>BSBM01001871.1:1162500-1665000 GCA_027924585.1 Larix kaempferi | reverse complement strand
TCCTGCTGAGTGCATCAGCCACCTTATTTTCTTTCCCTTTTATGTGTTTGATTTCAAAATCAAATTCACACAAAAATTCCAACCATCTAGCTTGCCTAGCATTTAAAGTTGGCTGATCAAACAAGTATTTCAGACCACAATGGTCTGTCCTTAAGTCAAATTTCCTTCCCATTAAGTAATGCCTCCACATATTTAAAGCATGTACTATGGATGCAAGTTCTATATCATGAGTAGCATAGTTATTCTCATGCTTCTTCAACTTTCTTGATTCATAGCATACCATATGGTTGTCTTGCATAAGAAATCCCCCAAGTCCTTGATTGCATGCATCGGTACACACCACAAAGTCTTTTTCTAGGTCTGCAATTTTCAATATTGGTGCACTTGTAAGAAGATTCTTCAACTGTTGGAAACTTTCCTCACATCTTGGTGTCCATTCAAACTTTATCCCCTTCTTTTTTAAAGAAGTGATCGAGTTCGCGACCTTGGAGAATCCTTCTATAAACCTCCTGTAGTAACCAGCAAGGCCCATAAAATATCTCACATCAGTCACATTCCTTGGAGTTGGCCAATTCATAATGGCTTCAATCTTCTCAGGGTCTACAAATATTCCTTCGTCGGAGATGATGTGACCCAAATAATGAATTTTATCTTTATAAAAGTCGCATTTGCTCAACTTTGCATACATCTTATTCTCTCTTAGTAATTGCAATGTCATTCTCAAATGTTCTTGATGCTCTTCTTCATTCTTAGAATAGATAAGAATGTCGTCTATAAAAACAAGAACAAACTTGTCCAAATACTTGTTGAAAACATTATTCATGAGACACATGAATGTAGCTGGTGCATTTGTGACACCAAATGGTACCACCACAAACTCATAGTGCCCATACCTTGTTCTAAAGGTTGACTTATGAATATCTTCCTCTTTGATTCTTACCTGATGGTAACCAGACCTCAAGTCAATCTTTGAAAATACCTTTTCTCCTCTCATTTGATAAAAAAGGTCATCAATTCGAGGAAATGGGTATTTGTTCTTCACAGTGACTTTGTTCAACTACCTGTATTCAATACATAACCTAAGTGTTCCATCTTTCTTTTTCACAAATAGAACAGGTGCTCCCCATGGGGACACACTTGGCCTGATATATTTATTTTCCAACAACTCTTGCAATTGCATTTTCAATTCTAGCAATTTCGGTGTACTCATCATGTAGGGTGTCTTAGACACTGGTGCCGCTCCTGGCACAAGTTCAATTGTAAAATCAATGTCTCTCTTTGGAGGAATTCCTGGAATATCATCAGGAAAAACATCACTGAATTCTTGCAATACATGATAGTCCTCCAATTTAAGAGTTTCATTCTCTGCTGCCTCTAGAACATGGGCTGCATACAATTGACAACCCTTTCTACAAAACTTCTTCAACTGCATGGCTGAAACCTGCCTAACAGAAGTCACCTTTGGAATGCCCTTTACAACCCTTGGGTTTCCTTCTTTGTCCAGGCATTCAAACATCTTATTGTAGTAGTCAAGTTTAACCCTGTGTGCTTCTAACCAATCCATTCCAATGAGAATATCATAGGAACCCAGTGGTAAAATATTCATATTTGTGTAAGTGAATAGCTCATCCATCTCTAATGGACACTTCTCTACAATTTCACTAACTTTTCTCTTGGTTCCAGTGGCTAGTTGAACTAACCAAGAATTACTATACTTTAATTTCTTAAAAGCACAAATCTCAACAATTCTAGGAGTGGCATAACTGTGAGTAGATCCAGGATCAATCAAAATAGAAACAGATTGCTTAGCAATCTTACCTTCAACTTCAACCATAGTTGATTAATGATCTACCTAGCGGTCTTCTAGTGCTGCATAGATTCTAGGGATTGTCCTCGCCACTTAACCCACAGTTTCAGCTCCCTGGATGTTGTGAACTTGATTTGCATTCCCATTCCGATGTGGACAGTTCCTAAGCATGTGGTATCCTCCACAAACCCAACATTGAAGTGGCTCTCTTGGCTCCTTTGGATCTCTTGGCTTGTCTCCCATCATCCTAGTTGGCTTAGTCACAAGCTGTGATGGCTGCCTTTGTTGATTTCTGATATGAGGAGGTTTGAAACCTTTCTTCCTTTGGTCAAACTTCTCATTTTTCCTGTCCTTCCATGCTTTATGGACTTCTGGTTTGCTTTTTTATTTATTGAAGCAATACTTGGCCTTCCTTATTGCTTCCTCTAAAGTTCGAGGTTCATCAAACTCAATCCTATCCTTATATGACTG
The DNA here is from genome assembly GCA_027924585.1 of Larix kaempferi. Classification (NCBI taxonomy): domain Eukaryota; kingdom Viridiplantae; phylum Streptophyta; class Pinopsida; order Pinales; family Pinaceae; genus Larix; species Larix kaempferi. The sequence goes on along the minus strand of BSBM01001871.1, from coordinate 1,662,722 downwards.
AGGTAGCCCACTTAGAAAGTGTTGAATTTTCACCTTATCATCTCGAATGTACTTGACATACCTCAGTAGCTCTAAGAATTTGTTTGCATATTCTTCCATGGTCAATTGTCCCAATTTCAGCTCATGGAACTCTTTGATCTTATCATCATAGTACCTATCAAAGAGGTACTTTTGTTTGAAGTATTTCTTGAACTGCTTCCATACAATCTTTCTTTCATTGATCTTCCTCACTTTCCTGATGTGTTCCCACCATATAGATGCTCTTCCATTCAAGTTAAAGATGGCTACCCTTGCCTTCATATTTCCAGAGTAGTATTGGACTTGGAAATACTTTCTCATCCCAAGAAGCCAAGCTTCAGCTTCTTGACCAGATTTTAACTCTCCATCAAATGTAGGAGGTTTTTCCTTCTTAAATTTCCCATGCGAATTGTTCTTGTAGTGCCTCTTCCTCTTACTTATGCGAGATGAAGATCTTGAACCCTTAATGGATTCTTCAGAGGATGATCCACCAGAAGATATTTCTGGAGTATAAGTTATGTCTGTAGAAACTCTTCTTGAGCTACTGGCCCTCTTGCGGGAGTTCCTCCTAGAACTACTCCCACCCCTTTCTGGATCTGATGTCTTATGTCCAGAGTTTATTTGCCTTTAGATGTCTGTCAAACTCTGCAGCATGGATGCATTCAACTGATTTTGTTCTTCCTGAGCTTTAATCATCCTTTCATTATCTTCTCTACAACTTTGCAACTCCACCCTTAGGCTCCTCATGGTGGTTGCAATACCTGGAGGATTCTCTTGATTTCTCCTCCCATTAGATTCTATTTCAGCATTTTCAACATGTATGTTTTCCCCCATGGCATCTGTCTCAAGCTCATAGGGATCATGCGCATCATCCATGATGTTGACCCTCTTGGCCCAACCAAGACCAAAAATTTCCTACTGCCCTATCTGGAGTGTTGCCCTGATGTAACTGTGATTCTGCAAAATGTGTTCATCAACACAATTGTTAGCTGCATTATATTCTCATAAATTCATAAATTACTTCATGCACGTGGGAAAATATTATATTGAAAACCCTGTCCAATCATAGATTTTTCTCACAATCAACGTCATATGACGGGGGGTCGATGGGGAAGCGCCCTCATTTTTGTTGTTGTTGTAATTCTTCAATTTCATGCAATCTGGTGCATAAGTTTCATGGCAGTTTCCCATTTTCGGCACTTAAAAATCTCACTGAAAAACTGCAGAAATCCTCCGTTTCGGTGGACTTCGTCATTCTCTTCCGACCCGTTGCGGACGAACTCACTGAGTTTCTCTGGTCCTCCAATGTGTTGCGGACGAACTCACCGATTTCTTCCGCCATTACGGATGAACTCATCGATTTCTTCTAGTTGGCGAACTCATCCATCTTTTCTGGTCTGTTGCGGAGCAACTCGCTGAGTTCTTCCGCCGTTGTGAACCAACTTGCCGAGTTTCTTTCGCCGAAAGACACTTAGAAGAATTTTCCGGACCAACTCGCCGAGTCCTTCCACCATTGCGGACCAACTTGCTGAGTTTCTTCCGTCGTTGCAGACCAACTTGCCGAGTTTCTTCCGCCATTGCGGACCAACTTGCCAAGTTTCTTCCGCCGAAAGACACTTAGAAATTTTTTACGGACCAACTCATCGAGTCCTTCCGCCGTTGCAGACCAACTTGCCGAGTTTCTTCCGCCGTTGCGGACTAACTTGCCGAGTTTCTTTCGCCGTTGCGGACCAACTTGCCGAGTTTCTTCCGGTCAACTATTTCGGCAAAAACTCGCCGGTTCTTTCCGCCTTTTCGGCGAAAACTCACCAATTCCTTCCGCCATTGCGGCGAAAATTTCTCAAGTTCCTTCCGATACAGACTTAAACAAAATTTTTGAAAACACTTAGAACAATTTCAAATTTTTCTTTCTTTCAGGGATGCTCACTGCTCAATAGGAGGTGATCTTACCTCTGCAATTATCCAACTTATCCCGTTTAGTCTTGATGCTGTAACCTGTGGTGATCAAGAAGGAATCTTCCCTTGTAATTGTAATCAGATTCGGCCCATAGAGGCCCAATGTTGTAGCCTATGGCTCTGATACCATTCTGTCACGTCGCCACCCATCATACCAATGCGATGGAGAGGATCGTGATGCTAAAATCGGGCATCTAGCCCCATACTTATTAAATAAAAGATTCACATAATATAAAAAAATACATATGCAAATGTATAAATATAAGAAACATAGCGGAAATAGATTCAATTACATATCCATCATACATTCAAGATATTCATGAGATTCATCAAATAAATAAATTGCAAAGTTAACACAAGAGAGTACTTATCTTATAACAAAGTAGTCCCGAGCAACTGGCTATGCAACTGCAACGTTCCACCCAACCATAGGCCAGTTGTGATCATCAATACCTCAACACACTACCACCCCCGAGCTGGGCATGATCTCTACAAGGAACCAGGGAACAACAGACTCACACATAGCCCAAAGATACACCAGAATCAGCCAAGCCAATCTATAGTTGGGGTTTATCAGGCTGCTAAGGCAATGGAAGGAAATGAATTGCTAAGCTAGTGGCTCATCCACAGAGCTATGGATACCTCTACCAGATCTATCTAGCTTGGTACCCACATTACCTGCACACCCAATACAAGGAAGTATTCCCTTCACTACTACACAGTCCCTCGGGCCATACCTTCCAATCTAGTATTGTTCAAGGTGTGCATAGAAGAGTAGCCAACCCTCTTGATCTTCTTAAGAGGTTACCTCCTCACTAGGATCATCAAGCCAATTTTTTCCTCTTCCACTCCTAAATTCCTGCTCACAATATCAAACCAAAATAGGGATGCACATAACAACAAAAACACAAGTGCTGGGCATGAAGAGAGATGTTTTTACAGTGGGATGCACAAAATGGGGTTTCCCTAAGCTTCAAAAAAACGTGGGCAAGCATAAACGAAATGGAAAATGGGGATTAAACCCATGGGAAGGAAAATCCATTTTTAGAAAACGTTTATGGACAACCCAGGAGCAAAAACGACCTCCATCAAACCCCCAATTCATGCTTCTCCTCTCCCAGACACTGTACCCACCAAAAGCGAGTTCCCAGCCATGGAAAATACAGGAAAATGGTAGAAAACGTGAAGGAGAAAGACCCAACTAGCTCAGACTACGTGAGAGAGGAAAGACCATGGGTGGAGAATGGATTTGGGCACAATTTTGTGGTTGTTTTCTTGCCCCAGAAGCAAAAGTACGTTTTCCCAGGTTGATGGCTTTCCCATGCACGAAATTGGCTGCCATACCTCTTCATTCCCAAGGCATTAACTGCATCAACCAACTCCTGGAAGAATTAAATCATTGGGTTCATAAGTCAGAATGGGTAGTAGGGGTTCATTCATTGACATTTGGCTTATCACCATTGGCTCAAGGGTTTGAATAATTTCCCTCCCTATTCCTTGTAGAATCATGCCCCCATCTCTTTGTTGCATTGCATAGCTAGTTGTAGGTTTTTCATTGAAATTCGTATTTACATTATGTCTTAATTTACATTGTGCCTATCTAGCACAAGAACCACGGGAATCTATTTATAATTGCCAAAAAATAAAATGCTAAATCAATGGTGGGGCCTTGGCCTTAAGCTCCTCACCATGATTAAATAACAATATTTGCATCATTTACGATTTAATGCAAAGGGGGTCAAAATGGGGACATGACATGATGATGATGATGTTGTTATTGTTGATGATGATGATGATGAAGATGATGATGATGATGATGATGACGATGATGATGATGATGATGATGACGATGATGATGATGATGACGATGACGATGATGATGATGACGATGAAGATGACGATGATGACGACGACGACGACGATGACGATGATGATGATGACGATGAAGATGACGATGATGACGACGACGACGACGACGACGATGATGATGATGATGATGATGATAATGATTTAGATGATGATGATGATGATGATGATAATGATTTAGATGATGATGATGATGATGATGATGACGATGATGATGATGATGATTAAGTGCATGTTGATGGCGATGATGATGATGATGATGATGATGATGAAGATGAAGATGATGATGACGATGATGATGACGATGATGATGATGATGATGACGATGATGATGATGATAATGACGATGATGATGAAGATAATGATGAATATGATGATAATGATGATGACGACGACGATGATGATGATGATGAAGATGATGATGATGATGATTTAGATGATTTAGATGATGATGATGATTATGATGATGATGATGATGATGACGATGACGATGACGATGACGATGACGATGATGATGATGATGATGATGATGATGATGATGATGAATTAGACGACCTCCCCATACCACCGAAGGCAAGAAGAGCCAGATATCACTAGAGGACTTCGTGTCAAGGAAACAAGAAGTCACTAGATCAGGACTGAAATTCCCAAATCGTGTTAAAATTGTGAGTGGCCTCAAAGACTCACTGCAATCAAGGAGCAAGGAAAAAAAAGTCACATATAGAACATGCAAGTGAGGAAAATGGAAAATAAGTAAGACTAAGCCCCCAAAGCAATAAGATCATGTTGAATCAGAGACATAGCAACCAAGCAACTAAAATGTTGAGAATTAAATGCTATGTAAATTACTATAATCATGGTCATCTGATCCTAAAGCATAAATGGTAAGCATATGCTATACTATATCAAAAAAACCTAAAATACTCATCCACATTGCAATAAAATGAAAAAAAAATGGAAAATTATGCCAATGGAAAAATCACAGCAATGTTCATGATTAAAAGCAAAATTATACCAATTGAAGAAGCACAGCCATGTTCATGATTAAAAGCGTCCTTGTTGATGAGATAAATCGATGAAACGGAAATAGAAAACTGCAAAATAGAGACATACCTCAATGGAATGGATGGCCATAATCAATATTTTACTTTGAAACTGAAATAGAAAACTACAAAATAGAGACACACCTCAATGGAATGGATGTCCATAGTTGAATAATTCAATGTTCAATTATTTACTTTATTTATTGATATGATATTTACCAAAAGACTATTTCCCTGCAAGGGATATGAAGAAAGCATGAGATACGGTGTAATATATCAATTGCATCTACGTTTCCTTTCCAAGTGAAAGTGGGAAGCCACAAATAGGGATAACATTTAACTAACAAATCCAAACCAGCAAAACGCGGAAAAAGTAAAAAAAATGGAAACTCTACCAAACAACACTGGGAATCAGACTTAGAAATCCTCCCACACCATCGATGCATGATTCTGGAAACCATCCCATACCGTCAATGCATGCGTCTAGTCTAACCATGCCAAATTTCCGTCCAAGCCATCACAAATTTAAACAATTTCAACATTGGACCCATGCAATACATGATCAAGCACGCCATTTGGGTTAGCATATTGATAATTGTGCATTTCCTTACTAATATTTTCTTTGTTTCAAGAATAATTTAATATTCTCTACTAAACAGGGCCAACCACGTGAAGGTGGAAGATCTTATGGCCCCTCCCCCCCCCCACCTCACTCTGAAAGTAAAACCATAGGGATGAAGATACATAAATTGTACGCAAAATCCTATTTCAAATTCATAAAATGGTGGGTCATTTTCCCACAATGAATCTGCCAAGATGGAAAATTTTCAAACAACTTATGCTTAGAGTCAAGCTATGGACTACTTAGTAAAATGGATGCCACATTTTGTACATTGGTAAATAATTAAAAGTAAAACCATTGTGGACATGTTGGACATGGTCGCATTGCCCACAGTCACCTGAGAGATTTCAATTCAAAATTGACCCCATTATGCAAAATTGCTAAGAGCCAATAACAAAAGGATGTACACTTTCTCACCATCCTACTATCCTTTGTATCCATGGTTTGTGTATCCATGCCCAAACACACATACAGGATCTAACAAAACTCAATTATGTTTCCCGGTTCAAATTCTATGCCCTAGCCTCATATTCACCATGTGTCCCTGAAAGGTTTTAGGATGTGACTTGCAACTGGCCATAGAATGATCATGGATTAGATCGGTGAACCATCGAATCCTTTGGATTTGTAACATTAGAATAGTGCTATGGGTTCCTCTCCCATGTGGTTCCATGGCCCAAAATTTGTCTTGTTCGACGATTCCAAAAGCTACAGTTTTGGTCAGTGAGAGGCAATCCAATTTTTGCACTAAGGGGTCAACTTGGGAAATACCTCGATCGAGAGCTTGTGGGTAGCGTTCCCATATGGGGCCTACCCAAAAACACTTGCATGAGCTAACAGAACTCGATTCTGCTTCCCAATTCGAATTATATGCCCTGTGCTCGTGGTCACAATGTGTCCCTGAAAGGCTTTAGGTTGTGACTTGCAATTGGCCATAGAATGTTGAATGTGGCTCGAATCAGTGAACCATTGACTTTGTTGGATTTGCGACATTAAAATAATGCTAGGTTTTCCTCACCCTCATGGGTCCATGGCCCATCAATTTTCATGTTCAACGATTCGAGAAGCTATGGTTTTCGTTAGTGAGAAGCAATGCAATTTCTGCACTAAGGGGTCAAGTTGGGAAATACCTTGACCAAGATCTTGTGGGTAGAATTCCCATGTGGGCCCTACCTAAACACACCTTTAGGAGCTTACAAAACTCAATTCTAATTCCTCATTCGAATTCTATGCCCTGGGCTCATATTCACCATGTGTCCCTGAAAGGATTTATAAGTTGCGACTTGTAACTGGCCATAGAATAATGACCATGGATCGGATCAATAAACCATCGAATCCGTTGGATTCATGACATTAGAATAGTGCTATGGTTTCATATCCCCCATGGATCCATGGTCCATAACTTGTCTTGTTCGATGATTCCAGAAGCTAGGGTTTTGGTCAATGAGAGGCAATGCAATTTTTTCACTAAGGGGTTAACTTGGGAAATACCTCAACCGAGAGATTGTGGGTATTATTCCCATGTGGGACATACCAAAACACACCTGCAAGAGCTGATAGAACTCAATTCTACTGCCCAGTTCGAATTCTGTGCATCGAGCTCATATTCACCATGTGTCGTTAAAAGGATTTAGGCTGCGACTTGCAACTAGCCATAGAATGATGACCATGGATCATATCAAACATCCATTGAATCTGTTGGATTTTTTACATAAGAATAGTTCTAGGGGTGCCTCTCCCCCATGGGTCCATGGCCCAGAACTTGTCTTGTTCGAAGATTCCAAAAGCTAGGGTTTTGGTTAGTGAGAGGCAATGTAATTTCTACACTAAGGGATCAACTTGGGAAATACATTGCACTTGATATTAGTAATTGGTCAATGATAGCACTAGGAGCTACAATTTAGGGTTTCTATGGTTTAGAATACAAACTAGGGTTTCTAGTGTTAATAATATAAAGCAGGGTTTAGAATACAAACTAGGTCTTCTACTTACCAAGGCATTTGATAGTAGTCATTCGTCAATGATGAAATTAACAAATTATACAACATCATAACTAAAAAATGTCACTATCAGTGTATAAAAGTAAGACAAGTAGGATATTCTTATTGAGGGGCCCTTGTGCGCCTATGAAGGTCAATAAAACCTATGCACAAAAAAAGGGCAATAGTTGTTCTTGGCACCTTGAATGAGCCTATATATCAAGTATGTTTCCTAGGCACGAGAAAGGCTAAAAGGAACCCCAATCCACCACCACTCCCTCATTCTCTCCAAGCTTCTAGGAAACCCCATGTTCTCCATCTATCTTCTCCCTTGTGATTAGGTCTAAGAATAATCCAAACAACAAGATTTAAATGGCATACATGATTAGAACAAGGTGAAGGAACAAAGGGAGTGACCATGGATGTGACTACTACTACATAACTAGATATATCATGAATCATTGTTAACCATCCTTTGCACTCTCTTCTATATAATCCTCTATATTGAATGTTTATGAATGAGAACAACCATTTTTCTTCTTATTGTTATCATGTTGCATTAAACTACAAAAAAGATAACAAAGTCTGATTACACATTGCAAGTTCAATAAAATCAAACGATTCCCCATAAAAACTAAATTATATAGAAAATTAGCATGCTTTATGATCCCATCTTTCTTATTTTTATGGTGTTCAAAAACACATGGTACCCCTTTATTGATCTCACAAGAACACGATAGTAAATTTGTGTGATGATGAATATGATGATGAGGAAGACAATGACAATGAAGATGATGATGAAGATGATGATGGAAAAGATGACGATGGAAAAGATGACATGAATGATGATAATGAATATAACGATGGAAATGGGGTTGACAATGAAGACGATGATGGCGATGAGGATGAAGATGATGATTACAATGATGATCAAAATGGAAGTAATGATGACATAGATTGTGATGATGATGGTGCTAGTGTTATTTATACATTTAGCGGTGTATTTTTAAAACCCCCTCAAAAGACTTGAGAATTAGACTTATGGGGGCAGTTTCTAACAACCTCCCCCAAAAGTACAATTCTCATGACTTTTGGGGAGGGGGTTTCTAACATGACCACCCCTAAAATGTATTTTTGAGGGTGATTTTTAGAATCACCACCGCCAAAAGTCACGAGAATTGGAATTTTGGGGTCGGTTCTTAAAAAAACGCACCCTAAAGTCCAATTCTCGAGACTTTTTTTTTTGGGGGGGGGGGTTAAGAACTAACCCTAAATCCATAAAAAAAATTTGCGTGCAGTTTTAGAAAGACCACCTCAAGCCAAAACTGCCCCTAAAAGAGTAAATTCGTGTAGTGCATCCTCGAATGTCACCTTTGAGCATAACACTTGTTTTCATGAAAAATATTACAGTTGGGATTAGTATTACTTAGGATGTCATACCCTAATGGTGAGTTACTCCACCTATTAGTTGTCCTTCCAATTATCATGGAGCCCCCATTCAATTCTTCCAGTGTTCATGGTTTCCATTAGTTTATGTTTGAGTATAAGTTGTTTCCCAAGTCATATCAGCATCATGTTCATGTTCAACAGAAGTTGAAAACCTATGTTGGCTATTCCCTAGATTTTTTACCAAGCATGTCGACCATCATGGTATCAAGAAACATCTAGTGGTTTTTTACTTTTAGATCAATTCAGTTACATTTTTCATGTCAGATGATGCGAGATGTCTTAATGCTCTCCTTGTAAAAAAAACTCTTCCTAACGACTTCAAATCCATATCTAGGAAGTAGGTTTATAAACCCTTGATAGTACCTAGGGTTTTGTAGGCATCAGTGGAAACTTCCCTCACAATTAGCAGTGGGTATACATCATTGATTCCTATTTGATTGATTCATTTAAGTGTTCAATGTCAGATCATTTATTCAAACCTAATTATTGTACTTGGTACCATGGAACCCATCATCATTATCAGTGGATTGCCCCACATATGTTCATGATATACAACAATGATTGGTAATCAAACAATGTTTTCCTATGTTCAACTACAAACCATTTATTCATGTAGAGAAAATCATACAATTGACAATTTGGATTGAAGACCTTGGGACATGATGGTATCCTCAACAAATTTCATCACCCAAGTTGTGCACATAGGTACCAATTCATGATGGTTATGTTGGAAAGTTAGTTGATATATGATTCGATATTTTTAACATTTATTTGATATACACTAAGACATAGATCCACTTTGTATTTATTGGAGTTAACGATCCAGTTAGACATGGACCCACTATGTATTTTTCATTGCCACACTCTATCGCATTTTCACATTCCACAAATTTGCAACACATTTCATATGGCTATGATCATTATAATTGAGCATGTGTGTTCCCACCTTGGGGGGGAATTTTAAATCTGATATTTTGGTTTATATTTGTAAGTGTTTCTGAATCCAAATCCCATGAAACTCTTCCTTATCCCACTTTCCAACATCCTCTTTTCATAAATAATTTTGTCCATTAGAGTCTCTTCTGACCTCATACATTAAGGATCATTTTGTTATATGGATATTTCACATGCTTGATATGAGAAACATGAATATATGATACTACCAGTCATAATCAATGAAACAAGTAAATATTATGAGCTTTAGATAAATCATTTGCATGCTTATGGCCATGTGGATGTGTTTTTATATGAATAAAAGTGTGAGTCTCATGGTTTATTTAAAGGATAAATATATCCAACCACAATTGTTCTATACAAGAACCACGATTGCATCTAAAAATCCACAAATAAGGGAAAATGATCGAGAATAAGAAAATCCATGAGCGTAGATCATGCATGGACAAAATTGATACAATATGCATGCACTCTTGACTTCGACTATACCACCTTCTTGACCTATAAATAGAATATCCATGGCTAAGAGAAGAATATAGAAAAAAATTACCAAGCATCCAAGCACAAAGAGAATTCAAAGAAAGTGAGAGCGGTTTGAAGCTCATGTCTTCATTGTTGAGGATAAGTTATTGACTTATTGCTCTAGAAGCGTAGGAATATTGAGTGGAGATCAAAGGATCTCCGTATCATTTCCTCCATGTCATAAGAGAGGCCTCATATCGTCATCAACAAAAGAGTAAAACATGTGGCTAAGGGAAGATAATTTGAGCTCTAGTGAATGAGACACAACAATAAAAAATCAAGTATTCATCTTGATGTATTTTTTCCTTTTCCTTTTCATATTAATAAGATCAATGTTATGCCCCCCCCCTAAATATTTGTCATTAAATATATGTATGATTGTGTTATTTGGATTAGGATTGCTTTACCTAAGTATCTTATATTTATATGCATGCTTGTTACTAACATGCAAATGGATTTGAGAAAGGTATTTGTTTGATGTGTGTGTAGGTAATAGTACATCATCGCAGTGATAAGGACAAGGACCGACACACTTTAGAGCATCGAACAACCCAAAGAAACACGTATTTATTGTTTTGTCCACTCTTTAATTTTGATATATGACTTGCATGTATATCTAAGTAAATATTGTAAAAATATGTACTCTTAATTGTCGGAGAGCTTGACCCACTCTATGGAGAATCAATCTAGGAACATTAGGGGGATTCCCAAAACAATAGTTATATTCTATAACATCTCCATATTCTTTTATTAATTAATAAAAATATAAAAATTAAAAACAAAATATATTATTTAAAACCCCCCAAAATGAGGAAAGTTTCAACATGCAATTTACTTCTTCTAGCAACATTCCTTATCACCCTTGATTTGGGCACTTTCATTGCTTCACCCATAACAAAATTTAATTTCCTTCATGATTAATATTGTCTTTTTAATACATGAGTCTCCTCATCCTCTCAGTTTGAAAAAATCTAAATGACTCCCAATCCCCATTTCATTCATAACGAAGGACCACTCATCCTTTGGTCATACCTAAATCATTTGAAGATTGGTGCCAAGTGTTATCCATCCATATTACTTCAGTCAAGGAAAGTATTGAGCCTCACCGTAATCATCAAATATCACATGGTTTTGTGAACATGTCAGTCAATTACAATGTGTCCTTATTTATTATCAGTGTGACCCTTATTTCATCATCCACCCTAGCTCTAATTTAAATCAACACAATTTATTATGAGAGTTTGAGTGTCAGTATTTGTACCTTGGTCACAATTCCCTCTATAAATAGTTGACCTTATATCAAGTGGAGAGAGTCATCATTTCTCTTTACCTCATTATTCTCTCCTATGCTCAATGCCAACTCATAGTTGTACATTATAGTGGTTGCAGTGTTCGCAATTATGTTTGGAGACTTCTAGATATGAATATGCAGGAATCGCCCTTTTAGGCACCTCCCCATCTATTTTGGTCCCCAACCCTAGTGAGTTGTTTCCATTATCAGTGATTCACCTACTTAAGCATCATTTTCATCATACAAAGATAACCAAGCACACCCTCCCATGTCTTGGATTGAAGCCAACTTCATCCTCACCCCATTGGTTTGTAGAGTGGAACCCTAGACTCCTCCTATTGTAATTTACTTTGAAAAAATTTCATGAGCATAGGAATGACTGCCTTGTTTGTATAAATATTATTTTCCATGTATCACCTTTCAACTTGTTCCCTATAAGTTATTGTCATCACTCTCAAGTTAGTTCTCCTTTACTCTCCACATTTCTCTCTCACTCTCTCAATTAAAAAATATCAACATGATAGAAATAAATGATGATGTATTTTGGCTATACAATTTGTTCCTAACCTCACACATCAAGGGGCATTTGTTATCACCTAAAATTTTCACACCTTTGAAATTTTGGCATTCGTTACTAAAATACGTTGTCATCATAAATTTTGCATCTCATGAGGATTCCTTTCATCATTATTCAACATATGGAAAGGAATGAGCAACTTGCAGTTGAATTTTACTTAGGTGGTGTCACTGTCAAAACTAGAACCTAAATGAAATGGCATGGAATATTCCTTGATACCTCTGCAACTTTGCAACAACAAAAACAGATAAGTTCTATGGCACATTAATGATCCTCGACTAGATTTGGGTGCCAAATAGGTTGAATGAAGATTCCATACCATGTACTTGGGCCTTAATGGTCCATATTCTTGTACTATGAAGTCACTTCATGGGTGGAGCTATCACTTCTGAAACTAGTTCTTTGAAGACCTCCATGTTTTGCTATAAAAGGAATCCAAGGACATGCATTTCATAAGGAAAAAATAGAGCAAGTTTATGTTGTAATAATTGGATTGGAATAAATCATCTTCATCTATTCTCCTACCATTTATTTTCTGTCATTTTTGCTTGAATCCTTTCCTAAAGGAGCAAGCATTTTTCTTCATCATTCCCAAGTTTGTTTGAGAGCATTTTGGAATTTAAAGGACCCTTCCCAAAGGGAGTGTTGGTTCCCATTTTTCAGCACCATTCCTTAAGGTGATACCATTGTATTTATGCCTTCCATTTGAAATTTACAATAAAGTTGAAGCTCGCCTCCATTTGCTTGTTTGAATGTCATTTTATTAATATAAATTCATGGTTAGTAGCTCACATGTTTTGTTTTCTTTGTTTATTAGCTTCAAAACATAAGTACTTGTCATACTTTCATCATTTGCTATGTTGTCTTGTTTGCAACCTACAAGGAAAGAGGAATTTGCTCACCATTGAGCCAATTTATCCACAACAATATGCTATATATGGATGATAAAATATTACAATGGGCATATGTGTAATCTGCGTTAATACAGTATCATTATATCCAAATGCAATATTTAAAATTAAAATACAAATATTTTTATAAAAAAATATTTGATTTTTTATGGTTAATTTAAAATAAGAATAATAAAACAATTAATTAAAATATAGACATATTGGTGCATTGTATTTTTCGAACTTAGTGAATGGTGTGGGGCATACATAAATCACTAACACTACAATTCTTTTTACATTGTGAGAAATTATGCGCTCGTGATTTTTAATGGATAAAACGCATCAATGCTTCTCATTATCATCAACACACCATCATCATGGTCCTCAAGTAAAAATCTACACCGGTGCTTTATATATATCATTCACACTAGTGCTATTATGTATAAAAAACACACTGACGCCCATAGGAAAAAGGAAATTCAATTGTCGATGATTATTTTCCTCACCAACAATATTTAGTCGGCAAAGATTTGCCAGGCTCTCCCACCAGGGTAATTTCTAGGGGCAAAATTTCGCCAATTGGCTATTTTTTAAACTTTTTTTCAAAAAATAAATTCGCTCTTTGGTCATTTTTAGTCTCTAATATAACCTATATTTACATAAAATATGTTTTTTTATCGTAATATTCGCCAAAATTTACAAGTTTCATATTTAAGATTCTCCTACCTATCTATATATATTTTATTTTTAATCCAAAATAATCACCTAGAATACTACACTTAAGTATAACTTTAGAATCCTTAAAAAATACAATGTCTCCAACTCCTATAAAAAATTTCTCCATAATGTGCAATTCCTATTGAGTAACTGCCTTCATTTTGCCGAGTCAAAAAATCTAGCCTATGTCCCTTCCTAGCTTGAGGTATTATGGGGTTTCCACCATTATGAAGTTTATGAAAATTTTAATAAATCAATTAAGCTAATGATGCATAGTTTGGAGACTTAAAGTTCAGTTGGATGTAATGATGCACAAATGGCGGGTTATTGGCCACACACACACACGCATAACTTGGTTTGGCTTCGTGGTTTTACAACATTCCTTCTGAAATCTCTCCTATGTGCAATTCTCTGCTTGTTATATTTGGGGTAGGAATAAGTGTTTTTATTATGATATAAAATTTCCTTGTGGTCATTGCTATCAACGGAGTTTTTAAGTTCTCAAAATGAAGATGTAATTGGTTTTTAAATTGCAATATCGAAACTTTCTTTTATTGATGAGGAACCTAGCAGTATAGTAATAGTTGAGAAAGTATTCTTAGGGTAAAATTTAAGAACCCCCCCTAAATTTCTATGTATAAAAAATGGGTGAATCCCCATGACATATAGGAAAATATGAAGGCTATTTTATCAATGTTATATTATGTATATATAATTTTTTGGTGAATCTCTCATTGGATTATATAATCTTGTAAAATCTTGGCAAATCTTTCACTAAATTATAAAACCTTGTAAAATATTGGCGAATCTTTCACTAAATTATAAAACCTTGTAAATTCTTGGTGACTTTTTTACTAAATTATTGAATCTTGTGAAGTCTTGGTGAATTTTTTGATAAAACATAAAACCATATATAGTAATAGGAAATCATATACAAAAAATACTAAATAGGATATCAATCTTAATAAACCATCACATAACAAGCCCTCCTTTGGGTACCATAAAATTCAATAAACAAAACAAGAAACATGTCAAAATCCCGACAATGCCCAAAGAAAAAGAAGAAGCAAATACAATGGGATTCCAGCTTGCTCCACCCATGTCTCGTCCCATAAATGAGAACACAAACACAAGTAGAAACAAAATGGTAGTGGTTATATGCAACACCATGGCCCCATGCACACCCAAATATGTTGCTATGAATAAACTCCCAACCTCCAGGCATGATGCCCCAAACACCCACATAAACATTATTGCCGCATCACCGATCATGAGATTCACAATCCCCATGTTTCTTGGGGAAACTTTGGATATGATGCGATGGGATTCAAAACTCTCCTAGATGAAAATGAGTCGCTATAAAACCTGATAGTAAATATTAGCTACCCTTCTCATGTGGACATTAAGAAACTTGCAAAACTAGATTCAACCCATAAAATCTAAATGAATGTAACTCCAATTTCAATTTCCATAATCAATAGAAGGCTAAAGAGCCCCTAGAAACTGCCATTTCTAGAAATCAAGGGCGAATCGGAGCTGCCTAGCAATTTTTGTGGGCAAACAAAGGTTCAAATCATTTTTTATAGGGGAGAAATTGTTTTATCTTGGCCCGCCTTTTTAAATTCAATGGGGTTAACCTCCTATTCTTTAAAAATAAATAAATAAAATGTGGGTTAATAATACCTAATAGGTGTTTAATAAAAAAATAGCCCATTAAAAATCTAAAACCTCTAAATTTATCCCAAGGGATAAGATTAGCCCCTAATATTTTCCATAGTCTTCTCTGTGAATTGTTTGCTTTCACAAGACTCCTAAATATGATTGTGTTGGCAAAAGTACTATTGTTTTAAAAACATATGCAAACCATCAAGTAACCATCAAGATGGAGACTTTCCATCAAAAGCCTTCTTAACACGCACTTTTATAAAATAGCCTAAATATTGCTTCAGAGGTTTCTATTTATGTTGATCTGAGTCATTGCAACAATATGCATATCCTTCATGAAATGGGAATGCGAGAGAAGACTGGATCCATTCTACAGTAACAATATTGGTTAAAACCAATTTGGTGAAAGGTGATTGAAAGAGTGGATATTTTCAAATTATTGTTTAGTTGCATAACCAGTCATGACTCCATTACTCATGGTACAATAGTTACTTATAACGAACATTTGAAGCTATCAATACGAAGGCATTTTAAATGGTATTTTGACCAAAATTCAAAAGAAAGGTGTAACTTGGGATCGATAATATGATCTCTCGCTCAAAAGATTAGTGAGCTCATTCGTTTTTCATAAGATGGGAAAAGCATTTATAAATTTATTTGTTGGTTTCTGAAGGATTTTTTCTACTCATGGCCAGCTAAAAACATGAAGCCTTGTAAGGTGGAGAATTCACAAGACTGTCAGGAAGCATTTTCTGAAATGTGTTATGATTTATGGTGAACAATTTTTTTTCAGAGAATGGCCACATATGTCTTTCAAAGTTTTTTAGTGTTCTGGGGAAGCATCAAATTTGAATCCATAATTGGCTGGAAGACTGCATCCATCTCATATTAGTCTTTAAAATGGCTTATTGAAACTCAAAGTCACTCAGATCTCTTTACATCACAACAAAGAGATCGATTTGGATGAACAATGTGGACAAACAGAAGTGTTATACTGTTGAGTTCTCACCAGTTCCCTTGCATGCAATCTCTAGAGATCCCGAGGCATACACACTTCCTTGCATTTATGAAACAAACACAAGCAAGCCTTCATTTTTGAATGAAGTGATCTTGAGGAAAATCATATTAAACTTTTATATCAATCCGCCATTCTAATTAGTCAGAAATCCCATGTGAAGAAGAAAGATCTTCAGAAGTTTTGGATGGTATTCTACAGTCGCAGTTTTAAAGTCTAAACATAAATAAAGTCCATCTTAATAAGAATGAATAAATACCACGTTGTAATTTTACACAAGATATTTTTATTAATATTCTGTAGATTTTCTAATTGATGAAAGTCCGAGTAGATTGAGATTCAGTTAGTGCATTTCACTCAGGTAAAAGGAGGTCGGTTCATACCACATCTATCGGTCGCAGGTATGCTGGAGTAAAGGTTTTCATTCAATTTTCTCATTAATTCATTCATTTCATATTTATTTTTCTCTCGTGAAGATTTAACAATGATGTTGATAGCAAGTACTCTCTTAAAAGCTTGCAGAGAAATGGAAGGTTAAACTTGGTTTGGATTATTTTTGATAGAATGTAAATCCACTTAGTGTGTAGAAAAAGGCATTGTAAAACTTATTATTGATTTATTTAGTCCAACTCTTTATCCTTCTTTTCATTGTAAAACTTGATCATATTTGGAGTCATATTTTTTTTGTAATTAGGGGAGTCAAAAACTCGGATGGGGCTAGTACTCACATGACACGGGGTCCAAGGGTCCAATCCCGTTCGCTACCGCTATACCCCTAGGTGCACCCACATAACCCGCAAGCATAGGACACGGATAAGCCGAGGTGATTTGAACTCATAACCTCCATTTACAACATATCTTTCATATCAAACAAATCGTTAATTAAACTACACCCCTGCAGGATTTTTTGTGGATTTTTTATTTTTTTTTATTATTTTATTATTTTTTTTGTATTTATTACTAAAATTATATATAAATAAAATAAATATTAAAAAACATGTTTCAAATCATTATAAACAAAACCAAACATACATGAAACATTAAAAAATTTACATTTCTTTTATTTACTTTTTTCTCCTATTTTAACTCATGTACATAAGTTAGATAATTGTTTGTTGTTCATTTTTATGATTTCTCGTAATTTCATTCATAAAAAATATAAACAAAAAGAATTAGTTTATGTAAATATTAGTATAAGGGTTTCTGTTTTTTTAAATAGTTTAAACTCTCCTTTCCTTTCTTTTAGGATTTATGTCTGTATTCTTTTATCTTTATTTTGTAACATAGAATACACAAATAAAACATAAAAATCAAATAACATTAAAAAATAAATGAATAAGAAGAAGCATTGTGGGAATAAGTTAAAATTGATTAAATAATTCATATTTATTTTCATACATTCATTCAAGACTTGTGATTTCATGTTATTAAGTTTGTCTTGTTTTAAGTGCCTTAAAACATAGGGTGATCATTCTCGCCTATTCTGCATTAGCCAAGTAGAATTCAAGGTTGTTGTAGGAAATGCTTGTTTCTGCATCAAGCCCGATGGTTGTTATTGTCAATGTTGAATTCATGGGACATAATGGTGCAGATGGTAATAGCATATTTGTGAATGGTATGCACTAGTCTATTTAACAAGGTTAATAAACATCAGTGTTATATAACATAAAATACGCATCAGAGCTTTATATAAATGAAAAAAATTGATGCACATAATTTAAATTGGATGAATTGGTGCACATATGTTTATGACGTATTGGTGCACACAATTTAAATTGTATCCACCAAGGTGCATATGTTTAATAAGCACCAGTGCATTCGTATGATGTATGCACATCGATTAAAAAAACATTGGTTGCCCGGTTTTTTAAGTTATAGTGAACATACATTATGGCCTCCACCAAACCCTCCATTACAAATGGAGAAGGTTTTACAATAGGTTTTTATGAAAATTTTGCTAAATATTATAATACTAAAAGCCTTTTCTAGAATGTGTTTTCCTTGTAGTGAAATAAGTAGTTAAAATAATACTATGTGTCAAAAACTGAACTGCAAAGGTAACTGAAGAGAATAAATAGAAAATGAATTCCTTAAGAAGTTTGGAACAACCCTTTAGCTGTGTTAACCAATTTGATGTGTTGTATAGATTAACAATAGGTTGACATAATGACCATCTAGTTTTTCATAATAAAAAACACATATAATTTAACATGCAAATAAGGATATCATGCAGTTTTGCAGGTCCTCTTATTTAGGATCACATGTTTGATCTCACAATATGTGATTGTCACTTGGTATAAAAAGAGTGATATGGAGAAAGTGACTTGACTATAGAAAAAAGGGGTTGTATACTTCTTGTCACTAGCACTTATGGGATCTTAAATCCACTTTGATGGAACAAGGATAACTGCACAAAGGGCATGATCCAAGACTCCCACAAGAGGGTTTACTTAGACTTACGCAAGTGGAGTAGTATTCCATTAACCAAGGATGAACTAGTCATTGTTCAGACTAGTGAATAATAAATGAAAAATCAAATCAATAAATGCTCACTCCTTTGGTAATAAGGAGATCAAGTTTATGAGGGGCCCTTAATGAGGATTTCCTAGATTTGACTCTTATGATTCTAGAAATTGACAAAGCATAACTTGAATAAAGATTAAGCCATCCACATGGCAAGATCACGTCTTTCTTTCACAAATGTGCCTCTTGGTCAAAAAACTGATATATATATATATATATATATATATATATATATATATATATATATATGAAAGTTTTGGTACAATGGGATGGAACCCTACTTTATGTTTTGATGTTTTCCTGATGTGTTTTTCATGATTTTTTTGTGTGGGTCCCTTTAAGGTCAACAAGTTGAAATAAAGGAAAGGCCAAACCTTTTTAGCTAGTGGACAAAACCATAAAATATGTTTAAAGTTTACAGTGTGGCAATAAAGGATTAACACAACAATAAGCAGATCCAGTCATATCGATGCACTCCCCCTACCAGACTTTAAATTTACCATGATCAATAGGATCACATGGAAACCCAACCATCACCCAATCACCTAGTTATGCATATTTATCCTTCAACATAATTATTGTGACTTTTTATGAAATTAATGATGGGAAATAAAAGAAACCTATATTTCACAACCCAAAAGAATGGGATTGAAGTTATTCGATCCACATAGTCTCCATGTGCAAAAAGAGCTTCAATTGGTTCCTTGTGTAGTGAACTAAAAGTATTGACAAACAAATGAATTTTTATTTGAAATTGAGATTTAATGCAATAGTGGTGTGTGCAAATGATTACCAAAACTAAATAAGTAAAAAGAATAAATTAAAGATAAATAAGGGATGTATTTTTAATTTGTTGTCCTATGTTTTTGTCTTGCTTCCTTGTTGACTTCATTGCCTTAAAAGAGTCTTGACTCTCCAAATGGTTTCCTATTGCTTGGGAGAAGTAGCTAGGACAACTAGTTAATTTGTTAGCAGGGTAAGAATTTTGTCAATACATATAAGTGCAAATTTGAAGAAAGTGATGACATAAATATTAACATACAACTAGAAAATCAACCAACATGCATTTCCATTTTGAAAGGGTAAACCAATTAAAAGTGGTCAATTTTCCTATTCGGAGAAATGATAACAAATAGGATAAAAATACAAATAAAAAGGATAAGGAATAAAAAAGGAGCAAGCTTACTTCAATTAGTGAATAAGGTGGGACTTGAGGGTTATCATAATGGACCTCTAGACCATCTAAATGCCAATTAAAGTGGGGATATTGCACTTTTACTTCAAGAAATATGCAAACTTCATCACATAAACTGTAAGCAATAATTGTTAGTAAGAAAAAATAAACAAACTAAATCTAAAGAAATAACAAAAGTAACCTTGCTAACCAATCCCTCAATGGAGATATCCAGCATAATCAAATACTACTACTATACCTCAACCCTTAATAAGCAATTATGTAGTCCTAACAACTAAATATAACAATAAGTGAGCATAATATCACTAACAACCTTGAGAAACCCCGAGAAAAAACAACAAAGATAAGGTACTTTTATTCAACAACTCCTTAAAAGATTACAAGTCCTTCCTTCTATTTATAAGAGAAGAGGTTTATTCTTAGATTACTTTGTCACTTTATCATGCTCAATTTGGACAAAAGGCCCCAAGGCTTGAAAATTTGTATAGCTTCCCTTTATGTCTAACATATCTAATTTTGATTTCTTATGTCTTCATATCAAATTGTTTTCCACCAACTTCATAATTCCTTATTTGGCACAAATTAGGCTCAAAATGAGCAAGATTTAGGCTTAGAAAGTTCTTTTCAATGTGCTAGTTTGAGGGTTAAATTGGATAATTTTGAGATAAACGCTAGAATTCTAAACTGAAAAGAGGAATTGATAGGGTGATACACACTTGACAGGATGTAGGTGAAATGGGTATCTCTTAGTTCTGGAAAATTTGGCCTTACATGCTTGCAATTAAACCTCCATTTGAAACTTGTCTCAAGACCAATGGGTCATTCTCACTCCTAGAAATCTCATTCAAATTATGAGCATAATTCAAGAGTCAAATCACTATACTTGCAATCTACAATATGTATCCATTTTGTGGATCTTTCTACATGAAAATCTACCTCCTGACGAGTAAGTTATGGTATTAATTACACAAATGCCCTTAGGAGGGTATATAATTGAAGTTTGATATATGTCATTTGATTTATTTTTTCTTTATATACGATATATAAATACATTTTACATAATATAAAAATAGCATTTATATGATATGTAATTATACATATAAGTATATTATTTTCTTTATAGAATATATAATTATGAACTACAATTATTGCTTAGTCAACTAAATTAACTTTTTTTCGAGAGTTGAACATGATTCATGGATGGTAAATAGGGTAAACCATCAGCCCTAATTACAAAGCTTAACCTGAGGGGCATCAAGAGAGTTGAACATGTGACCTACCCAACTTTGTGGAGAGAGATCTCACGTTTGGCTCATAACCACTTAAACTAACCCTTGGGTGTAGTCAACAAATTAACCTATTTACCAACTTTATCTTAATTTTAAAACTTCTTTAGCATAATGGAACTAACCTTCTACATTCTTTAGCATTAAATTAAAATTTTATTTTAATCCATATTAATTAACATAATTTGGTCATTTTTATCTTCATTAATATTTATCATTTTTATCTTGATGGTAGACCGCAATAGTTTGGTATGCAATGTCGATCAATAAGATATAAATGCAATGTATGCTGAAGATTCTATACCCATTTATATGATATATAAAGAAAAATATAAGAAATAAATCAAAATGTTTATAACATCTATAATACAAATATAACATTTAAAATATAAAGTAAAATTAAACCAAACAAGAGAAATAGCTGCAATGTAGCAAGTCCTTGCTCTTGCAATAGCAAATAAACATGTTGGAAATTAAAAAGGTCACTATTAGTAAATTAGATGTGAAAGTCTATGTTTATGCAACATTCAAATATATGTACCAATTGCTTAACTTAATCAATTACTCCATGAACCATTTTTTTATAGATTTAATTCAATAAAAAAACAAAAGACTACTATACAGTTACATGTAGTGTACAATTTTTAAGAATTTTTAAAAATTGCCCATAATCTATATCTTAACTTCTTGTTAAAACAAATAAGAAAACTAACATAAATGCTATCAAGATATAACACCCTACACTATACATTGAAAAACATGTAATGTAAAATGCAAAGAGTTATATTTTAACTTCTTGTTAAAACAAATAAGAAAACTAACATAAATGCTATCAAGATATAGCACCCCACACTATACATTAAAAAAAATGTAAGGTAAAATGCAAAGAGTGCGGAGTGAGCCAACATTGATTGACCAATGGAGACTATGCCAATGTTGGCCAATTCATACTTTTGTTTGTTTTTAGGATCCAAGTTAAAAAAATTGTTACACTCTACATTGAAAAACGTGTAATGTAAAATGCAAAGAATGTGGGGTGAGCCAATGTTGTTTGACCAATGGAGGCTATGCCAATGTTTGCCAATTCATACTTGATAATTCATACTTTTGTCTTTAGGCTCCAAGTTAAAAAAAATTGTTACACCCTACATTGAAAAATGTGTAATGTAAAATGCAAAGAGTGTGGGGGTGAGCCAATGTTGATTGACTAATGAAGACTATGCCAATGTTGGCCAATTCATACTTTTATCTTTAGTCTCCAAGTTTAAAAAAATTGTTAGGAATGCAATTATATTAATGTACATATTAGTCGTATTCAAATTTAATACTAATCATTTATTGGTAATTTTCTTACATAGATAATCATCTTATTTAAGATTATAACTTAGCCAAGCATGAATCCAAAGGACAACTTAGTCTACAAAGTTATGACATTACAATTTGGTCAATAGAACATGATCAATAAACTAGGATGTCGAGAGGTCCCTTAACTTATTATGTCTTGGATATTGCAGTTTTTAGCACCAACATAATTTCATTATCATGTTGTGTCTTGGATATTGCAGTTTTTAGCATCAACATAATTTCATGCAAAACATAAGTTGGAATCAACGATATCAATTTATATTCAATATGCAAAGGGTGAACTTCTCATGGTTGAGGCCCAATTCACCAACATTCTGTACAGAAGACTTAATAAGTTAATTCGGTAGTTTCAAATGATTTAGGTTTGCAATATATAATACAAATCTATGTACGATCCATCACTAGATTTTAAAACTTTTCACTGTAGTGTACAAATGGTCACTTTTTCCCTATAGAGTACAAATGGTCACTATAATTCTAATTTTGATAATATAACTCTATTATTAACTCTATTATGTTTAAGGAAATAAACAAAATCGATAAGACCATATTCAATACCAATTACGAACTTTAAAGAAAAATTACTTTGTGAATAAATGTATAAAGTATTAAAATTATCACGAGTCCTTTTAGTGGGTCTTGAAATGAATTATTTTATGTAAAGGGTGGAGGAGACATTTATGATCATGAAAGAGAAAGTTTCACTTACTTCCACGGTCGAGCTTGCTGCCACTTGCAAGGTTCCAATGCATACAACATTACATGGTTTTTCGTATTCGACGCTACGTGCTGTTAGTATGTAAGCAAGAAATAATGGAAGGAAAGATCGAGCACAACCCCTGAGAGATCTGCAACAACATCCACACTGTTAATAGATGCAATTCTACCAATATTACATGTTTCTTAATCCTAGAAATATCAATCCAGAGACTTTTAATGTAGGAGCTAAGCATTTTTACACCGTTTTGGTCTTTTGAGTCGAGGTCGTTTTCAAAGGATTTTCATGAATTATTCTTCATTTGCACATTGCAAGGGTTTTTGATATTCTTTTATGGGGGAAGCAGGGGGGAAGATGTAGCTTTGCTTCAGGATGTGTTGTGCCTCAGACTATGATGGAAGATGTAGCTCTGCCTCAGGTTGTGTTGGAACAGTTAAATGGGTTCCTTAGCAATTATGAGCAAGGGATGGCCATGGAACTATGAAAGTTGATATAGAGAAGGTTGTGGTGCAAAATCCTGGACGATTGGAGTTCAGATGAATATTGTCTAGCATTGTTTTTATGTGGTAATTGCCCGGTTATTTTGGGATAGGTGACTGTCAAAAAAATATATACAATTATATAATGTAATGGAACTTAAGGATGTTCTTTGTATATTATTGACTCTATCACCCATTTTGGGTGGAATCCATATCTAAATTTTTTCGAGGCAAACTCAAATGGATCCGAGGAACCTGACTCATTCTGCCAAATGCTTTGGAAACTGGTGAGCTTCACCCCTTCATTCCCTTCTATTTGTGTACGGAACTAGATTTGTATTTCCATCTCGATTTCAAACTAATGAATCAATGGGTTCTTAATCTACATATGCTCTCTTGGTTTCAGATATAGAAGTAAACCAATTTTTTTCTTGGATTATCATGAATGTTGCAACTGGATATAGTAACCACTCTGAAGGTTTTTTTTTAATGGGAGTTAATCAGTAAATTATTAGGAGACCTCCAAATTTTCTTTGAAATGTTTTTGTTTCGTTTTTTCTATTGATTTTTATTAATAAGGCCCTTGAAATTGAATGGTGGGGGGGTTTCTAGGTAGATGGAGGTCTTTATGGCATAGTTTTCAACCCTCAAGCAAGGATTATAGCGATTATGGATTATAAACTATTTAAGTGACTCCACTAAGCAGTAGTCCCAATCTCTATAAATAAAATCTGTAGTGTGTAAGCGGTATGTGCTATTCTTTCCAATAAAAAACTATCCATATATGGGTAGAGACGGTCCAAGTCGAGCTATATAACCCTTGCTCTATAAGCCTTTCTAAGACTTTTTTTAACCATTAGGAAATTAAATGAGTTAACTATGACAAACTTGAGTTTTGGAATCCAGATGGAAGAAGGAAGATGTCTATGAACCTGTAAAAACCCAATTCTTATTAAAAAATGTGCATTTGTAACCGTTGTTCAAATCGTAGTCTTATTGGGTACCTTGCACAAAGGCAAGATGCACAATAGAAATGAGAAGCCAAGAATTTGCTTTCAATTTTCTCTATGCGCATGCTCATCACCCAACATTTGCTTACCACAAACATGAAATCGTGTAGACACTTGTCAAAGTTATGCTTTTCAATTACATGTGTCACCTTATCAACTTTGCACCTTGCAATGCAATGCAACTATATTTGATCTTATCTGTGAAGGATTTTTCTAGCTATAAGTTTCACCTGAAGACGTTAAACTGCACAGAGATATGCATTGATGATAACGTGCATAGAGATATACAATGGAAATGCACATGGCAATCTATCCAAAAATCTACCATTCAAAACTGCCAATATTATGTGGATAAAGAAATACATAGCATAATCCCATACATTGTTGTGTGGACAAAGCGAAGACAAAGAAATAGAATAATGTTTGCAGCCAAAATGGTACATCACAAGGAAGATATATGAATATATACATCTCTATATATGTATCGCTGACATGATTATCTGGTTACTATGTTGAAGGGCGAATCCTACAGGTATTACATGGAAGTGATTTTGGGTGATGGGATTTTCAATGCAGATGGAGAAATGTGGAGGAAATAGCATAAGACTGCCAGCTTTGAGTTCGCTTCCAAGAACTTAAGGGATTTTAGCACTGTGGTTTTCCAAGAATACGCTCTCAAACTGGCTCATATTCTCTCTGGTATTTCACTCTATCAGCAGTCCCTGGACATGCAGGTAACTAGGACGCCGCCTTTTATTTTAAGGGCATTTTGTATGTGTTGGTGTTCTTTTTTCATTTTTCACACGGCTATGGACGACGCAACATGTTCCCTGGACCTAAGGAGAGGCTCCAGTACCTGCAAGAATCGATTTAACCCTCCACGCTCCCTGGACCTAAGGTGTTCTAATGATTATATGAGACTAAACCCATACAGGCCAATCGGCCTACCCGCTCCGGGCTATTTTAGGGTAGTGGTAATTTAGTGATTGTAGTAGGGGTTTTAATTTAAACAGTGGAAGTTCAAAGTTACCTAGAGTAGAGTTTGACTTTTGAATTGATTTTCCTGTGTAACCTAAAGATGATCTTTAAGTTTAAATAGCTCAAAATTAATAAGTTTTTTTTTCCTTAACGAGACTTTCTCCGAATATAATGATTTGTAGATTGCACTACACAGGATTTGTTTATGAGAATGACGCTAGACTCTATTTGTAAGGTTGGGTTTGGAGTAGAGATTGGCACACTGTCTCTGCAGTTCCCAAAGAATCCATTTTCTAGAGATTTTGATACAACCAACATTGTGGTGACTTTACGGTTCATCGACCCTCTTTGGCGGATCAAGCGTTTTCTTCGCATTGGATCCGAGGCATTTTTAAATCAAAGTATACAGGCAGTCGATAATTTCACGTACTCTATATTTGCAGAATAAAAGCCGAGATTGAACAAGAAAAAGCCAATGGAAATCGTGCACAGGTATTGTAAATTTAGTTTTCCCATTGTAATTACACATCGTATACCGTGTCAATAAAATCTAGGTGCTTTATTCCCGAGGAGATGGTGTCGTTTAATATTGTTTTAGTAGTATTTATGTCTATGTGATAAGGTTTTTAAATTTTGACTTAAGAATTGGTTTTTCTCCCATTTTAAACATATATTTGTAATATTGTTTGAATTGTAGTATTGTAATATGAACGCAGAAAAAAGCAGATATACTCTCCAGATTCATAGAGTTAGGCGACGATCTAGAAAGTAAATTGACAGACAAAGACCTGAGACATAGTTCTCAATTTTGTGATCGCGGGTCGTGATACAACTATTGCTACTCTCTCCTGGTTTACATATATGATGATTACTCATCCAGAAGTAGCTCAAAAGCTACATGATGAGTTATGCGATTTTGAAGCAAAGAGAGCCCGAGAAGAGGGCGTTGCCTTTATCCAACCTCAACCTGAAGATATCCATGCATTCAACGATCACATCGCTCAATTTTCTAATATGCTTAACTATGACTCCTTGGGAAGGCTTCCTTACTTGTACACTGCAATCATAGAGACTCTACGTTTATATCCTGTTGTTCCCCAGGTAGACATATACATATATTTTCATCCATATGATCCCAGTAATTATCA
Source organism: Larix kaempferi (assembly GCA_027924585.1). Lineage (NCBI taxonomy): Eukaryota > Viridiplantae > Streptophyta > Pinopsida > Pinales > Pinaceae > Larix > Larix kaempferi. The sequence continues at coordinate 1,635,456 of BSBM01001871.1, read as the reverse complement.
TGTGTATATATACATATATATACATATATATGTATATATAAACATGATAATTACTGGGATCATATGGATGAAAATATATATGTATATTTATATGTATAAATAAACATGATAATTACTGGGATCATATGGATGAAAATATATGTATATGTCTACCTGGGGAACAACAGGATATAAATGCAGAGTCTCTGTGATTATATATATATATATATCTAACAAAGAAATTTATGAATGCAGGATCCTAAGGGCATTTTAGAGGATGATGTTTTCCCCGATGGGGCGATTTTGAAAAGAGGAGGAATGGTAACATACGTTCCCTACTCTATGGGACGCATGGAATCCATTTGGGGTTCAGATGCATTTGAGTTCAAACCTGAAAGATGGTACAAAGATGAAGCACTCCAGCATGTTTCTCCATTCAAGTTCATGGCCTTTCAAGTACATTATTATAGATTCATCTCTTTCAAAACATGTTTTTCTTTATTCTATCTTGTTAGTCATTGGTCCTGACAGTATTTTATTAGAATCTTTTTACTACTAGAACTCGATTTAATTGACTGAAATTCACATGTCTGTACACAGTAAACTTTCTTAAACCTCTCCTTCAGATTGAATCGAATCTAACGAATGCTTATACGTGTAATATGTGCAAGCAGGTCCACAGATATGTTTGGGAAAAGACTCTGCCTATAATCTCCTTGTTTTTTTTCACGATGACGAAATATTTCTAAACTTTGTTAAGTGAGGTGGTCAAGATTCAGAGCGACCAACCGACAATTGTCAATTTTTGTGGGATTGAACAGATGACAGCAGGTTCATTGGCTCCGTAGGTTCACGGGTTATGGTTCATGTTAACGTGTTATGGTTTTGTTTTCATGTTGCTTCAGTAATTTATTAGCTGAGATCATTGAGACAGTAGGCGAAATGGAAGTTGCATTCTCAGTTGTCTGCAATGTTCGTGATGATTTGGAATGCAAGTGTCATGGTGTTTGGTGTCTTTTGATACCAAACCAAAGGGTCGTCGTCTCAGCTGCTCTAATCATATTTTACTTTCCACCAACACCTCTACATTCCACTCTCTGCATTTTCAAAATTCCAAAGCTTTCACTCCATGTCTTCACGACGGTTTGAACCAAGGAATTTCGGTATCTAGGTAAAACGCTTCACTTTTTTTATTTGAGTTTTTGATCCAGGTAAAATGCTTCAATTTTTTATTTGGGGTCTTAAAATGCTTCATGGTTGAATCCAGTACTATGTATAACCTCTTGGGTTAATATTTATAAAAATTATGGTTCTTACTTTTCACTACCATTTATTTGCGTTAGACGTTGGTTGTTCCAATGTCGGGGCTCAACCCTCTAATTTGACCTTCAACCATAGTTTTTCCTCTGAATTTTGTAGTGTGCTATTTATGTAAACTTTAAAGTCGAAATTGGAAAATGTTGAGTTACAAGAAGAGGATTCGAGATTTTCCTTTTTGAGGGTAAAGAATATCTCCAACAGCTAGTAAACTTCAGGCGGGTTACACTATAGGAATCATCACTTCATTCTATGTAACTGCATTCATCTCCTTTATGTTTAATGCACAAATTATTATAAGTGGAAATCGATTCTAATATGTGTTGTATAATGATAGTATTTGATCTGCTGACAAAGAACCAAATTTATGGAGGGTAGCATGACGATATAGATAGAGAGTTTCCAGGAACAATCCTAGGGGAGCCTTACAAACTCCAGACAAATGTGTATGGGAATGGGCTGGATATCATTGGTACGGAGCAACAATTTCATCTCTAGTTTGACCCCACCAAACACTTTCACAACTACACCATCCTTTGGACACCTCGTCAAATCCTGTATGTATCTGAGTATACTCACAATTTTCTTGATATGATAATGATAGATGATGTAATTAATGTGTTTTGGCTATGGTATGGTGTGACAGGTTTATGGTGGACAGTATTCCCATCAGAATATTTCTAAGGGTGAAGAACTTGGGAGTGACTTATCCTTCGAAGCCAATGTAATTTTATGCAACGATTTGGCACGTATCTTCATGGGTAACGGGTGGGTAGAATTAGAGAGCAAATTACAGCTATGCGTCCATTCTCAGTTGTCTGCAATGTTCGTGATGATTTGACAGTAGTAGCATGAGGGTAGAAATATTTTCAAATCATCATATGATTTCATATTATTAATGAACTGCAAAATCATAAAGGAAAGAGGATTTCAAAGCACATATGTGGCAACTTTATAGTTTTTTTTTCAGTTTTTTTAATTTTTAAATATTTTTTAATTTGATAATTGATTTGCACACCAGAGAAAAATTGTCAAATCTGACTGATCTACCAATCACGAAATTAGTTAATCTAATTTTAAAAATTTATAATTTTTATTTTATTTTTGAAAAAATAAATTTAATAAAAAATATTTCATAAACTTTAGGCAACATTAAAAAAAAACGTAAATAATTAAAAATCAAACCACTTGGGAAACCAAGTGATCTCTATAATCCCTGCGGAGCAGGGACTAAAAACTTATGTTGAACCTGTCGAACTACCATATGGAAACATATCCAAAACAAATGTTTGTTTTTTAAAATGTTGGAGTTGTTACTGACTAGGCAAGGCAACAATGGCTTTGTGCTAGTGGCTAGACACCCCACCGCCCCATCTTATTTGTGTTTGTACCATAGCTACCAAATTCAGTGGCATTGGGATGAAATTTTCAAAAAATTATAAATTCGATACGATTCGCTAATTAATTCGTCCAGTTCGGATCGAATTCGGTAGGGTTACCCCATTACTTTGGAAATTAAATATTAAGGATTAATATTTGGATTGATTAAGGTAATGTATTTTTTTCTTGAGGTTAACTGGATAACTAAAACTCATAGATTTTCATCTTTGATTCTCAGTTCTTTATCCTTATTTGTATGTGCACTTCAATGAGGTGGTTATGATTGCTGGTCTATTTACCAATAGTTGACCACATTTGTGAAATGATTTTGTTCATCAATTTTTTTTTTCTAATGTTATTACTTGGAATTTAGTTTATAAATTTTAGAAGAAGAAATTGATCAAAAGTGTCATAATTCTTAATTGGTAGAAATTCACCCAAATTTATAAAACCTTTAAGATGTTTTTCTCTCATTCTTGCTTTTTCTTTTGGACAATACTTTTTAAATTTTTGAAGAAGAAGTAAAAGATTCCATTCCTCTATCTCTAGTCTTTTTTGTCCTAGGCGATTGATTCTATTACTTGGAGGATTTTGTGTTTATACTCTTGAATTTTTTATGTGTTGGAGTTTACACAGCCAAACTTTTTCTGTACCGAATCGAATTTGAATTTGAATTCGAACTCAAACTTAGTAACTATGGTTTGTATGTGTGGAGTACGGGAGGAGACCCCCTTTTGAGTGGAGTGCCAACATAAAAATTGGAATCCGCATATACAAGCGAAGCAGAGGTGGCCAAGCAGTAGCGAGGGTTTTTTCTTGTATAAGTAAGTGGGGGCAGGCACCGCTACTAGGCGTAGCATCTAGGTGGCTTATTGCATGCACAATAAATGGGAGGACAATGCAAGTCAGCAGTTTGATGAACTTGTAGAGGGGGTTGACCAAAGTGTGCAATAGAGGGATTTAAGAGTGTACAAAATCATCCATGGTAGGGGTGGCTTAGGCCACAACCTTTAGGCTTTGACTAAACTTTCAGCTTGGCTATTGTTGGGATGCCAAGGCCACAATGGAAGATTGGATGAGGCAATAGAGGAGTGAGAGCCTAAACCATGGTCGAGACATGTCCTTCATTTAAATTTTTGCTTTGGATAGTTGTGTGAGGATAGAGGTCCATGGTGGAGAATCCATGGTGTTTGGTGGCTTGGGAAGGGCTTGCAATTGGATGAGGGGGAGGAGAAGGGGGTGTTGTGGGTTCAAACATGGTTCCTTGTTCCAACCTTTACTCATAAATTCAAATAACCAGCATTAGAATAAACCATAATCCCTCAACTCAATCAACCCATACAACATTATTATTCATCGTAATAGGATCCATATGAACTAGACATGCACCAACGCTGAAATCACATGCAAAACATTGATATACAATGCAAACAATACTTAAATATTCAATAACCAATACTCTAATGCATTAAATCTATCACATTAGAGGCAAACATGCAAGCCACTTTAGAAAACTAAAAATTTGATGGGGGATTTGACCTAATGGTAACTGGTCTAACTTGGTGAATGGATTCAATGAATACCAGTATGAATTGGAAACTTTGTAGTGTGCATGAACAAGAGATGAAAGCTCCAAAGCCCCTTTCTCACGAATGAACTAAGAAAAAAGTAGGTTTGGAAGATGATAAAGAAGGGTTTTGTATTTTGCTTGATTTTCTATTTTTTTCTTCCTCTTTTTGCATGAGGCATGAGTGGCCTCTTCTTGATCTTACATTTTTTTCTCTTCTAAGTTCATGCCAAGTCAACTAGGTTGATTTGTTTTAAAGGAATTTGATTGGACGAGACTTGGGATAGATCCAGATGAAACAAATCCAAAATGATGCATGGAGCACATCATTGGGAAGGTTCTAATGAGCCTATCATGATTATGCAATTGGATATTTGATTAAATGTCAACTAGGCTTCAATTTTTCCCAGGAACATATGAATTTAAATGTTAATTTGCTAGAGGGTCCCAAGAGAGGCATGTTACCCCACATTTTAAATGGGTATCCTCATGTGTTTTTTTATCACATTTTCATAAGGGGGTTATATGTTGATGGAGATTTGGATGGACTAGTATTGAAGCTTGTGGATGATTTTTCTTGTGGAGCATTCTTGATCCTTGGCACATAGATTACATCATAGCAATTTTGGGTATCATCTTTAGCTGAGTGCCCTCCTTGTTTCTCTCAATTGGCATGTATGGAGGCAATATATTATCGGCTTGTAGATAGGTTCATGAGGGTCATTCCATCCTTCATGGTGATGGTTGTTATGTCAACATTCATTCGACATATGTCGATATTGTTCCCCACTTGATGGAGTATTGCACATAGATATGCTGTTGGTTGAGGGTTTGACCCATTTATGTATGGAAGCAACCTCTTGCACTTGTTATATTCTTCTACATTCATGGGTTTTCCCTTGATGAGAGCCCACCTTTTGAAGGGTTGTTTACACATTCATCTAGGTTATTTCTTATGGGAAATTTTGGAGGAGCGTCCTAACTTCAGGAGTAGTTATCTTTTGATAGATTTCCCATAATTGTTCCTTCCCAATACCATTAGATGCAGAGTGGATGTTGGATTTCCAAAAATTGGTTATAATAAAAAATCTTATAAATATTGAGGAAGTTAGCAATTCCATAAATGTTGTTTAAAAAGTCACACTATATTTTTGCCACACTTTCCTTTTGGAGCCTTTCATGGAGAGCGTTCACCTTATTGATGAAGTGATCCACCTTTTAATGCATTTTTCCTTGGAGTGCTACCTTTTGGCGATCCTTTGGAGCCTATGTTTGTGACGTCTCCTTGTTATCTTTCCTCATTTGATGGAGGTGCCCTCCTTCTTGGGCCTTATGTATCTTGGGTGTTGTACTTATGGATTTGACCACCATATTTTATGGATTTTGTTTGAGTTTGTTATAGTTCAGAGGAGTATTTTGGATTTAGAAAAGTAGTTTTGAGTTATATAAAGTAAGTTGAACTAATTTCTCATATATGGGAGCCTCTTCCTCATTTCTAAATCATGTTTGGATTTGGGGAGAAATCCCAATAAGACTTAATATAATATTTCATGGTGTTTATGGATGATTGATGATAGCGCTTTGACGAGGAAATCTTGCTATTGCTATAGTGTATTTTTTGGATCAACATTTTTTTTTGCTTGTGATAATGCAAGTGAGCTCTTTACTTTTTAGGGTTAAATTTATTTGTTTTATGGTTTAATAGGTGGTGTATTTTCAGATCTTGTTTGTATGCCTTGGTGTTCCATGCTTGATTAATATTATCCTGAAGTTAGTGTTGAATATAGAACTCTAGTAATTCCCTTGTAGATCCCAGTATAAATTTGTCCATTCTTGGATACACTAGGAGTTGGCTCTCAAACCATACCTATACTTGGGTGTTATAATCTCTTCATTAATATCCTTGATTGACCACATTTACCCATTTGATGAGACACTAGTCTCCAATCCCTTCATAACCATTATCTTTTACTTTCATAAAAAACCTTGTTTTGCTAGAGTTGCTCTTCAAATTCACCTTATGCTCCATTGCTAAACCCTAGTAATCCTATTTAGGGACTCCTCCATTGAGCTAGAGAAAAGTTATCCTAAAGATAATAAGAGGGTTTGTGAGGTGACAATGTTCCCCCTCTTGTTTATTCATAAGCCATCATTGATGTTAGGGTTTTAATATCAAGATGTTGGTTTGTGTGATAACATTTTGGTGTCGTTGTCGAGGTTAAATCCCATTTCCTATATTTGTAGTCTTGCTACATATGGCACCTATGAATGCATATTTTTGAAGATCCTTTGCTCATATGGAGACTCCATGAAGAAAAATAAACCTTGTTCATTATAGATTTTCTAATACTTATTGTTTGCAGGGTGAAGCAAGCAACATGGTGAAGGCATTGAAGATTCACTTTGGCGTCTCCACGCCTTGATAAGGGTATGAGGTATTATTTCATATTTATATTTTGAAATGAGGCCATGGGTTCTTAATGAAGCATTTGATCATTTGTATTTTCAAATATTCATGGATACCCAAATCAAATTCCTTTTGGCAATAGAAAAAGGTCTAGCCCATTATTTTATGGTGATTCTTATGACACTCACAATGCATCCAAGCATGTTTCTTTGATGGAATATTATATTTCATATTTGAATGTTGACCATGAGGATTGTGCTATGATAAATTTTTCTAATTCTATTAAAGGAAGTGCTAATAAATGGTTCTATTCTTTAGAAAAAGGAAGGATATCATCTTATGTAGATTTCACTCAAGCATTTCTTAGGAATTGGGATCCTTCCTATGAAGATGAGCATGAAGATGAGCATGAGCATATGCATGTCCATGAAGAGTCCTTTTAAGCTCAATCCCATGAAGAAGAGCCTACATATGTTTAAGAAGCTCCTTGTGACTCCAATCTCCTTGATGAAAAAGTTCTTGAAGGCATCAAAGAAGATCAAGAAGAAGAGCAGATGCATGAAGATCGCTTGAAGGTATTTGTGTTGAAAACCTAATTTGTGGAGACATTTGTGATGGGCCCCTAAAATGTCACATTATATGTCCCATATTGGTGATACCTAAGGAGATAAAAGGGAATTTTTTTTTATTCATTATGTACTTATGATAATATCCATTAAGGCCTATGCATGATTGTTTAATGAATAATTTGAGATTTGATTAGTAATGTTTACTTAATTTTCCTATTCCTTTGATTTATTTAATGAGATAATGGGATAATATTTTTCAAAGCATTATTCATTTGTGATGGATCTATAGGTGGAGGTTATCTGAAAGTCTAATTGGAAGAGATCAAGTCACAACAATCAACTCAATCTCTCTCAATGAGTTCACTAGTCTAACTAGAGTTTGGTGGAGAGATTTGAGTGATTGTGTCCCCTCTTAAGTCCCATGAGATGCCACCACATGGAAGAATACTTAATGATCATCCAAGGTCAAAATTATGGATTCAAGGTTGAAGTTTTCAAGGAGGACTCAATCCTGGAAATCTAACATGCCAATTTATAGTTACCTAGGGGACAACTTTCACAAATCAAGGAGCTAATTACATGGGATAGTTTACTCACGTGTTAATTATTCTCATGAGTTTTCAACACATAAAGAAGGTCTCAACATCATCCCAAGTCGAAATCATGGAGGCCAAGTCGAATTCCTAAGAGGGGGAATCAATGCAGCCAATTTTGAATGCAGATCTCTAATTGACTAGGAGACAACTTCCAATAATCTAGGAGTCGATTGAGGGGAATTTTGGATCCTATTCTTGTATAAATGATAGTGCATTTGATATAAGGGATTTAGATTCTATTATTCTTATTATATTTATAATTTCCATTTTCTCCCTTGTTGGTCAAGGCGAATTTGCAAGAGGCAGCTTGCTACCTTGTTTTAATGGTGGACTTTTAATGGAGAAAAGATAGTTTTGATTTATATTTGAGTTGGTTCATTTAGCAAGGGTTCCAGAAGCTCCCTTGGGTTAGTACCACTTAAGGGAAGGACTAAGGACCCTTGCATGCATTTTCCTTCAGTCATTTACTTCATTTCATATTTTTAAATTCAGATTACAAAAAATGTAGACGTTCTACATTTCCTATAACAATTCTTGTAGTAGTTCTACATTTTCTATGTTTTTTGTAGTAATTTTGCAATTTTCCTGGAGAAGATAGTTTGGCTTATTTCTTATGAACAATTTTTCTTATGCTTTCCATAGCTATATTTATGTTTGTCATGCCATTTAATTTACATGCACATGCTTATCACTCATATTAGTGATCACTCACCCTCTGCATCTTGAGTATTTGCATGGACGTTAGAGTAACTTGGTCTCCTGCATCCTACATACCCAAGCCATAGTAATACATTTATTCACTGCAAGATATCTAGCTGAGAGGGGAAGCTAGCATAAGATTTCCACTTTGGGAATGATGAAGAAACAAGGGCTAAGTTGAATACATATATATTGCATTTATTTTGCATTAGGATAGGAATGCTTTTTGTTGATTAGAATAGATTTTATTTACATTGTTATAATAGATTTCACTTAATAATCTTACCAGGAAAATCATTCATTTTGAAGCTCTAGAATAATTCTCCTTCTTCATGTTGGTTTGGATCTAATATAGTGTGGGGAAATCCTAAGCTATTTTTCCTTGAGGGGTTTCATAATAATATTTCATATTTTCATGAACAACCCCATGGTGGAGACAGTTATACAAGACCTATCCAATCTTGGATAGAAGAGCCTTGTGAACAGACTTACCATGTTTGACAAGGGTTTGAAGACTTTGATGATCTCTCACATGCTTATAATTTCATGTTCATTTCTATCTGTATTGTGGATATTATAATAAGTACTTATTTAATGATTGGTGTTGTTTTGTCTTGGTCCATCGCCAAGGACATGAGAAGAATCCATAGTGGGGATGAGATGCTAAGGTGGATAATTCATTGGATATTTGAATTTACCTAGCATGTTTCTTTTCATTTTCTAGAGTACGTATGTGGGAGAATGAATAAGCTCTGCATGAGCATTAGAGTAGGCTAATGTGCTTTTGGCATTGATAGCATGTTCCTTACTTGCAAATCCACTTTTTAAAAAAATTGAAATGTTGATGATAGAACATTTGGATGTGATGTGGTGTTTAGGGATGTTGAGGTTATCCATCATGCCACATGGTTTTGGGTTTTCTTGCATTGATGGTAATTGCTAATAGTTGCATTTCATAGATTTTGATGTTCTCATGCACTATCATGAGTGTAAATGTACCGTAGTTGGAGTTAGATTCTACCCCCCATTTTACATGGGTGTCCACATGTGATTTTTATCACATTTTCTAAAAGGGGTTACATAATTATAGAGATTTGGATGCCCTAGTGCCGATGGTTGTGGAGGCATTTTCTTATGTAGATTTATTAATCCTTGGAACATAGATGGCATCATACCACTTTTGGGTATCATATTTGGTTGAGCACTTTCTTTTTTCCTCTCCATTGGCATGTATGGAGGCATATTATTGGCTTGTAGAGAGGTTTGTTCCCTCCATGGTGATGGTTATTATGCTGACATTCATTTCACATATGTCAAGGTTGTTCCCCACTTGATGGAGTATAGCACATAGATCTATTTGCTGGTTGATTGTTTGGCACCTTGATGTATGGAAACAACCTCTTTCATTTGTTGAATTTTTCTACATTCATCAATTTTCCCTTGATGAGAACCCACAATTTGGAGGGTTGTTTACACATTCACCAAGGTCATTTTATGGGACATTTTTGGAGGGTTGTCATAGATTTGCGAGCATGTATATTTTGAAAGAGTTCCTAGAAGTGTTCCATCTCAATTCCATTAGATGCATAGTGGCCACGAGATTTCTGAAAAGTGATCATACTAAAAAATTCAAGAAATATTAAGGAATTCAGCAATTCCAAATTTACCGTTTAAAAATTCACACCATATTTTTGTTGCATGTGCCTTTTGGAGCCTTTTCTCAGAGAGTGTTCGCCTTATTATAGAAGCGCTACACATTTTTAGGCCTTTTTCCTTAGGGTGATATCTTTTGGAGATTCTTTGGAATCTATGTTTGAGACATCTACTTGTTATCTTTCCTCATTTGATGGAGGTGCCCTCCTTCTTGGGACATATGTATCTTTGACATTGTACTTGTGGCTTTGACTGCCATTTTTTATGGATTTTGTTTGAGTTGGTTAGAATTTAGAGGAGTATTTTGGATTTGTTTACTCCTCCTTAGGATATATCTAGGGTTTTAGTATATCTATTAAATTTTTATTGTAAAGGAAGTTGAACTCATCTCCCAATATAAGAGAGAATCTTCCTCATTTGTAAATCATGTTTGGATTTGGGAATAACTCCCACTAAGAGTTAATGAAATGTTGCATGGTGTTTATGTATGGTTGATGGTAGTGATATGATCATGAATCTTTCTAATGTTATGATTTATTTTTTATTAACAATGATTTATTGTTTGGGGTGATTTGCAAGTGAGCTCTTTACTTTTCTAGGTTAAATTTATTTGGTTTATGATTGAATAGGTGGTGTATTTTTTAGCTCTTTATTGTATTCTCTAGGATTCCATGCTTGATGAATATTATGCCTAGGATAGTGTTGAAGATACTCTTCAGTTATTCCCTTGTATATCCTAGGATAAATATGGCCTTCTTGGTTATGGTAATAATTGGATCTCAAACCCTAATTATCCTTGGATGATAGCAAGTTATTCATTACTATCGTTCATTAACCCCATTTTCCCATTTGATAAGACACTTGCCCCAATCCCTTCATCACAATTGTCTTTTAATTTCATAACACACTTTGTCATTGTTGGGGTTACTCTTCAAATTCACCTTGTGCTTCATTGTTAAACCCTAGCAATCCTATTTAGGGACTACTCCCTTGATCTAGAGAAGAGATATCCTAAAGTGTGGAAAAGGGTTAGTGAGGTGACAATGCCCTCCCTCTTGTTTATCCATAATCCATCGTTGATGTTAGGTCTTTAATCTCAAGATGTTAGTTTATGTGATCACATGTCTAAAATTTGTGAAGGTTTTCATACAACATCCACTTTAGGTGGAAAAAGTATCATAAGGAGTATATCAATGAGTATTTTGATGTTTTCAACTCACAAATATAACATGAGGCTTCCAAGTGCTAATTTATCTACTATAAAATTAAGTCATACACACTACTAAGACCATGCCCTCATAACCAGTACAAACAAATCTAATTAAATCATCCAACACTTAACTAAGGAAAATGAGGTTTCATTTGAAAGTAATTGGAGTTAGCTACAACATAGAAACTTGAATTTTCTAATTTAGTATGCATTAACAAAAAAACCGTGAACCTATGCCACGAAATTGTTGCCTTAAAACTACTCACAAACTTGAGAAATTTATTTCTCACCAATCGATGTCTGAAACCAAGCATAGCATATACCATTTGAAAGGTTCTAGACTTCCCTATATCACCAACAATTTTGATTTTAAATATAGATTAGACTCATAACAAAATCCAATGAAGAAATCATAATAGTGGAATTTGACCATTTCATAAGTGTGCAACTTGCACCCTTCATAGGCTAGGCACTCGAACTCATAATTGAGGAAATGAGGGCTTGTTAGAAATATTATATAAATAGCTTAGGATAAAACCACTGAATTTTCTAAAAATTGGAAAAAAAAACTTATATTCTTTCAAAGATCCAACTCATATGTATCTCACCTAGTGACCAGTGAAAGGGATCAACAAATATTTGCAAACTAAATATGAATCCCATGAAGTCTCAACAAATCAACCTTGACACTTGATTTGATCATATGGTAGTTTTTTTAACTTAAAAATATTCCCAAGATTACCTCACTTAAAGGTAAAATAATGCGATCCTGAAACAAGCCAAACAAGGTGTGATTGAGTCGGATTGCATGTCGACAATGAATTGTTAGTCGCTATGGACTTAATTTCTTCCATAAATATGTCTCATGGGTGGTTGTATGCTAGAGAATACTTGTAAATTTGAAATCCATTTGATCATAATAATCCAAACTTGATGTTAAATTCTTGACCAAACTAAGATGAAAACACCATAAATGTGTGAGGCTGAGACTAAATGAACTAAGACTCACCATTGAGTGACACTCTTCTTGTGCTTGATAAGTCATTATATGAGGGAAATACCCAGTGATTATGATCCTCTAAGGCTCTTTAATGGGAAAATATACATAATGATGATGACTCTTACCACCTTGTTTGGCTAGAATCAAATTTTGAAAGATTGCTCAAAGCAACCAACCTCCTACCAACTTGGGAAGATTAAGAAATGTAAAATATCATGTTGATTCCAAAGCATACTTTTGGGACAACATTGCACTCATGATATTCTTTGGACCATTGGTGTTGAAAACATCCACCATGGTCAAATATGGGTCAAACATGGCCAAACCATGGTGGTCAGTGTGTTATTTGGTGGGTCATGGCTAGTTGGATAGGTGTGTTGGTTTCTATTACCTAATAAGTTAGCATGGATCAACCATGGTCATCATTGTTACTTATTATCAAATAGATCAATAGGTAGGAAAAATTATTGCAATCTTCCATATGTGATTAACTGAAAGCAAATAGTAACCTCACGGCCCTTTGTAATTAATGTGACCATAAATTGTTTTTTTTGTAATAAAAATTTTGCCCAACAAGCACATTTTTATTATATACATTGTTTATGTGACTCTCTTGCTTATATTTTGGATTTCTAATAATACGATATTACAATTGATATACAAGATTGAAACATATGTTGCCATATGTTATGAGTTGAAATTGCAAATATAACAAGGACCAATTTTAAGTGCTTTACATCATTAAACGACATGATAGTTTTAAAAATCCAATCCCCAATGCCAATGTTGTCATTAAAAAATCCTTAATAATATCAAGGGGCTCAAGAATGTTAATCATGGTCCCCTACTAGCCCTTAACTTCTTACCATTCAATCACATCCCCTAACCTACACATGCCTAACATACTAACCCATCACCATCACATATAACCTATGTAAAATAGATGAATATGAAATATATAACCATTAATTAATTCCATTATTATAAATTACTATGAAGTGGCCTATTATTTGATAAATTGGGGTAAAATCCAGTGCTAATTGAGGAATCGACCATATTCATGGTGCTAAAACACCACTCTACACTAATTATGGAGTTATATATGTCACGTAATTGGGTGAGGTTCTCATTTTAGTGAGCATTAATAGAATCATATATAGTACCTATCCTAGCACCCCATTTATCACCTAGAATAGCATTGACACTTAGAAAAATATTTTCTAAAAGTCTATTGAAAAGTAGGCACTATCAACATCATTTATTGCATTGACCCAATAAAACATAATTGATTGCGTGGTAGATACTATCATTAATATGTATGAGTACTGACTAATTGGAAAAATTAGTGGTATAAATGTGGACCAATAACGATGCATATATGATGGGAGAATGAGGAGATGAAAGGGCATTGTGAGGCATAGAGGATATATGACAAGGTTAATATATTGGAGTCAACAAAGACATGGATACCACTCCATCACATTGTCACACCATGTAAGTACGAATACGAGAGATAAACAAATTACTCTTAATAGAATATGTCGTCCCTCATATTTCCCAAAAATGTAAAGATCATCCAAGGGTGTTTCCACCAATCACATAGTCCAAATATATTTTAAGGTTAAGGGTCCAACCATTATTCTACCACCACATGGTGCACATGGAATGTGAATCATCAAAATAAACAAGAGCATTCACAAAATTAAAGTGTGAGCATATTGACAACAATCCCTCAATTTAGTAATTTTCTATTATGACTGAGGAAAGAGTTAGATTTAAAGAGTGAAGATAGGGATTCTCTAAATTATAGTAGGGTATTTAGGGTTTTTCATAGCCATCATGATTTCTGGAGGAGGGAGAAATTATTTCTCTCCCTCCACGTCCTTCTCATTTGACATTGCAACCTTCAAATCCATAGCAATAACCTCAACTAAGAGAGAATCCATCAATCAAATAGAATCCCTTTGCTTTATCAAAGAGATCACTCAAATTCCCCAAGTGAATGTTCCTCCCTTAACCATTCAAAAAAATTCCTTTTCTTTATGGAAAGATATTTATATCTACCAGCAAAATTTATCAATATATGTAATAAAAATTATGTATATAATTTTTTTCTTCTATAAAAATAAAATAAAAAAGTGACTAAGTATCGAATGTTAATGGAAAAACAATAAAACAACCATAAGTTCATATCCATTTCTAGTAGGTGAAACAATTGAAAGTTAAATGATAATATGAAAAAAAAAGATCATAAATGTATTGGTTTTCTTTCAAGGATTTGTAGCAAATAAAGTAGAAAAGTAGTTATACCCCTTTACAACTATAAAGGGATTGTAAAAAGAACAAAATTGTTTTTATTGCAATGTTTTATTTATAATGTCAAAAGGGGTATAGAATGTTAGAGATTTTTTAATGTGGAAACATTGTTGTCCATTGATAATGTGAATTAGCCTTGCACATGAAATTCTCGTAGCTCCAATAAAGACACAAAAACACTATTTCCAGAAAAATAATACAATATTTGTGTTCACATTAACAAGAATTCGCGCAATAGTGACTTGCATAATTTGCAACTAATCTTTGCAATAATAGTTAGTTTGTGAAGTATCTCAAGGGATTGAACTAATAAGGTACCCAACTAAAAATAAAAAAATAAAAAATAAAAACCATTTGTTATAGCTTGAAATGACACCTCTCCGTCCGTGACGACACTTGCTTCCCTTGGTCGCATGACGACACTTCTTGAGATCAAGTTCAATCACACAATAGGAAATTTATGGATGGAGGAGTCATTTGGGACACTAAAAATGGTTGAAATTACCTCATTCTTGACCCATTTGATGTATATGACCCTTAAGAACATTTTTCCAGACCAAACCATCTCCTGAAAATGAGTAGAAAAGCCTATTTTTGGCCATTTTTTAACATGAGCGCTGGTACACAGCCATGATAGTAGCGTGTATACCCTACTGAGCGCGACTCCACTGTTGAAATAGTAGTGTGTGTACGCGACTTTGTCTACTGTAGAGTAGCATACACCCCTGTTTTGGTCAAAATCTTGAAATTCGAGTAAGTTAAGTTGGTTGGGAAACCTCTTGAGCGGTTATAACATCTTTTCCTCTTCCTCACTGATTATATAAGGAGGGTAGAAGGGCCATGTGAGAGGACGAAGCCCAATTACAAATTTATGCTGGAGGAATGGAGACCCTCATCCCCCTCTCTTGTGCTTCAGTTTTGGTAAACCCTAGTACAATTGCTTAGAGGTTGGGATCCTTGGAGAACGGAAGTAGGAGACCTTGAATCTAGGTTTCGTGAAGTGCCAAGCTTGGAAGAAGGTATAACTATATGTACTTGCTTTCATTCATCAATCAAGATCAAACGTTCTTCTCTTTCCAAATATGACCTATTAATGTGTCTTAGATTTGATCACTGTTTGATTATAGTTTGATGTCTCTTTCTATTATGAATATCAATCTTATATATGTAGTCAAATGTATTTGAGAAAGGTATCAAGTTGTTTGGCAGGTCTGGGCATTGCAACACTGGATAAGTATTGAAGAGCAAGGGAGGCAAAGCTAGTATCAACCTTCTGAATAAGGTGCCTACATCTCTAAACCCTAATCTCTTCATTTATTTGTTGTACTTGCAGAATGCTTGTAATTCTATCTTTATCATCGTAAGTTGGTAGTTTCTCCCCTGAACTATAGTTGCATTTTCCCCACAACAGAATGGCGACTCCGCTGGGGAAAGCCTAACTACTTAGGGGTATCCAAGGTCATTTCTTTAGTCTTGTTTGATGGTCTTTGTTCATTTTCTTGATTAGGATCAGTTAGTAGGCTCTGTTTCACCCTCCTTGGCTTTTGCAGATGCTTCCTAGCCCTTGCAAACCCTTGTGGACCCGGGTGTGGTGGTTTTAACCCCATTTTTTCCAACTTTTTCCACTTGTACGTGTTAACACCCAAAAAGTGTTCACTACCTCATCTACCTCATTACATGGCTCATTTGTCCATTTTCCTACCATATTTCCTTTAAAAACCCTGAAAATCCCACTAAAAAGCCTCCAAAAGGCCTAAAATGCCTCCAAAAGGCCACAAAACCATCAAAAAGCCTCAAAAAGGCTAAAAAACCCCTTTTTCCTCCAAAAATATCCAAAATTCCTCTAAAAATAGCAAAAACCCTCTAAAAGGGGAATAAAAAATATAAAATAATGAGGAAAAGGAGGAAAAAACCCTATACAGCTGCCCTAAACCATATGGTTCCCAAAACCATGGGCCAGCACTCCACCACCAAAAAACTATAAATAGGTGATGAAGACCCCTCATTTCACATCCACAATCAAGTATACCCTTACTCTGCCAAAATCTCTCTTGAAACCCTAGCTCACCCTTGAGCTACTTTCACCTTGAGAGCCCCTTTTGGCCCATTCCCATCATTTGGAGAAAGAGAAGGAGCAAGTTGGAGCTTGGAGCAACCCTCTTGGGCCATTGCAAGAGCTTCACCAACCTTCACATTGGAGGTAAAATTAATACAAAAGCCATTCTTTACATCTTGTTTTTCTGTTTCATGCACATGTTTAGAGTAATTTATATTTCTGTTTTAGCATTTTAATTTACCATTTACTGAACTACTACTAAGGAGTCCCTTCTCCTTAGTAGGTGCTCATTTGCACAAGCTAGGGGTAAAACCCTAGCTACAGTACGCTACTGTTTGTACCACACAGTAGCGCCCATACGCTACTTTTTCTTTGCACAGTAGCACCCATCCTGCTATGGGCGCTAGTTTCCTTCATACACAGTAGCGCTCAAAATCTGGGTTTGATTTTTTTGAGTTTTTGGGTTGTGGACCCAAATTTGGGGGTTGTGGCTGCATTTTTTGGGGTTCCTGATGACCCTAGGTCTGAGTTAAACCACTGTAAGTGGTCTCCCATCCTTATACTGATCCTGCATTCATGATTTGAACCTCTTTTGATCAATTTGGGCTTGTTTGGAAAGTTTTTGGGTTTGTTGACCTAAGTTGGGGGGTTGTGGACCTTTTTGGTGTTTTGTACCCTAATTTGAGTTTGACTGAACTTGCTTGCCCCATTTCCACTGGATTTGAAACCTCTTGAGTCTTCTTGACCCTATTTGTATCTATTTGAGTGAAATTTCTCTTTTAGGTTGGTTTCTTATCCTCCCTTATGCTTTTAGTTTTTCTTTTGTAGTGAAAGCTCAAGTGTTTTGGCTTTTGTTCAAGACCTTGTTTGCATTGTTCATGTGCAGACCTAACTTTAGTAAACCATACTTCTTCGTAGGTCATTTGCTTCGTTTGGGTCTAAAAGTAGTTTTTGTACTCTTTTCCCAATGGTTGGCATGCTTACATCAATAAGAATTTGAAAGTCATATTTGGTAGCTTTTACTGTTTCATAAAGAGAACCTGAAAGTTTCTTTGCTTTGCTTTGATAGTAGGTTAGTTTCAGTTTCGTTTCTTACCTTTGAAAAGCATAAAGAATTTTGATTCATTTTCTGAATAGAGTACCTTGCAAGTGGCTTAAAAGATTTTAGAGTGCTTTGCATAAAAAAGAACAAGTTTTCTTTTGCATACCTATTTGCTTGAGTAGCTACATTCTTAGGTTTTGAGTTTAATTTTGTACATTTAGACTTTATTTTTACCCTTTTTTGCATTCGAAATATTAAAAATTGCATTTGCACATGCATTCTAGATCAAAATTTTAAGACTTGCATTGAAAAGAGATTTGTTTGGTGGTAAGTATTTAATTTTCAGTACTCTATCTCTATTATAACCACTCTCACACACCCACTACCTTTTTGAGTAAGCAAGTAACCTTTAAAATGAACTATAATAAAATGTACTAGAAACATTTTCTTTTCTAGGTTACACTACACCAACTAGTCTTGGTTAGGATCTTGGGTTTAAAACACCTTAAACCACCCAAGATCACACATTACGCAAAAATCGTAGTTCGACTATCACAGGTAAACCCATTTCACTCAAAGATTTCTTGGGATTCATGCAGTAGGTCTTGTGAGATCAGATTGTTGGGAATACTCCTCCTACTTTTTGTTTCGAGCATATACCAGGATTGGATCGCGTATGGGGACTCTTTAGAGTTTCGGGCTCAGTTACCCTACCCATGCCTTCTTATTTGACCAGCGACTGTTCCCCCAGGAGTTTTCGGTGTTGTGGTATCCTTAGTATCTGACCTTAGGTTCATACACAGGTGACAACGGAGGGTATATCTGCTATACCTAGGGCAGACGTGGGAGGAAATCCCTTGCAGGTCTTTGGGAGGGCGGTTGGGTGATTCCAGCGCTTGCACCCTTAGTCATTGTATTGTGGACCCCGGGTAATTGTTCTTCATCCTTCATTGATCTGTTCTGGGCCCTCATCATCCTAGACTCTTCTCCGGAAGGCATCTGTTTGCCTGGTTTGATTTACCTAGGAACTTTTTTAGTGGTGTGCTCTTTGTGCTACTTATTTTAGTTTGCCTTAGAGAACTTCTTGTTCATTTTGAGCGAGAAACTATGTCTAGCATTCCAGCGAGTGCCAATCAAGGTACCCCTGTTCCGAGGGATCCTTGTGTTGTTCCATTCATTGGAAATATTGGTACTCCCTTAATGGCTGCTTTGAATCTTCCTGGATTCACTATAGGGCTTTCGGTTTGGTTGTTTTCCACTCCGAATTCCTTGCATGCTCCTGACGTTTCTTTTGTGAGCACCTCAAGTCAAGAGCATCATAACCCTGTGCCTCTCTTTCCAGTAACATCTTCTCCTTCTCGTTCTACCTCATGTGGCGAAAGTAGCAATACTAGTAACCAACAGTCTAAAAGGAATAGACGGAGGAAGAATGGGAAGAAGATGCCAAAACAGGGGGGCAGCAACCCAGCCTCTATGAGTCATGCTGGGGGAAAATCACCCTACCTCTGCAAGTCATGCAGGGGGCACCTACCTAGCCTCTGGAGGTCATGCTGGGAGAAAACTTTTAGTCACTGAAAATCATACTGAAAGTTTGTCTTCAACCACTATTAGTCATGTTGAGGACATGTCATTGATCACTGCTAGTCATATTAATGACAAGTCACCAGTTCCTGTGAGTCATACTGGAGACACCAGATCAGCCACTGCAAGTCATGCTGAGGGAGTTGAAATTGTCGACAAACCCAACAAACAGAAGCTTAAGTTCCCTTGTAAGTTTTGCGAGGGAGACCACCTTACTTACTTGTGCCCTGTACTTCCAGAAGTGCAAAAACTGTGGTCCTTAGTTCAAAAGTCTTCTTCTTCTGAGCAACCAGCCTCTGTGAGTCATGCTGGGGGCAAGCTGTCAGCCAATGCTAGTCATGTTGAAAGTATTGACGTTGTAAACGAGTCTAAACCTATAGGACGGAAACCAAAGTTCCCTTGTAAACTTTGTAAGGGAGATCACCTTACTCACCGATGCCCTGCCATTCCAGAGGCAAGAAGAGTGTGGTCCATGTCTGAAGGAACCTCTGTTCCTGAGTTGTCTATAGATTCCCTACAATCATATCAACCTTTGGTTGATAAAGTGGTTGAACCAATGCAATCTTTGGTCGACCCCACTCTTCCTTCGGAGAGTGAAGTGATCGAATCGATGCAATCTTCGACCGATCCCATCAGTCCTTCGGAGATTGATGCACCTACTGCGGAAGTCTTCTGCATTACTAGTTTGGATGTTCCTGAAAAAGGGGGCACTTCATCTATGCCATGTGAACCCCTACCAAGCCCTAGGATTGTTTCCTTTGATTGGAATAGTCTAGCCGAGCCTCGTCTTCCTTCTTCGACACCTTTCCAGATAAAGGTTGATATCAGGAACCATACGGTTGATCGATGCATTGTTGATGAAGGTGCTTCTGTTAGTATCTTATTTGCTTATGCTTGGAGAGATTTGGGTTTCGCTAATGTTATTCCAGCTGTTAATTGGCCGTTGACCTTCGATAAAAGACCTAGTGAACCGTTTGGATTCCACCGTCAGGCACCTGTTACTTTGGGTGGGAAAACAGTCTTAGTTGATTTTATGGTTTTAAAGGACCCTATGGACTTTGATATGATCCTCGTGTGTGATTACGTTTATGCTATGCATGTTGTGGTGTCTACGCTCTTTCGTGTGATGCATTTCCCTCATAACGAAAGCATCATCACTATCGAACAGCTTGCATTCGTTGATCCTCCTTATTACCCAACTGTAGACTAGTCTTATCCCTCGTCATTAGGAACTAATATGTCACATGGGAATCTTGTGGAATATTGTTCCTTGAGTTCAAATGCTACTAAGAAGAAGTCTCTGAATTCATGCTTACCTTCTTGGGACTTGGTCCCAACTTTTGACCAAGTGACACCTCCATCTGAATGTTTAGATATGTGTTCTATCTGGGATGATATACTTCCTTTCGATGAATTTTTCCTAGAGTCTATAGTACAATCTGCCATTCATTTGGATGTTGATCCAGTTGCAGTTATGTCCAACCCCGGTTTGACCATAAAGTCTGATCTTCCTACTGTTGAGTCTTTGGACTCTCCTATAGATCCGTAAATCGGTGTTCCTGCTAAGTTTGATTCTGCTTCTAGAATTTTCAACTCCCGTGATGATGAATTTGTTTCTGCAGTTTCCATCATGTCCTTCAACTTTGATCTTCATCCTGAAGTTGATTTTTTTGATTGTAAGTCCTCGGGCTTGGGTACCATAGAGTCTTCATTTGAAAACTATGCCTTGTTTATGCCTGTTGTTGATGATAGTGAAGTTGGAAGTATTTCTACCACAATGACTTGTATCGGGTCTTTCCTTACATATGTTTTAGATATGATCCTGGTACTAATATTTCTTGGAGACAGGATTCTTAGCTGGATATATACTTGCTTACTGATCCTTTTCGACACCTTGTGCGACCATGTCAGGTATATTCGGAACCTTGCATATAGGTTTAGGCTTCCCCGCTGTTATGTTGCATTTGAACCTTTTGCCATCCGAATTTGCCATAGGGTCGAACCTGTTGGATATTGGTGTGTTAGCCATCTCTTTATGCATTGTGCACCAGTCCGACAGCAGATCCTACCTAACATGAGTCACCCTAGTCAGCACCCTTATGCCATTCTGGTGCCCGTGCTGAGTTTTTCTCATAGGTTCGGGAACCTTTCTAGATTTACCATGACTTTGAGAAGAAGCCTCATATCTTTCTTCCTCATATATTTCTGGCCATCCCTAATAAGGCTCCCATAGTTTTGTTCAAGTTGCATATGCATCTGTTATGATCCCGCTTGCACTAATGAGCTCGATGCCAGCTTCCACGCTTTTAGCTCGTTGTATAAGCCTCCATCTCTGATCTCATTTCCGCTAAGCCCTATATCTTTTTTCCTTCGCAATTTGACACCTTTTACCTAGAGGAGACACACCCTGAGTGTCCTTATATTGCTCATGTTCCTTGCATTAGGCATAGCTTTGTTCCATGCGCTTGGAGCTAGTTTTGCATGTCCCTGACACTCGTCTCCTCCCATTGCGAGCATTCTTCTTTTACTTCGAGCTTGTTAAAAATAGTAAGTAGGTTGCGAGCATTCTTCTTTTACTTCGAGCTCGTTAAAAACAGTAAGTAGGTTACGAGCAATCTTCCACCTTTCCTTCGAGCTCGTTAAAAATAGTAAGGAGGCTATGAGCATTTCTTTCATCTTCACTTCGAGCTCATTAAAAAAAGTAAGGAAGTTGTGAGAATTTTTTGTATCTCCTTTGAGCTCGTTAAAAACAGTAAGGAGGTCATGAGTTTACTTTTCCGGACTCGTTAAACCTTTACGGAAAAGATCCCTATGGAGTTCTTTTAAGCCCTTTTCAGACTCCTTAAATAGGAAAAGTTTGCCGAGCATAGTTGTCTTTTCGGGCTCGTTAAAATAACTGAATCAACATCCACTTAGGTATAGAATTACCCCTTTTTCGGGCCTTGGTGGATAATTTACGGAAAAGGTATACTCTAGGTAAACTCTGGTATGCGCTAGAAGAGTTCTTCTTCCATTATTTTACACTTTTTTGGGGAAGGAGACTAACTTTACGAAAAAGGACCTTTGGAGTCGTCTTTAGGGTTTTCAGACTCTCGAAATGTGAAAACACCAAGTGAGCACATACCAATCTGGGCTCAATATAAAATCCACGGATAGGTGTATAGAGGATTGTTTAAGTTTTTCAACTCTATAAGAAAGAAAACACCGCCGAGCACAGACCAATCCGGGCTCGATATAAAATCCATGGATAGGTGTATGGAGTTTTCTTCTAGGTTTTTCAGACTCCTTAAATATGAAAATACCATCGAGCATGCTTTAGTTCTTTGTCAAGCTCGTTAAAAAATGAAAAGGGAAAGGGAAGGGAAGAATGTTAAAATATCTTTCAATATGATGGCAGCAAGTCAACTATCTCCTTGAACAAAGAACCTGTTTTGAGTCTATCAAACAAGTTGGGTTCTAGTGTTGGCCTTAGGATAAATCTGATCTCAGAGTTCTTACTCCTCCATTTGGTTAGTCTTCCAATCATATGGAGAATCTGTTAATGTCTCCTACATTGCAGATTTGCATCGTGGTCCCTTTGTGTTAAAAGCTGCCTAAGTCACTCTTGTGTCGTGCTCACTATTCAAGGATACAACCTGTGTCGGCCATTCTGCATTTGCCTTGACCTCATGTGTCGGCCATTCCTTGGTTTCAGTATGTTTCATCATGTGTTCAGTCCTACCCCAAATCAGCTCATACCTTTTGAGTGTCCCTCGTGTTGGATGATGGAGGATGCATTAAGGCCTCCCTTCCAATAGACTTCTTCCCATCGACTTCAACTCATTGTACTCTGGGAATGAAGTTTAGAGTTTTGGTTAGTACCTTGGGGATTGCATTCATTAGTGGCAGTTTCCCTCGCTATTGGATAGATGGGAATACATCAATGTCTCCTATCCAATGGATTCTTTAAGTGTTCGATGGAAAGACCATCTATTCACACTTGCTTGAATGTAGTAGGTACCTTGGGTTCCATTTTCATTATTGGTGGACACCCTCGCGTTTGTTAACGGTATACATCAATGACCGGTAATCAAACGATACCTCCCATGTTCGACAACAACTCATTTATTCGCATGGATAGGTTTGTACCTTGGGTTGTTTTTGGATGAAGACCTTGGGATCCTCGATAGCATCACCTCATTTATGTTATCGCCCAAGTTGCGGAAGACTGAGCCACACTCTTTTTGGGCTCTTGATGAGACATAGATCCAGCTTGTTCTCGATGGCTATGTTCTCCAGTTTTGACATAGATCCACCTTGTATTTATGTGGCTATGTTTACACTTATGTTCCTCATGGATCCACGCTTGTATTTTAGTGGCCATGATATATGCATTAGTATTTGGATCATTATTGTATCCTCTTGGAGGTCATGTTCCACCATTTGAACATGGACAGTTACCCCAAGGATAAGTTTGTCTGACATTGCCTTTGCTTTCAGGTACTTCATTTGAGCCTATGATTCTTGGTTTCTCCGTTCCTCCATGATTCAAATCTTTGTTATTTATAATGTATTTCGGCCATCATTTCCCGCACTCCCTCTGACCTCATACATTAGGGGGCATCTGTTATAGCTTGAAATGACACCTCTCCATCCGTGACGACACTTGCTTCCCTTGGTCGCATGACAACACTTCTTGAGATCAAGTTCAGTCACACAACAGGACATTTATGGATGGAGGAGTCATTTGGGACACTAAAAATGGTTGAAGTTACCTCATTCTTGACCCATTTGATGTATATGACCCTTAGGAACATTTTTCCAGACCAAACCATCTCCTGAAAATGAGCAGAAAAGCCTGTTTTTGGCCATTTTTTAACATGAGCGCTGGTACACAGGCATGATAGTAGCATGTATACCCTACTGAGCGTGACTCCACTGTTGAAATAGTAGCGTGTGTACATGACTTTGTCTACTGTAGAGTAGCGTACACCCCTGTTTTGGTCAAAATCTTGAAATTCGAGTAAGTTAAGTTGGTTGGGAAACCTCTTGAGCGGTTATAACTTCTTTTCCTCTTCCTCACTGTTATATAAGGAGGGTAGAAGGGCCATGTGAGAGGACGAATCCCAATTACAAAGTTATGTTGGAGGAATGGAGACCCTCATCCCCCTCTCTTATGCTTCAGTTTTGGTAAACCCTAGTACAATTGCTTAGAGGTTGGGATCCTTGGAGAATGGAAGCAGGAGACCTTGTATCTAGGTTTCGTGAAGTGCCAAGCTTGGAAGAAGGTATAACTGTATGTACTTGCTTTCATTCATCAATAAAGATCAGACGTTCTTCTCTTTCCAAATATGACCTATTAATGTGTCTTAGATTTGATCACTGTTTGATTATAGTTTGATGTCTCTTTCTATTATGAATATCAATCTTATATATGTAGTCAAATGTATTTGATAAAGGTATCAAGTTGTTTTGCAGGTCTGGGCATTGCAACACTGGATAAGTATTGAAGAGTGAGGGAGGCAAAGCTAGGATCAAACTTCTGGATAAGGTGCCTACATCTCTAAACCCTAATCTCTTCATTTATTTGTTGTACTTGCAGAATGCTTGTAAGTCTATCTTTATCACCGTAAGTTGGTAGTTTCTCCCCTGAACTATAGTTGCATTTTCCCCACAACACCATTGCAATTGGCAATGCTTTGAATTGGAGACCAATATGAACAAGTGACCCCAGCTTCAAAAACAAGCAAGTGGATATCAATTAGAGCCAAAAAAATTATTCAAAATAGAACAATATATTTCATTCTATGCATGACCAATCTCCCAACCAGGAATGCAAAAAGGCACAGGAAAAATAAAAACTCTATCAAGTCTCTCAAGCAATTTAAGTTGTAAGAAACAAATTGGAGAATACACTAAAAACATTGTCTCCAATTTTAGATCTAAATGGAAAAGAGAACACAACTCCATATATGTACAAGGACATATTGACTAAAGGCAAGGAAATAATTCAAAAGAAAATAAAATATCTCCTTCCACACTTAAAGTGCACAAAACCAATAAAAGCACTAATAAATCTTATGTATTCCTTCCACACAAAACTTGAACCAAAATTTGTTTCTAGTTTGGACAATAGATACTTGATCTATGAAAATATATTTGCAAATATAAATAATAGTAGGAAAAATTATTTGATGATGCAAACATAAGTATTGTACTCAATTTCTCAACCGATACATTGAAAACCATAGAAGAAATTAAACAAGCATCTCAACTCAAATCAGCAACACGGGAAATAATTTCATGCCTCAAATGTTATAGCTCAACAAAACTAAACCCAACTTAAAATATGAACAAGAAGATATCATCTAGAGGAGGGAAAAAAATTCAAAAGAACAGTTGTCAAATTCTATGCTTGAAGCACACATGAGAAATGAAGCGAGTATTAAATAGTATTTATGCCTTACATAGGAAAATGAACCAAGATTTGTTTTCAATTTGGTCAAAGAATAAATTGATGTTTGAAAATATGAACACACCAAAGTAGAATAGAAAATAAATGATACTTGGGATTTAGGCACAATGATTATCCTCAATTGCTTAGTGAATAAGCTAAAGTCCCTACAAGAAACAACCATAAATAAAAAATAATGTCTCAAGATGAAAACAACATACAACTCATTCCTTATACTACAAATTGAGTGGGCTTAATAGTCAATAACATGTTTTTCCTCCATGGAGGTCATAAGTTCAAATTTGGAGGGGACTAGGGTATGTACACCTACATAGACTAAGGATTCAAATTGTTGTGTAGAGAGGATCCCTTGTCCCAAAAACAAAAACAAGGGGATATCATACGCCAATTTGGTGTTTGTCTAAGTTGTGACCTACTACTACTAGTACTACTACTATACTACTATTATTATTATTTTGCAATATAGGTAGGTACATTGCATGCAAATAAAATTCGAATCATACTTCTCCAAAAACCAAAAAACAAAAGTTACACTACTGTTTCTTACATAATAAAGATAATATTCTTCAATTTTCAAACGAAGTTTTTTTTCAATAGAAGGTGTAGCCAGACAAGCAATTACACCTATAAATATGAACACAATCAAATAGAATGGCAACCAAGAAATCTTGAGGTTTCAAATGCAATGAGTACACGCAAGTGATAAATAGATATGCAATAATGCCTAGAAAGAATAAACTCTACGAAAAAGACGTTGTCTCAATATGAAAGCAGGGACACTGACTCAATCTTTTGGCTTCATAAAACTTAGAACTTCGAAAAATTGAAATATTGATGGAGGGAAACATTCTATGGAGAATTGTAAAATGTACCCTTCTTACTAAAAAATTATCACTTTCCACATCTGCTTATAAAACCAAGTGATAATTATTAAAATAATCATGGTTAGTAAAATATAGTCCCTTTGGAAATCATGTATTATAATGTTGAATTTGATTCCATAAATGAAATATAGTTTATTAATGTAAAATTAATTGAATATTGACATTATAAAAAAATGCAAAATATTTTATAGTACAATTAAGAGAAAGGATATATAAGTTATTGTGTGTTTTTGTGCAATGGAAAATAATGAATTTGACCAAAATTACAATATAAATAACTATGTAATATATTATCATGTCTCTTGGAGTGTCTGATTGAGTTAACGAATTTATTTTTGAATCAAATTTAACCACCTCTACTACCATATTGTGTTTTTGTATACATCTTATCCATTGAAAGGAGGAAAATATTCCCACTAGAGATAAACCATATACTCACTAACAATGAACTATATACTCACTAATGATAAACTTCTCAAACCCTAAACAATATCATCATTATCCTTTATAATCCCTAATTCCTCACACCTAAACACAAAATTAACATGTATCCATCAATTATCGCTAAACCCATCTATAACCCCTAACCCCAATCACCCCTACATCATAAACCCTTTAAACCAAAACTTTTAACCCATAACACATACAATCACTGACCCTATAATAACTAAAGCTTTCATGAATTGACTTGGAGGGTTGTTGTGTGATGGAAAAATCCATCCTAATAAGTTACAATAGAACCAATGCATAACAATGATTTGTTTCCTTTAAGTAGATAAATCCTATAATGTAGAATTATCATCGTGGCTGAAATGACACTCAAGGGTTTCCACACAATCAATGCGACACCTAGATCAAATTGATGCCCCTCAAGTAAGGCTTAAGCTTAATGAGAATATATGGAAACAATTCCTACATCCTCTACTCAAATAAACTCACTCTACCCAAAAAATAATGGTAATGGGTCAAAAACCCAACCAAACAAAACAATTATGTGATGGACATGCCTCTAGCTTACTACACCCCCATAACTCTCAAGGTTATGGTTTGTCAGAACATTTTCATTTTTTCTCCTAGTACCACTGTACCTTTGGTATTGGAGTTCTTATTTCAATCAAATGTTATGATCTATGTTGGGTCCTTATACCCCCCTTTGTCTAGGGACACCCCCAATCTCCTCTTGCCCACTCAAACTATGATGGAGAATTTTATAGACTGCTCCCACTAATAAAAGATCATTAACAATTCCTCATTATGAAGGAAATAACCAACAAACACCCAACCCCCCTCCTAATGCATAACAATGATCCATTTCCTTTAAGTAGATCAATCCTATAATGTAGAATTATCTATGTGGTTGAAATGACACTCAAGGGTGAATTTTACACACAATCAGTGCAACACCTAGATCAAATTGATGCCCCTCAAGTAAGGCTTATGCTCAATGAGAATATATGGAAATAATCCCTACATCCTCTACTCAAATCAACTCACTCTACCCTAAAAATAATGGTAAAGGGTCAAAAACCCAACTGAAAAAAACAATTATGTGATGGAGAGGCCTCTAGCTCACTACACCCCCATAACTCTAAAGGTTATGGTTTATCAAAACACTTTCATTTTTTCTCCTAGTACCATTGTACCTTTGGTATTGGATTTCTTATTTCAATCAAATGTTATGATCTATGATCAATGTTGGATCTTTGTACCCCACTCTATCTAGGGACACCCCCAATCTCCTCTTTCCCACTCAAAATATGATGGAGAATTTTATAGACTACTCCCACTAATAATAGATCATCAACAATTCCTCTTTCTGAAGGCAATAATCAACAAACACCCAACCCCCATCCTAATGGAAATACTCCTCTTTTCTATTCTCCTAAGAAATTAACAACTCTTTTCTAATAAAGTCTCTGTGTTTTCCCATTTTCTACTTCCCAACCCCCTTCCAAGATTATTTTCCACACTTGAATAAGACCAAGACGAAATTAGGGTTTGCGTTAAAAATATTGAGGTTGTAAATTTTATGTTTAGTCTAGCTCCCTTGGGCCTTACACCCTATATTAAATAAGGAACCATATTTCAATGTTTTAGATCGATATGTTCCTTCCCAAGTCACACAAGGTTCTAGCTTATAGCTTGTAATCCTCATTGAGAAAAAGTATTTTCCCTTGGGTGTGATTTCCACCACATGATTAACATTCATCTAGGTTGTTTCCAACATCTATCCTAGGCTAGTGTCTGTCTCGAGAATCATAAATATAAAACAATTTGTTAGTTCCTTAGAAAAAATATCACATTACTTGTAATATCCCTAATCATAAATTGGGAATATTATCTCCAAGGTTCCAACTTTCATTATGTTGATTTCCAACTCTTTCCCAAACAGTGGCTTATGAAGGCTTATGCGATGTTCTCGTTCAAAAACAGTGGATTGTATGTATATTTATGATGTATATTAAAGGTATGAATCTCATTAATGTGTTTAGAGTCGACTAATATGTGTCCCAAATCAGATCTAATATAAAATTAGAAGCTGGTAAAGAAACTAGGAACACTAGTTCAATTTTGGCCACATCGAACACGGGGTTTCAAACTCCAAACACTACCAAAGCGACTTGAATTATCCCAATATCAGATTAATGGACTCAAATATACTCAAATAAAACTATTTGGCCCACTTATAGACTCCAGAGAACTTCCAAAGAAGTATGAAAGAACCCTCTCAAGGCTAGTGAGAAACTAGCTCGATTTCCCCCACATTGGAATACTAGTTTTTCAACTTGACCCAAACACCTCCTAATAGAATCTAATACTTCCAAAAATATTCAATAAGACTCAAATAAATCCAAATAGAGATAAATTACTCAGTAACAGACCTCAAGAGACTTCTATTAAGTTTTTACAATCAGTATTGTAAATTACATAGCCATATGAGAAAGATTTATACATGGAATCACCAGTTACTCAAATATGAACACCATATGAATAAAACGCTTGGATATTTATTATTCACTATATGTGAACATTAATGACACTAATTACAACAGTACATGTCTCTTATACATCTCGAAACTCATGAAATACTCAGTTGCAATTGTACAAGTTCGAACCTCTACCAGAAGAGAGACAAAATGGAGTAGATGTGATAAAAAAGAAGGTGTTTCCCACTATAAATGATGCTTTGAACACAATGTAATAGGTCTTACATCCTATAAATTCTTAGAAATTTCTTTAAAAAAAAAAGGAGGTGTTTCCCACTATAAATGATTCTTTGAACACAATGTAATAGGTCTTACATCCTATAAATTCTTAGAAATTTCTAAACCAGAACCTTCATTTCGGCCCTCCTTCACCAATCCAAGCTCTAAATCAACAAGAAACACCTCCAAATGATAGAGAATCCTCCAGAATTGATCCCTATGTCACATAGAAGTAATATAATTCCAAATAATTATCTATGAAATTGAAAATGGATCCAATGGTGCACCCTCCTCAAGCAATAACCCACAACTCCAACACCAAAATGCCTGGAAAACACCATAAACCTCTGCTGCTACAACTTGAAATTTCAAACACCTGTAGATGAATTCGAAATAGAAATAGAAAAATATATAAACCTAAATAAAATTAATCTCACTTTATAAATTTGAGTGATTCCTCCTCACCTCTCATTCACATGAAGCACAATTGAGCAATTTGAGTGATTTCTCGTCACTTGCTAGCTAGGGTGGAATCTTTCACCACCGAAACTAGTTCTGTAGCAAGGGGAACATATCCCAAGATTGATAATATCAGTGTATCTCCAATACCAAAATTAAAATGACCAAAATATCCTTCACTTGTGTCTTCACCCTTTTTATAAATCTTCATGGAGCATTTCCCCCTCATTCTAGAATTCTCTCACAAATATTTAATAAAATATTAATAAATGTTATTTTTGTGAGACATTGACACCTTAGGACTCATTTACTTCCTCTCTAATGTTATTTGGCCAAATAATAACTTCATATACCTTGTAAACAGTGATTTCCTCCAGTAGGATTATTCACCTTAGGTGCATCTCTCGTCCCAGGATTGGCATTGAGCTTCTTGTCGAGGCTATCACCCTTAGCATCCGATGAATAATTGTCAACCTGGACTCAAAATTAGTTGTATCCCAGTTAAATGGTCAGTATCAGGTTCGACATCCTACATTGTTTAGAAATTTTCTACGAGGACGTCTTTTAGAGCGTCAGTTCGAGTTTATTGAATATATACACATTCCTATAAGTATGAATAGTTTGGCTGATTCTTTGGCCAACTATGTACTTGATTGGCATCTAAGTCATTAACATCATACCAAAAAGCAAGCATGTACATTATTTCATGGACAATTTAATTGAACACATCATTTAAGGACATAAGTAAAAGCAAAATAACCTAGCTTACATCATAACCCAAAAAGTGTGTAAATTTTGCACACACAAAAAGAATAGTGTAAATAATTTTCTATTTTTGATTCTTTTTCTTACAGATAACACCCAAAAAACTTTCATAAAAGAATGAAAAATTTGGAAAAAATCGAAAACATAGGAAACTGTTTCAAAATTTTCTAGTCCGACATCGAAACTAACCCACAACTGGCAGATCAAAGACTAAGGGTTCACAGCTTCTAGAAATTCAAGCTGAAAGAGGATGCTTCCTCTCATACATCGGCTACACTACGAACACATATGGTAAATCATGAGTATTTCTTACTTATCTTTTATTCATACATGTACAAACCGTAACCTTTTGAATGATAGAAAGATGCATAATTCCTTAATTTTGGCTATCTTTTTAGATATTAAATGCACATTTGAACCAGTTTCTGACTAAACTGTTGGGTAGTGAAATGGTTTTGACTTCAGGACTTGAATACTTTGACAGTTCGAACTATTTGATTCAGGTAGTTAAGACAAACCATGATTCATGATGATTTATTATTTTGGCATTTTTCACAAGACTCAAGCTAAAGTAAAACTCATTGAACCGTTCCTACTTGGCCATTTCACCAAATTGGATAACCTCAGTCACATGGTATTACTTCATCATCCGTCGACACATAATCTTGCTTCAGATAGCCTACCCATGGAGGGAACATCTGTAAGAGTGTGCACAACTAGCTCAGCCCTTGTTTGCAATATGATTATTTGCCTTGGCCCGACCCATGCCCTTGAAGAATAGGTGTATGCCCATGCAACACCCGTTCCCTCCCATGTATTATAGCATTCTTTATTCTTTTTCAACATGATAAAATAAAAAGGCATAAAAATAAAATAAAAACACAAAAATCCAAAAAGGGAAAGACTTGAATCATTTCATAGTATAATATTGAAGAAAACGACAACAGACAGTCCTTGTCGCCCTTGAACATGGCACATAATTTGTTCTTCACGGTCAGTACACCATCTACATTTTCCTTAGGAAACTGTACCGGTATTTTGAGCAATCCTCCACCGATGGGTTATCCTTCCCGTCGCCTATAGAGCTTCCGTTAATGCATCTGGCGTTGGCGGATTTCATTAAAGTCAATTACTCAAAGTCTTATGTTTCCAAGTGTCCATTCTGCATCGTGTTATGTGTTCAAGGGAAGTTCAAACAGAGTCAACCATTCCTCAAATATTCCTGACCAATCATGCCGGCCTTCCTTGTGTCAGTATACAGTGTTGGATCTCGCAGTTCTACCAAATTATATCAGACTATTGATCTTTGTTTCATATAGGTTGATGTGGGATGCATTAATTCCCTCCTTCCGATGGATCTATTCCTATCGACACCAAATCATCATCCAGGAAATGGATCTTGAAACCCAGGAGTACCTTGGATCTTGTATTCATTAGTGGCAGGTTTCCTCGTAAATGACAGTAGGTATACATCAATGACCCCTAATTATTTGATTCTACAAGTGTTCAACTTCAGAACATCTATTCACACTTGCTAGTTTGTACTCAGTACCTTAGATTCTATCATCATTATCAGTGGGTCTCTTCGCATATGTTAATGGTATACATCAATGACCGATAATCAGATGGTGTTTTATTATGCTCGAGATCAGCTCATTTATTCGCATGATATAAACACGTACTATCGTCGATTTGTATTGAAGACCTTGGAAAAAACAGTTGTATCACTCATCGATGCATTTCCTGAGCTGCGCAAGATTAAATTACCATGTCAGAAGTCTGATGAAGACCTTGTTCTCGCACTCACCAAAGTGCATGTTTACACTTCCGAAAAATTCACTTTTAACATGGATCCACTGTGTATTGTTCGTGGCCATGCTTGTTTACTGCTGAGCCTGGGTATGACCGCCTCAAGAAGATATTATATATATTTGAGAAATTGTTATGTTTGACTTGTAGGTGTGATACTAAATCCTACATCAGTGAACTATCCTTGCCTCATCCTTGCTTTGATCGATAAGGAGTATCAGTATAAAAATAATGTAATGTGTTTCATCCCTTAGCTCTGCTTCGGACCTCACACATTAGGGGGCATCTGTTAACAATCAAATTAACACCCTTAACCAGGTGAGGATGGAAGCATACTTTTACCATTCGCCCGCAACATGAAGACAAGAACAAGTACCAGAGAGAACAATGTTGTCTGATATGATCACTATTTCCATAACTGGAAAGGTTGAGTAAAGAATGAAGGAGCTTAATAGAGACAAAGTTCAATGATTGAACTTCTCACCAAAGGCTCAAATCAAATAGCTAACAGTCAGATAGTGAGAATAAATGCACAAAAATGCATTAAAAAGGTACTTAAATATTCTAAGTTGTGAAAACATCCTAATAAACTATGGAAGCTGGGTTTTTTAAGAGAAAATAATCAAAAATGATTATCCCACATTGAAAAGGAGTAACTTGAAATCCCATTTCCCAATGCTATAAAAGAAACGCATGTGGGGCATGGTAGGAGGAGGCAAAGGGGAGCAAAGACATGCTGGAGAGATTCTGAAGAAAGGAGAGCTCATCTTCATCAAAGGAAAGGGTGGAGAAAGGATATTTCATGGCAATGGAGAGAGGATGCACACCAAGATCCATGGTAAATATGTATCTTCTTCCTTATTTTAATATGAAATTATTCAATCTTTTTCCATTCAAGGGTTTGAATTTTGCTTATTATGCTTGAGTTGAATCCTCAAATGGCTTTAGATCTTAATGAATGTTTAATGGCTGAATATAGATCTTAAGAAATTTGTATTAATCATTTTATTTCTGACATAGAAACTCACCACTTCTTAGTAAGATAGCATATCTAGAGTAGACACATCCCTACACTATTTGCTATTATCACTTAGCTTGATTTTGGGGAAGTTACACTAACATGTGGGCCCACCCCTCTCCTCTAGCGCCCTCCTTGGCTAAATTTAAGACCTGAAACATGTCATAGGATGTCATAAGCTATCATAAGCTATCATAGGACCTGATTATTGTCATAAGTTTTCATAGATGTCATAGATTGTCATATATTTTCTATTTTTAGCTCAGGGAGTTACAACCCACGAGATGCATCCATGATAGGTTTCCTTCCACCTTGGATGGGATTTACACCACATATTTGGACTCATTACTCCCCTAATGTGCCCTCCTTTCCCAATTGTGTCCAATGACACCTTAGAATTTGAATTTGACGGAGTTACAACTCATGTGGGGCCCAACTCAACCTCCTTATGCGCCCTCCTTATCCAATTTTGCCTAATGTTGCATCATTTTAGAATTTGGACATCAATTATACAAATATTCGACCCACATCACCACCTTGATAATTTTTCATGACTTTACCAAGTGACTTAGGCCAATGCATCCCCCTAGTCTAATGGAGTGGTCCATAGCAAAAAATTGGGTACATTACAGTCCTCCCCACCCAAGATTGCTTGTCCTCAAGCAATTTAAACCTGGGATTGGTAATGCTTCTTCTTCCACCCCCAAATTATGCTCATTGATTTTTTTGCCTCCTTCCTTAGTGATGAATTTTTATAAGGCTAAAATTTCAAGTGGACCAAGTCATCAACTCTACATACCACAATCTGAACTGCACTAAGGTTGAAAATGATGTCAAGGTTCCATTCCAATCGAAAGGAAGTGAAGTACAGTCTACTCAATGTATGGTCCTACAAGGTATTGAAATAGGAAAATTCCCGACCAATGTCAATAATAAGAGTGACTCTATACTACAACCACTCAATCAACTCCCCAACAAACTAGTCTACTAAGAATCTCATCAAATGAAATCCAAATTTTACTCTCATCTCCGAGTCTACTGCTGAAAATATGCCATGCACTATAATTCTAAGATCCCCAACTAATATCATAAAGGGAACCACCATGTTGCTGTTGTGCAACCCTGATCATAACCATCCACTATCATACTATGTTTGCATCCTCCCCTCCTGGATCTCCCAACCGATAAATCTATGAAAATTTAATCTAACACCATGGTTAGTGGCCTGCATAGGCATCTAAGTTAAATATGCAATCCTTCTACCACACTCTATGTTGAGTACATGAAAAAGGAAGTATATCTAAATCACTGGACATGACTCCCGGCTACTCATGAACTCTAACAATCCCCTCAAGAGATAGATCCATATCTCCTGCTATGATATCAACAACCCAGCTAAAACAATTGAGTCCAACAAATATCCAAGGGTCCCAAATGAACCTGAGGAATGCAGAGTGCCTATCATATCCTCCTATTCACTACATAGTCTCCACACAAGGATCCTCTTGTAGTTTCCTAAGCCATCCAGTAGGAAAACATTGTATCCCTCCATCGTAAGGTCTCTCGTCTATTAAACTAATCCTCTGCTCCACATGGACAAGCACTTGAAAGTGATGGTTGACTCTACCTCATGTTCCAATTGCTAAACTGTTGAACCAAGTAATCCTAGGATCCCATTTTCAATGTTGCACCCATCCAATCATCACTGTCAGCTGGAACAATCTATCACTCTGAAGGATGTCAGGATCCCACCACCAAATTGGAATTTCATCGCTCCCAATGCTCATTTGAACCTCTATGAGCCTCTCCAGTATAACATGAAGCTCCTGTTGTGCAATATGAACACTGGTCATATGTTTCACATCAATGCCATTGGTCCCATCCAACTTAATCGGATGAAACTCCCATGTCCTGCCATGTATAATGAAGGAATCATATAACAACAATAGATGCCTTTGCTACTGCTCAAAATACTGTACACTAATTGGTATGCTCTGATCCCAATGTGTATCCATCTTTGTCATACATATATCCACCAAATCCATGGATGTGCAACCTCCTCTGCTAGCTATTCCATATAAAGTGTACACATATGTCGCCTCCATGACTAATTTTCTCTCCCATAGAGGCATCTCATGATCCTCCTGATGCAAAACAAGTACTTGGTCAACATTCTCCATGTCAAATCTCTCCTCAAGTACCTGCAAATATGAAATCTCTTCATGCTCAACCCCTACATGAGGCTCCTCCATCGAACCATGAATGTAATCATCCATATACAACTAGTTGTATGAAGTTTACAAGGAAGGGTGTGATCTTTCCAACTACATATCTGATTGTTGAAGTAATTTTTGTGTGCTCTTCAAGGAATCATGGGTGATCTCAAGCTCATGCGTGATCCTGTCAACTTCACCTTTTTCTTCTTGTAATGCACAATGGTACATCTCAGCAAGACTAAGAAGATGGTCTCTATCGGAAAGCATGTGTATGTAGTTATTCTTCATGGGTGCCACTTCCTTTCGAATGGATTCCAAATATACAGGGGGAGATTCTACTTTCAAACTATCATATGCCCCTAAATCTCTCCAACAACAATCTGTCACCAAGCCATTTTTGTCTTCAAAAAAATTTATGGTTGTCCTAACATTCTCTCTGCTTGCCTTCAACTGCCCTGCTAAGAGTTGCGGCTCATGGGACCATTCCTCCATTAAATTTTATGATTTATTTCCATTGTCATTGTCCCCAAAATAATTGTCTAATGGATTATATAAAAAATTAGAATGCTTGTGGCATGAATCCATGGCACATAATTTATCTTTAACAACCAAATCAACATTAGAAAATTCTACAATACAATTATCCTCATGTGGAAGGGATGCTATCTCTTGATGATGCAA
Organism: Larix kaempferi; assembly: GCA_027924585.1. NCBI lineage: Eukaryota > Viridiplantae > Streptophyta > Pinopsida > Pinales > Pinaceae > Larix > Larix kaempferi. The sequence goes on along the minus strand of BSBM01001871.1, from coordinate 1,598,592 downwards.
AGAAATAGGATTGCTGCAAAAAACAGAATTTTTGTCATACCTTGGTGTCATATCTTCATCATTACCATGTGGTTGATCCGTGCGGGCATGCTTCTCCACTTTGTGTTCAACTACAAGACTCAAGGCTGCAATTTGTGAGTCCATTTGATCCAATTTCTTGTATGGTCGTGGTGAGTTTGTGAACATGGCTTCAATTTATTTGTATCTCGCACATGATGGATGACTTTTGTTCTCCTCATGGTCATCTGAAGGCTGAACAATGACAGTGAATTTACTTCCCTCTAAACCAATATTATGATATGAACCTTTGGATGCTCCTTTCCTAGAGAAACCAAACATCTTCTCCACAAGTTTTGATGTAGAGCATTCTGGTAATGAGGCTTGACAATGTTGCAAATTATGCTCTGCCTCATGTTGTGTCTTATCTAAGTGCTTTAATAACTTCTCATTCTTGATGTATTTGTAACTTCGGAATGTATTTCTTATATGTATATTGTATTCCTATAAAGATGTTATTATTACTCTATATAGAAGTGTATGTATTCCTATAGAGATGTTATTATTCCTCTATACGGAAGTGTCGTCATTTATATTGTAAGTGTCGTAACTTATACTTGATAGGTTATTAGACCACCTTGGTGGGGTTGGCCCTATATAAGTCATGTGGGTCAAAGGGTTATTAGACCACCCTATGGGGTTCGACCCAGTCAGCATTATGTTATGTGGTTAAGCTAAGGTCGACCTAGTAAAGGTTATTAGGCAAGTCAAGTCAAGTATAAATAGAGTGCGGGAGGCACTCTATTTATTCATTCTATTCTTCAATCATACTCTCATTGGAGAGTGGCACACTTATGGAGGAGGAGAATTTGCTTATAGGAGAAGACTATCTCTTATGCTTGGGTTGTATCATTTCTCTATCTATCTCTGAGGAAGTTGTGGGCTTTTTCACCTTTATGGTTTTCCCCAATGAAACTCGGTGTGTCTATTGTCTCTTGTGTGATTGCATTATTATGTCCATGATTGATATGTTGTAGATATGATGTACATGTTGTTCTCTCAATTACGATCCTATATCAGATTGAAGTAAATTCTGAAAAAATAACATGGTATCAGAGCTAGCCTGAAAGAAGGCATGATATGGCATTTATGACACTTGTTGCACTTGCGAAGCTAGGGCTTGATATAGAAAAAACCATTCATCGTAGAAATTTTGCTATAAATCCATTTTGGAAAAGTTTCAGGATCTGAAACCTTTACAGGTCATAGATAACATCCCCATGTACCTTGCGCCAGAAGCACAACTTCTAATTCATTGAAATTTGTGTTTTATGATTTGTACAATATAGGGTTTTTGCCTCTTCGAGATGTCTGTCATAAACAGGTGACCTAGGAAAAAAGGTCACAACTTGGGCTAGGAAGATCCAAATGAAATTTCATAAAAAGTGACAGGTACAGAATGGACTGTACTTTCATAGGCCAAAGGTTCAGAGGTCGAAAGTGAACCAGTGACAGGTGGCACTCCGTACAAGTTCGCTCTCCTGTTTTATCCCATAAACAGGTCACTTTGTGACACTTGGCATAACTCTCTCTCAGAGAATCCAATTGAGGTCAGAGTTGTGGGGTTGGAAATATGACAGGTCAAGCTACCATAGGTCACAGTTTCAGACCCTTTGGATTTGTAATTTTGGAGTTACACGAGAAACAATTAGGTGCATATTTCTGTCAAAACCGAATTGGATTTTGAGCACCTTCATTCATGGCTCCAAGAATTTAGGGTTTCGGAGAATGTTGGAATTTTTGTATCAGAGACCACGGCTGAATTCTCCTCATAAAAATCAAAATTTAGAGACCAATAACGAATTTTTTGGTTGGGCAGAAGGTCGGGCTTGATCAAACCCTAGTTCGGGACTTTGATTGGAAAAGTGGAAAATTAGGGCTTCTGCAAAAATGGGAATTTTTGAAATCTATGACCATAGCTGGAAGCTCCTTGGAAAAATCAAAGTTTAGAGCTTTGGATAAAACTATTTGGTTGGGTGAAGCTCTGGGAAACTCAAACCCTAATTCAGCGTCCTCCCTAGTGAATCCAGAAATCTAAAAGGCAATTTTGAGGGTTGAAACTTTGCAGTTTTCAAATTCTGAGCGTAACAGATTAACCAACTCCGAAAGGCGCATCTTTCTATCCTTTCAAAAGTTTGAAATTCACAGTTTGAATTTTTAGGGTTTCTCTGACAAACCCTAATCCAGCTCCAGATCCAATTTCTACAAATCAAAGTGGATTGGGTTAATCCTAGAAGAGAATGGATTAGTCACCTACATAAGTTAAGAAGTTCCTGTTTCAGAGGGAGTTGAGGCTAAGGCCTTACATAAGAAGATTACAAGCAATCTCGACAGGTATGACTTATCCAAGTATGTTTTGAGATCTGTTCATGATTAAGTTTATGGTATGTTTGTCTTCATTAAGGTTAGTACAATATTGATTAACTTTAGACTTGTCATATCACCTTAATAAAATTATGAATATTCGTTGATTAGGGTTTTTTACACTTATGATTGTACTAATGCATTGTGGTGTACTTGTATGAGGTTGACATTGTCCGCTAACATGAAAGGTACATCAAGAAAGACAAATCATGTTCTAGCTCAAGAACATATGAACATGGTGACATGAATACAAAGATTCATCCATTGTCATGGATCACATAGAAGCTCTACTTACGAGGTATGTATAATTTGGTTTTACAATGCTTAACCTATGAGATATGCAGGTTACTAGCACATGTCATTGAAGAGAACAAGAAGACATTGCTAGACATAACTAGAAAATATGATAACCAGGTATGTTTTTCCTATATCAAGTTAGAATCCTACCTTGTGTTAGGATCTTATACTGTTGTATGGTTGATAATGATTATTCATGAAGTTATAAATGTAAGTAATCAAGAGTTTATGCATATTATGATTGATGATATGACTAACTGGAAAATTCCTTTGGTCAAATAAAGAATATGCATGAGTAAAAGAAGTATTCCTTGAAACCTTGAATACTAATGTTTATTATCTGTGTTTGAAATGATCATGGCTATACATGTTTAAAATTATTATGTTTTGATAGTATTGAGATTATACTAATGAATGTATGTATGAGACCTCGAGGATAACACAATGATGATACTAGTAAGTATGCATAAGTGATCGAGGATGGATATAAGTTCAAGGACAGGTAATCCAGGAAGCAAAGATCAAGAGGGAGCACACTCCAATAGTTCCTTCAAGGAAGCAAATATTGAGAAGGAGTGCACCCTACAAACCAAACAAAGATAAGTATTTGGATTGTCATTTCTTGCATATTTGTCTGTTTAAATAATATTGTTCAATGATGTATATGCTTATGTTCATAGACTTAGGGTGTGTATTATGCATATTAGAATAATTGCATTAATGAACAGTATACTACTAATATGCATGTGATGAGTAAGTGGCCTATGGAATTGTACAACATTCCATTTCTACTTATCTAGAATGAAACCTCTTTATTGACATGTTGGGAGTTGTGCACACTCTTAACAATGTTCTGGTAGAGATTGGAAGGCATCTAGAAAGTTACTGGATATGGATAAATGTTGTATTGAAGCATTGGCTAAGATAATTGCATGACTATATGACATATTTATTTAGGTGTAAGATTTTGTTCTGAAAACTATGAGATGTTTTCTAATCATGCAATTTAACTTGTTTTGTAGGAAAGATCGTATACCATCACCTACAAAAGAAGGACTACAACATTTGTTCAACAACAAAGTTATCTATTGAAGATATTGAAATTCCCAGGATTCGGGAAGAACGCGATGATCAAGGAGTACCAATCGATCATGAAGAATGATGTTTGGGATGCAGTCCCAAGACCTGAAGGGAAGTTTGTTTTGACTTCCAAGTGGATTTATAAGATCAAGCATGCTGCAGATGGTAGCATAGAAAAATACAAAGCGAGGTTTGTAGCTCGTGGCTTCTCTTAGAAAGAGGGAATAGACTACGAAGAGACTTTTGCACCTGTAGCTAGACACACTTCCATTAGATCAATACTTGCTCTGGCTGCAGTAATGAAATGGAAGATACACTAGATGGATGTCAAGACAGCTTTCTTGAATGGTGTAGTCGAGGAGGAAGTGTATGTGGTGCAACCACTTGGTTTTGAGACACATGACAGAGAGTCATATGTGTGCAAGTTGAAGAAAGCCTTGTATGGCTTGAAGCAAGCTCCTAGGACTTGGTATGGTAGGATAGACAGCTTTCGATCCAGTTTGGACTTTACCAAGAGTAAAGCGGATTCCAACCTTTACTACAAGGTTGAGGAAGGAAATCCTGTGATACTCTTATTGTATGTGGATGACCTGCTTGTAATAGGAGAGGATAGATTGATTGTCGACACGAAGAGTAAGCTTGTTGCCGAGTTCGAGATGAAGGACTTGGGGATGATGCACTATTTTCTGGGCATGGAGGTGTGGCAAAGTGTAGATGGAATCTTCCTTGGACAAGGGAAGTATGCAGTAGAGATCCTAAAGAGGTTCGGGATGATGGACTGCAAGGCCATGGCCACACCTATGGCATCGAACCTGAAGCTTCTATATGATGCTTCATCTGATCTGGTTGATGTCACGATGTATCGTCAGATGATTAGGTCCTTGATGTACCTAATGAATACGAGACCAAATATTTGCTTTGAGGTGAACACATTGAGCCAGTTCCTGACGGATCCCAGAGGTGTTCACCTGGTTACTGTAAAGCATATTTTGAGGTACCTGAAGGGTACAATTGATTATGGGCTCAAGTATGATGTGAATCAAAAGTTTAACCTACAGGGTTATGTTGATTCAGACTGGGAAAGCAGTGATGCAGATAGGAAGAGCACTTCTGGGTGTTGCTTCAATATGGTATCAGGTGTGATCTCTTGGTTTAGCAGGAAGCAGTCTTACGTAGCACTGAGTACAGCCGAGGCAGAGTATGTTGCAGCATATTCGGCTAGTTGTGAGGTAGCATGGATCCGGAAGCTACTGTCTGAGTTATTTGATCTCCCGTTGGAGGCTACTGGTATCTTTTGTGACAGCCAGAGTTGTGTGAAGCTGTCTAAGAACCTGGTGTTCCACGATAGGAGGAAACACATTGAGATCAAATATCACTATATCAGGGATATGGTGCAGAAAGGAGCAGTGAAGCTCTTGTATGTTGCGATGGATGAGCAGATTGCAGATTTGCTGATGAACCACTAGCCAGAGTGAAGTTCGAGTACTTTAGAGAGAGGCTTGGTGTTCTTCATATTGATGACACTTCAAGGAAGAAGTGATGGACACATTTACAGGAGCCATTCCAAGCATGATGAGAGGAGAAGCTTTCCCATGGCTGTGGATGTAAGTGTTGGATGATGAGCATCAGGACGATGCTCTAGTTACTACTCTGTATATGCATCATGTTGGATGCTTGTTATGGTCAGTTGGATCATGTATATGTATATGCATCATGTTGGATGCTTGTTATGATCAATTGGATCATGTATATGTATATGCATCATGTTGGATGCTTGGACCATGTATCTGTATATGTATCAAGTGGATACGTTGTATGATCACGTAGATCATGTATGTTGATATATATTAGGTGGATACATTGTATGATCAGGTGAATCATGTATCTGTGTATGTATCAGGTGGATACATTGTATGATCAAGTGGATCATGTATTTGTGTATGTATCAGGTGGATCATGTATGATGATATGTATCAGGTAGATATTTGGTATGCATCAGGTGGATGCATTGTATGATCAGGATGATCATGGATGATGAGCTTCAAGATGTTGCTCCAGATGACATGCATCAGGATGATGCAGTGATGATGATCAGGATGATCATGTACATCAGGACGATGTATGGTGAGTATTAGGTTGATACTCTATGGCCGTGGACAGGTTGTGCAAGGGTAGCATGTAATAAGTCCTGGAGATTTGGACAGGATGAAAAAGGCCTCAAATGCTCTTTAGAGATCTTGCTTGGAAAGACACTCTTTTAAGGTTTTGCTAGACCACATACAATAAGTCTTGGAGATCTGGATAGGATGAAAAAGGCCTCAGATGCTCTCTAGAGATCTTGCTTGGCAAGACACTCTTTTAAGGTTTTGTGGGGACCACATGTAATAAGTCCTGGAGATCTCGACAGGATGAAAAAGGCCTCAAATGCTCTTTAGAGATCTTGCTTGGAAAGACACTCTTTTAAGGTTTTGTGGTAGGGGTCACATGTAATAAGTCCTGGAGATCTAGACAAGATGAAAAATGCCTCAGATGCTCTTTAGAGATCTTGCTTGGCAAGACACTCTTTTAAGGTTTTGTGACAGTCACATGTAAAAGTTCGTGGGAGATCCGATAAGTTGATCCGTGTGCTCGTAAAATGCCTGGGATGCTCTTTCGAGGTTTTGTTGACGCACATAATTAGTCCTGAGGATTCCACAGTATGGCCAATGATGATGAATACCTACAGGTGGTGGGCCTACATCCAGTATGAAAAAGGAATAGCTCTATAGAACTTCCTATGACGAGTAGATTGGATATTGATTGAGATAGCAACAACAGAGACGATGATGATGATTCGAGGACGATGATTCGCTGATGATGATCCAGAGAAGAAGACTTGTGCTAGTAGATCTATGTCGAGAAATATTTTCCTAGTTAAGAGGGAGTGTTGATGTATTTGTAACTTTGGAATGTATTTCCTATATGTATATTGTATTCCTATAGAGATGTTATTATTGCTCTATACAGAAGTGTCATCATTTATATTGTAAGTGTCGTAACTTATACTTGATGGGTTATTAGACCACCTTGGTGGGGTCGACCTTGTATAAGTCATGTGGGTCAAAGGGTTATTAGACCAACCTATTGGGGGTCGGCCTAGTCAACATTATGTTATGTGGTTAACTTAAGGCCGACCTAGTAAAGGTTATTAGGCAAGTCAAGTCAAGTATAAATAGAGTGCGGGAGGCACTCTATTTATTCATTCTATTCTTCAGTCATATTCTCATTGGAGAGTGGTGCACTTATGGAGGAGGAGAAGCTGCTGTTAGGAGAAGACTATATCTTATGATTGGGTTGTATCATTGCTCTATCTATCTCTGAGGAAGTTGTGGGGTTTTTCACCTTTATGGTTTTCCCCAGTGAAACTATGTGTGTCTATTGTCTCTTGTGTGCTTGCATTATTATGTCCATGGTTGATATGCTGTAGATATGTTGTACATGTTGTTCTCTCAGTTAAGATCCTAGATCAGATTGAAGTATATTCTGAAAAACTAACATGGTATCAGAGATAGCCTGAAAGAAGGCATGATATGGCATTTATGACACTTGTTGCACTTGCGAAGCTAGGGATTGATATAGAAAAAACCAGTCATCGTAGAACATTCTCTATAAATACATTTTGGCGAAGGTTAGGGATCTGAAACCTTACAGGTTGTAGATAACATCCCCATGTACCTTTCGTCAGAAGCACAACTTCTAATTCATTGAAATTTGTGTTTTATGATCTGTACAATCTAGGGTTTTTGCCTCTTCCAGATCTCTGTCATAAACAGGTGACCTAGGAAAAAAGGTCACAAGTTGGGCTAGGAAGCTCCAAATGAAATTCGTAAAAATTGACAGGTAGGGAACGGAATGTACTTTCACAGGTCGAAGGTTCAGAGGCTGAAAGTGAACCAATGACAGGTGGCACTCCGTACAAGTTCGCTCTCCTATTTTATCCCATAAACAGGTCACGTTGCGACACTTGGAATAACTCTCTCTAAGAGAATCCAATTGAAGTCAAACCTATGGGGTTGGAAATATGACAAGTCAAGATACCACAGGTAATAGTTTTAGACCCTGTGGATTCATAATTTCAGAGTTACACGAGAAACAATCAGGTGCATATTTCTGTCAAAACCGAATTGGATTTTGAACACCTTCATTCATGGCTCTGGGAATTTAGGGTTTCGGAGAATGTTGGAATTTTTGTATCAGAGACCACGGCTGAATTCTCCTCATAAAAATTGAAATTTAGAGACCAATATCAAATTTTTTGGATTGGGCAGAAGGCCGAGCTTGATCAAACCCTAGTTCAAGACTTTGATCGGAAAAGTGGAAAATTAGGGCTTATGCAAAAATGGGAATTTTTGAAATCTGTGACCATAGCTGGAAGCTCCTTGGAAAAATCAAAGTTTAAAGCTTTGGATAAAACTATTTGGTTGGGTGAAGCTCTGGGAAACTCAAACCCTAATTCAGGGTCCTCCCTAGTGAATCCGGAAATCTAAAAGGCAATTTTGAGGGGTGAAACTTTGCAGTTTTCAAATTCTGAGTATACCAGCTTGACCAGCTCCGTAAGGCGCATCTTTCTATCCTTTCAAAAGTTTGAATTTTTAGGGTTTCTCTGACAAACCATAATCTAGCTCCAGATCCAGTTTCTGCAAATCAAAGTGGATTGGGTTAATCCTAGAAGAGAATGGATTAGTCACCTGCATAAGTGAAGAAGTTCTTATTTCAGAGGGACTTGAGGCTAATTCCTTACATAAGAAGATTACAAGTAAGAGCCTCTACCAGAAGAGATACAAAATGGAGTAGATTTGTTAAAATGGGCGCATCTCGGTCATATGAACACATTTTTGAATGAAAAAAAGTGGTTACCATTGGAAACAACACTTTGAATTCAATGGAATAGGTCTCATATTCCATAAATTCTCAAAAGTGTTGAAACCAGAACCTTCATTCCGGACCTCCTTCACCAATCCAAGCTCTAAATCAACAAGAAACACCTCCAAATGATATATAAGCCTCCCAAATTGCACCCTATGTCACATATAATTCCTATAATTCCCAATAATTATCTCTTAAAGTGAAAATGGATGCAATGGTGTGCCCTCCTTAAGCAAGAACCCATAACTCCAATGCCAAAATGTCTGAAAAACACCATAAGCCTTTGTTGCTACAACTTGAAATTCCAAACATATGTAGATGAATTTGAACCATAAATAGAACAATATATAAACCTGCATCAACTGAATCTCACTTGATAAATCTTAGTGATTCCTCCTCACCTCTCATTCACATGAAGCATAATTGAGAAATCTGAGTGATTTCTCCTCTCTTGCTAGCTAGGGTGGAATATTTCACCACTGAAACTAGTTCTATAGCAAGGGGCACATATCCCAAGATTGAGAAGCTCATTGTATCTCCAATACCAAAATTCAAATGACCAAAATCTCCTTCACTTGTGTCTTCACCCTTCTTATAAATCTTCATGGAGCATTTCCCCCTCATTCTAGAATTCTCTCACAAATATTTAATAAAATATTAATAAATGTTATTTTTGTGAGAGAATGGCACCTTGGAACTCATTTAATTCCTCTCTAATTTTATTTGGCCTAATAATAACTTCATATACCTTTTAAATTTGAATTAGATAGGCTTATCTTGATTTTGGGGAAGTTACACTAGCATGTGTGCCCACCCCTCTCCTCTAGTGCCCTCCTTGGCTAAATTTAGGACCTGCAACATGTCATAGGCTGTCATAAGTTGTCATAAACTGTCATAGGACCTGATTCTTGTCATAATTTTTCATATATGTCATATTTTTTCATAGATTTTCTATTTTTAGCTCGAGGAGTTACAACCCATCAGATGCCTCCATGATAGGATTCCTTCCACCTTGGATGGGATTTACACCACATATTTGGACTCATTCCTCCCATAATTTGACCTCCTGACCCAATTGTGTCCAATTCCACCTTATAATTCGAATTTGAGGGAGTTACAACTCATGTGGGGCCCAACTATACCTCCTTATGTGCCCTCCTTGTCCAATTTTGCCTAATATTGCATCATTTTACAATTTGGACATCAACTATACATAAAATTCAACCCGCATCACCACCTTGATAATTTTTCATGACTTTACCAAGTGACTTAGGCCAATGAATCCCCCTAGTCTAGTGGAGTGGTCCATAGAAAAAATTTGGGGACATTACATTACTTGATTGAGCCATTTAGTCATGGAAAAGCATGGTTCATAACCATACTCAATATATTCAATATTTCAATAACAAGGCATAGACATTGTGTTAATCAATCATGCTAATGCATGTATTACAATCATAAATAATACATTAGAATAGGAATCCACATGTTAATGCGTAACATCATATTCTATTTAACAAGTTAAGCAATCATCTAGAATAATCTTATGAGATGACAATTGTCCTTGACATATATTGTTAGCATTCATAAAGAAAATGATAATGTCTACAATCCAAAATATGATCCTAAGAAGCATGAAGTAACAAGGAGATCCAACACATATGGTGAGGAGAGAGTAAATAAGTAGGATGCACAAATATGGGGAGTTACAACACTCCTCCCTCAAGAGGGATACATCCTCATAGCCGAGTCCACAGTATCTAGCTATTAGTTTATTCATTTACCCAAGCATAAGGATCTCCTTTTTGGCTTAAATATGAGAAATAGTTTCTCTCTGACTTTTAAGCTTTGTTCTTATATTTTCCTATCTACATAATTCGTTTGTCTATCAAGTGAAATCTTTGGACATTGTTGGACATGTTTCAAGATGCTTTACATTTCATCTAAGGTGTCACCCCCTAGAGTCAACCATGCTTCCAAGTCATCGTGACTAACAAGTGAATTACATTTTTGTCTAGATAAATCTTCTAATAGACTCTTCTTTAGAGAATACTAGTAGCCATTGTTAAAGGAAATTTCCACCAATGAATGATAGTCTTCCAACCTTTGGTTTGGTTCATTACATACATATGGAGCATGTATTTCAATCTTTAATTAGCCATTTTCATGTGACCATGGGTTTCTAGATCGTAAGCTATACTAAAACATAACTTTGTGTGCAATTCATGAATTCCAATATGATTTCTTCCCACTTCTAGGTAGTATACTTAAGGGATTCAACATGTTTGATGTTGATGGTCTGCTTTCATCCACTAACATTGAATACACTTGGCCACATGTGCTATAGATTTTTCTTTTATCCTTTCCATCAATATATATACTTCATGCTTAGTTATGTATTTGATACCTTAGGTGTCCTCAATATTATACATCATGAGCTTCATGGAATACTAATGTCCTCAACTCTTTTTGGTTGGGCACATATATTTGGTTTCTCCATAGCAATAGTCCATTTCCTACTAGATGATCGTATTCATATTTCTTGACTTCCTTTTCCATCCAACTTTTCTTTCTCAACAAAGCTTGACACTACTCTTGATATAATTTGTCATCACTACATAGTATATGGATCATTGTTCTCAAATAAGACTAAGCTTGAGATATTGTTCCCATGATTCATCTTCGAATCAAGGAATCTACCACTCAAATTGATTTTCCTTTTATGAGTATAAATTGCAATCATAGCTACTAAAAAACTCTACCCACCTCCACCACTTGGCATTCAACTGAGTATATCTTCATAAATGCCTCAAGCTTTCATGATCTAATTATAATTCAATTTTTCTTGTGAACAAAGAATGTCTCCATGCTTTATAGACTCATATCTCACCATTCTTCCTTCCTTCACAATCACTTCCCTAATACCTTCCCTACTATCATTAGTGCATGCGAGGAAATATTTATCAAAATCGAGTAGCATTAATATAGGTGTTGATATAAGTAATTGTTAAATATCTTGAAATGTTTTTTATAATACCTTGATAATATCATGAAACTTCTAACTTCAATTGCATTCTTTGTGGTTGGCTAATTGGATATGGATTTGACTTTCTTATGGTCTACTTCCAATCCATCCTTAAATATGACATGTCCAAGGTATTGAATTTATTTATTGAAGAACTTGCATCTATTAAGCATAGAATATAATTGATGTTCTCACAGCTTCTATAGAACTATGCAGAGGTGCTCCTTATTCTCTTAATCATTCAAGGAATATATTAGTATGTCATCATTAATGAATACCAATACATACTTATCTAAGTACTATCAAAACACAACATTCATTAGCCTCGTAAATATCATGTGTGCATTTGTTAGTCCAAAAGGTAAAACTAAAAACTTGTAATGCTCATATTTGGTTCTAAAATTGGTCTTGGGTATATTGATTTCCTCTACCTTTATTTGATGGTACTTCAACCTTAAATCAAATTTTAGGAACACCTTTTCCCCCTTGATATTATCAAATATATCATTGATTCTAGGAAGCAGACATCTATTCTTAATTGTAGCTTTATTCAACAATCTAAAGTCAATTCACATATGAAATGCTCCATCCTTTTCCTTGCCAAACAACACTAGTGCTCCCCAAGGTGATGCACTTGGGAATATGAATCCCTTCTCCAACCAATATTATAGTTGCATATTGATCTCACTATCTTAATGTGTTCCCAACCTATAGGGTGCTTGGAAATTGGGATTGCTCCAGGCATTAGGTATATTATATTATTTATCTCTTTAATTGGTGGTAGTCCTGGTAATTCTTCTAGAAATACATCCATAAATTATCCTAACATCTATGTAGGTCTGCTACACATCAATAAATTGCTTGATTGATCCATTTCTTGGCACCAATTTCCCTTTTCACCTTCCATGGATCTTGGATCTTTGTAGTGCTAAGATTACAACTAGCCATCACCATAAGGGATATGAAACTATGTGTACTTACAATGTCAATTAAAAATGTATGTATGTCTAGAGATATTGTGTTATTAGAGAGTATTGATATTCTTCTTGACAACCATCCATGGTTGCATAAGCTTTACCTTTAACTAAATCCCCCATAGTGTCCTTTAGTTAAATTATTCACTGCTCCTCTCATCTAATTCGTGTTTCTATGACACTCATAGGTTTTATGTACAAAGTCTCCACATCCATATCATTTGATTTTGGAAATGGTAAACCCTACATTCTCCCATGGTTTGTCTTCTCTTTTGAATTTGGTTTGAAGTATTGGATTAAACCTTTGTTTGTCAGATATTTGTCTCTAGGTGTTTTAATGATCGATATGCTAATTAAGTCTACTACTCAATTCCTCCCACCACTATGCTTTGGATCCACACAATTTGGTTCTCATTATCACCTCTAAAATATTCAAGATATATGAAGTCTCGATAAAAGATCCACCATTGTTCTTTGTAGTGACCACGTAGTGACCACGTAGTGACTAAGAGGCAATCCCAAAACTTGTCATTTATTAAGTGTCCTACATCCACCATAGGAAGTAGAATTCCATATATTTTCATTTGGTTGTTATTCTAATTAAATAAGTATCTAAGGGATTCAAATTCCTTGGAGCTAGTGAGTATTGTTGTCATATTGAACGTCATAACTCAATATATGCCTATTAGATCCCATTTATGGTTAATAATGTGATCATATGAACAAATATCATTTCAACAACTCATAAAAAGAAATAGTTGAATACAAATAACTGCAACATTGCTAAAATAATTTCCTAATGTGATTAATCATGAGCCTTTCAAAAATTACTTTTATGAAAAGTTATTGGCTATTCATTTTATCCCAATCTATCCTTCCTATGCATCTAAGGCGTTTTCCATGACTTATCTACCTTGTATAAAACATGTATGGTTAAGACTAATGATTTATGGGAGTAAATATTTCATGAGTAGGGTAGGTGGATTTGCCAAAATTTTAGAATTGTGACAATTAAGAGTGAGATCAACTTCTAACTATAAATAATATTTGGGCCCCAACTTTGGGATAACATTATTTTATTTCCTTTGGTTGTTATTTTTCTAAGAGACCACATCCTAACAACTTCCTTGTATATTTGTAGTAATGATATTTGGGTCGATTAAGTGCCAGTAACCTGATAGAACTTACATGGGAATCCATTCATTACTAAGGACTTAGTATTGGCCATCTCCTTCAAGGCACTACTAAGAAATTAAAATTTATTTTCATTCAGATAAAAATAGGTATAGGTATATCACAAGATGGGAAAAACCTTTATTTATACAAAGAGTGAGAGGAATGTTACAATTTGTGGCCCAAGCTACTTTAAGGGGTTCTCAAGCTTGTAATCAATTACTTCTAACTTATTAATCATTTATTGAGGCCTTGTTTCAAATAAGTAACCTTTTCTAAGTATTATTGTAAAACATCGTAAGCACATTATGAATGTTGGATATTGCAATGTATTTCCTAAGTATCATTACTTTGTAATATTATCATAAGTTATAAATGACATAGGTTAAGTCATAAATAGAATTTATTATTAGTTAAGAAAATAGTTGTAACAGTTCCTAACTTGGATAACGGAACCTCATAGAGATATATACAACATGCTCATGTACTTTGAAGATCATTAATAATACATCATTTCTTCTTCATTCATTGTGTCTATCTTCTCAATTATTTAAGGTAATCATTCATGGATTTGTCCATCTTACTCATTAACCATTACATGTGTGTTTATACTTAGGTTCCTTTAACCTTTTTGGTCTTGATTGTCTCAACAATTTGCTTGATCTTGGCTTCTCGCTTATCTAAATACTTGTTAAGAGGTCAAGTTTGGAACTTTATTTTCACTCCTTTGAGCACATTGACAAAACTTTGTATTTTCTTCTCAAAATACGACCATATCTCTCCCATTAACATGGAGGGATAAGTTTATTCTAATAAGTAATACATCCCACCATTGAGGTCAACCAAACTCTCATATTGATCTCAAATTAAGTTCCATTCCCTTTGAATATGATTGAGACATTTGACTTTTGAAGGTAGGAATCATTTATCAAATAGTGGGATATTGGCATGTGGGTTTCCCCTTACCCCATGTTGTTGAGAACACAATCGATTTATAATCTAACAAGGTTGCTTAGTCCACCACAATTAGAATTGTTTTGGTTTCCATGGAACCAAAAGTAAAAATATTTTGTTATAAGATCATAATTTTATCTAACCATTTCATTACCCTATATTTTTCTTTTGCAAAAATATTTCTAAGTGAACCACATGTCATAAAACCAAGTCTAGACTTGATACATAACCAATCATACTACTCTCAATTGCACCATCGAATCGGAAACAACCCTTCTTTGACAAATAAGAACTCTATCATATTAAAATACTTGTAAACCAACCCACATGATTATGGGATCTCATTTGTCACCCACTTCCAAAAGTAAACTCTTTCTATTGTCATTGGATATGTGAATAAATATTGACCACAATAAGAATATGATCATCTAAATTGTGTAGTTGAGTTGGAGAGGAAGTATAGGTAGGTTTCAATTGGTCACCATGAGAGTAGAGGGGCTTGAACCATGGTTTGATGAGCACCTCATAGTTCAACAACGTGCTTAACCCATTGAATTTAGGGTGAGTTAAGAAACATTTGTCAACTTTTTCCTTGGGTTTTCTTTTTTTGTACGAGATACCAAAGGAGATAAATGAAGTGGATCATTCATCGGATCCCGATGAGGTTAGGCACATCTACGCCTTCAAATGGGGAAGTCAATGTACCATGGATCTAGTGATGGGTATGTTAAAGAATTTTCTCATTTAGATTTTATAAATGATACCACTAGTTCTTTGGATAGGTGTGACCCTACACTAGTCAGATTAGGGGTCAATGTGTTAGTGAATGTATGAGAGACAGAGTATGTTGAGGATTTTGTGGAAGGAAGTAAGGGTGGCATTGATGTGGATTTCAAGATTTCAGGCTTAGAAAATAGGTAGGTCACCACAAAGTCTTTCCCTCTTTGCTATCAAAATGGTTTGAACATGTGTCAAAGGTAGGGTTTTGAAGTAATCTTTCTACATGATATTTACAATTTCAAGGTGGGAATGTGTCTCTTGATAAGCTGAATTCGATTTTCGAATTTTCTGAAACTCTAGGAGATCTAGTTGGGTTGGAACATAGTCATGATGAAAAATAATTTCGAGGCATTTAATTGCTAGAAGGTCTATCTAGTGGTGGGGGTTTTAAAGGTAAGTCGTGGGGGAATCGATGAGTGGTAAGTTGTAGAAAAAAAAAGAAGGGAATGGAAGCATAAGGGATAAGGAGAAGCAAAAAAGGAAGAAATTTATTAAATTAAAGGAGGATCCTGTAAATCTAGTGTTGGGAGAGGATATAGGGATGAACTAAATTGTAAAGTTGGCTACATTTACAATAGTGAGGCATATTTTAGGAATAAGGATGGGGATAACCATGTTGAAATTATGGTTGCAGGCTCGATGGAGTGTAGTATTAGGCTATGGACATTTTTTTTTTTTGAAGAGGGGATGGATGGAGTTCACTCTTGACAATAAGGTGGATGTTGGGGAGATACTTGGTGTCGTACGGAAGTGGGATTCTACAACGTTATTCCTAAAACAATGGATTCCCTTCTTCAATGCTCTGAATAAGAGTATGGAATCCATGCCTATATGGGTAAAGTTACCTAGATTACCTATTGAATTATGTCAAAAGAGGTTTTTAGGGCTATTGGGAGAGCCTTGGTAGTTTATTATGAATATGATATGGGATTTTTGAGCTTAGATCAAATGTGTGTTGCAAAAATCCTAGTTGGTATAGATATTAGGGGAGGTTTATCATAGGAAATGGAGTTGGTGTGTGGGGCACAAAGCCACAAACATGTTTTGGAATATGTGGGAGTGCCTTTTAAGTGCATTCAATGTCATTCCTATGGGAATGTAGCAATGGATTATTCATTTCATTTTAAGAAGAAAGATTAACAAAAGGAGAAGGTAATAAAGGTATATGAAGGAATAAGCAAGATGGAGGTGGTAACTGATGAGGTGCTGGTGGAAAATGGGAGAGAGAAATTAAATTAAATGGGTATGATAGCTCAGATAGAAACAAGTATGAAGGTAGAGAAAGGATAGAGTTTTGCAAAGGGCTCCAAGGAGCAAGAGGATTGTGGGAAAAATGTTGAAAGTGGATCTACAACAGTGGAAGAGGATGTGAATATTCAATATATGTAATTATAAGAACCTGGGATATAATCTTTCTTCATTAATAATGGACAAGGGTGAATGTATTTCTACTATTGTCAAGGTTTGGAATACTCCCTTTGGAATTGGGGGTATTTAAAGGATATATGGGAGAGGTAAAGTATTAGTATTATATCTCTCCCTCGGGGTAGCAATATGTGAGATCACATGCCTCATGTTTTACCCTTATCTATGATGTTGTGGAAGTTTTAGGATCAGGGCTCATTGATCCAGGGGATTATTTTGATGAGGGGGATGTTGATGTATTTGTAAATTCGAAAGATATTGACTTGTATATTGTATGTATTACATTTGTACTTTATTGTATCCCCAACGGAGATGTATCATTCCTCCAATTGGAAGTGTCGTCATTTGTATTTGCAAGTGTCGCAAGTATTATTGT
This sequence comes from Larix kaempferi, assembly GCA_027924585.1. Lineage (NCBI taxonomy): Eukaryota > Viridiplantae > Streptophyta > Pinopsida > Pinales > Pinaceae > Larix > Larix kaempferi. Next base: position 1,581,182 of record BSBM01001871.1, on the reverse strand, counting down.
AAGTGTCGCAACTTATATCTGATGGGTTATTAGAACCTTGGTGGGGTCGTCCCTGTATGATTTGTGTGGGTCAAAGGGTTATTAGACCACCCTAGTGGGGTCGGCCCAATGACAAGTGATAATGGGTTATTAGACTCTCCTAAGGGAAGTCGGCCCAGTTAGAGTAAAAGGCAAGTCAAAGTAAAGTATAAATAGAGGGTGTGACTCTCTCATTTGTTCATTCACACACTCACTCACTTCGCATTAGTGAGAGAGAGGAGGAGTGCACACAAGTGGAGGAGGAGCAACTGCTAGGAGAATATCTCTTGTTGTGGGGTTTGATATTTATGATATTTGTATTTGTGCTCATTCTATCTCTAAGGAATTTGTGGGGTTTTTCACCTTCTTGGTTTTCCTCGGTGAAATGTTGTGTGTCTCTTTTATCTTGTGTTTGATATGTTGCACATGTTGTTCTCTCAGTTAAGATCCTAGATCATATTGAATTAAATGATGAAACTAACATGGTATCAAAGCTATCTTGAAGGAAGGCATGTTATGGCATTTATGACACTTGTTTCACTTGCGACAAATTGGAAGTTAGGGCTTGGTATAGTAAATACAAGTCATCGTGGCACTTTCACTATAACCCAGTTTTGGAGAAGGTTCGGGATCTGAAACCTTTACATGTCGAAGATGAAATTTCCATGTACCTTTTTTCCAAAGGACAGCCTCCGATTCGTTGTACTTTGTGATATATGATCCATACAAGTTAGGGTTTTTGCCTCTTCCAGAATGCAGTCCTAAATAGGTGACCTAGGAAAAAAGGTCATATCTCGGGATAAGAAACTCCAAATGGAATTCCGTAAAATGTGATAGTTAGGGAACGGAATTTTGTTTCACAGGTCCGGTTTTTAGAGGCCGAAGTTGAAACAGTGATACGTGGCACTCCGTACAAGTTCTCTATATTTTTTCATCCTATAAACAGGTCACGTTGCGACACTTGGCATATCTCTCTCTCACAGAATCCATTTGAGCTCAGATATGTGGGGTTGGAAAAATGACAGGTCATTCTACTATAGGCCAAAGTTTCAGACCCTGAGGATCCAAAATTTTAGAGATACATCAGAAATAATATGGCATATATTTCTGTACAAACAGAATTGGATTCTGAGCACTTTCATTTTTGGTTTGTCACTGCTGCAGGAAATTAGGGTTTCAGAGAAAGTTGGAATTTCTTGAATCTAACTCCACGGCTGGATGATCCTCAGAAAAATCAAAATTTAGAGACCAAGATCGAAGTTTTTGGTTGGGTAGAACCACGGGCTCTATCAAACCCTAGTTCGGGATTTTGACCAGAAAACCAGAATTTGACAGAAGCTGTAGATCCGAAACTTTAAAAGTCAATTTTGAGGGGTTAAATTTTGGATATTTCAAAATTGAAGTATGTCATCTTGATCAACTAATCAAGGCGCATCTTTTCATCCAATTAGAAGTTTGAAATTCAAAGTTTCGATTTTTAGGGTTTTTCTGTCAAACCCTAGCCAGCTCCAGATCCAGCTTCATCAAATCAAAGTGGATTGGGTTAATCCTAGAAGAGAATGATTTGGACACCTACATAAGTGAAGAGATTCCAGTTCCAAGAGGGAGATGAGGCTAAGGTCTTACATAAGAAGACTACAAGCAATCCCGAGAGGTATGACTTGAGGAGATTCAGGTATATTTTGAAATATGTTCATGATTAAGTTTATGATATGTTTGTCTTCATATTATTGAGGTTAGTACAATCTTGATTAATTTAGACTTGTCTTATCGCCTTAGTAAAACTATGAATTCATGTGAATGATAGAAGACATTCATTGATTAAGATTATGACACTTATGATTGTACTAATGCACTGTGGTGTTGTATGAGGATGATGTTGTCCGCTAACATGAAAGGTACATCAAGAAAGACAAATCAAGTTCTAGATCAAGAACATATGACCCTGGTGACATGAAGACAAAGACTCATCCATAGCCATTGATCACATAAAAGATCTACTTATGAGGTATGTATAATTTGGTTCTACAATGCTTAACTTATGAGATATGCAGGTTACTAGCACAAATCATGGACAAGAACAAAGAAGACATTGTTTGGGTATCTTAGACATACCTAGCAAACATGACAATCCAGGTATGTTTTCCTATATCGAGTTAGAATCCCACCTTGTGTTAGGATCTTATATAAGTATACTTTTTGTATGATTGATAATGATTATTCATGAAGTTATAAGTTTGAGTAATCATGGGTTTATGCATATTATGCTTCTTAATGAAGAGTCCTATGGTCATATAAGAATATGCATGAGTAAAAGAAGTCCTCCTTGAAACCTTGAATACTAATGCTTGTGATAAATTACCTGTGTATGAAATGACCATAACCATACATGTTTAAGATTATTTAGAATCATAATGTTTTGATAGTATTGAGATTATACTAATGCATGTATGATTATGTATGAGATCTTGAGGATGACACTAGTGCACACTTAAGCATGCATAGTGGTCCAGGATGGATATAAGTTCAAAGACAGATAATCCAGGAAGTAAAGATCAAGAGGGAGCTCACTCTAGTAGTTCCTTCAAGGAAGCAAAGACCGAGAGGGATCTCACTCCAGTAGTTCCTACAAGGAAGCAAAGATTGAGAGGGAGTCCACCCAACAAGCAAACAAAGATAAGTATTTGAATTCTCATTTATTATTACTTAAATGATGTTGTTCATTCATGTACATATTTATGTGCCTAGATTTAGGATGTATATTATGCATTTTAGAAAAGTTGCATTAATGAACAAGATACTACTAATATAATAATGGGTAAGTGGCATATGGTACTGTACAACATTCCATTGCTACTTATCTAGAATGAAACCTCTTTGCTGACATGTTGGGAGTTGTGCACAGTCTTAACAATGTTCTAGTAGAGATGGAAGGCATCTAGAAAGTTACCGTATGAATACGGGATATGGATTAATGTTGTATTGAATCATTGGCTAAGATAATTGCATGACTGTATGACATATGTCTTTATGCGTAAGATTTTTTTCTGGAAACTATGAGATGTTTCTAATCTTGCAATTGAATTTGACTTGTAGGAAAGATCAATATACAATCACCTACAAAACAAGGAAAACAACATTTGTTCCGAAGAACAAGCAACAGAGTTCAAGAAAACTACCTATTGAAGAAATTGAATCTGAAGTTCCCAGGATCCGGGATGCAGTAATGGAAGGATGCCATGATCAAGGAGTATCAGCTGATCATGAAGAATGATGTTTGGGATGTGGTCCGGACACCAAAAGGGAAGCTTGTTGTGACTTCCAAGTGGATCTACAATATCAAGCATGCTGCAAATGGTAGCATAGAGAAATACAAGGCAAGGTTTGTGGCTCGTGGCTTCTCCCAAAAAGAAGGGATAGATTATGAAGAGACTTTTGCACCTATAGCCAGATACACTTCCATCAGGACATTTTTTTCTCTGGCTGCAGTGATGAAGTGGAAGATACACCAGATGGATGTCAAGACAACTTTCTTGAATGGTGTAGTCGAAGAGAAAGTGTATGTGGAGCATCCACTTGGTTTTGAGACACATGACAGGGAGTCATATGTGTGCAAGTTAAAGAAATCCTTGTATGGCTTGAAGCAGGCACCCAGGACATGGTACTGTAGGATAGACAGCTTCCTGTCCAGTTTGGGCTTTACCAAGAGTAAAGCGGATTCCAACCTTTACTACAAGGTTGAGGAAGGCAATCCAATGATACTCCTATTGTATGTAGATGACCTGTTTGTGATAGGTGAGATTGGGTTGATTGTTGATACGAAGAGGAAGCTTGCTTCCGAGTTCAAGATGAAGGACTTGGGTATGATGCATTAATTTCTAGGTATGGAGGTGTGGCAGAGTACAGATGGAATCTTCCTTGGACGAGGGAAGTATGCAATAGAGATCCTAAAGCGGTTTGGTATGATGGACTGTAAGGCCATGGACACACCTATGGAATCGAACCTGAATCTATTGAGTGATGCTTCATTAGAGTCGATTGATGCCACGATGTATCGTCAGATGATTGGGTCCTTGATGTACATGACGAACACGAGACCAGATATTTGCTTTGTGGTGAACACCTTGAGCCAGTTCCTGAAAAATCCTAGACATGTTCACCTGATTGATGTAAAGCATATTCTAAGGTACCTGAAGGGTACGGTTGATTATGGACTCAAGTATGATGCGAATCAAAAGGTTAACCTGGAGGGTTATGTTGATTCAAATTGGGAAGACAGTGCTGCAGATAGGAAGAGCACTTCAGGGTGTTGCTTCAGTATGGGATCAAGTGTGATGTCTTGGTTTAGCATAAAGCAGTCCTACGTAGCACTGAGTATAGCCTAAGAAGAGTATGTCGCAGCTTGTTTAGCTAGTTGTTATGCAGTATGGTTAAGGAAGCTACTGTCTGATTTATTTGATCTCTAGTTGGATGCTACTTGTATCTATTGTGACAACCATAGTTGTGTGAAGTTGTCAAAGAACCCAGTGTTCCATGACAAGTCGAAGCATATCGAGATCAAATATCACTATATCAGGGATATGGTGCATAGAGGAGCAGTAAAGCTCCTGTATGTTGCGACGGACGAGTAGATTGCAGATGTGTTGACCAAACCACTAGCCAGAGTGAAGTTCGAGTACTTCAGAGAGAGGCTTGGTGTACTTCAGATCGATTTTCCTTCCAAGGGGAAGTGATGAGTCTGGAAGACGCAGATGCACATGGGATTTTCCGACATGGTTGTAGATGTGTTATCCCATGTTCGTGATGTAATTGCTGAGCCATTCTCACATGTTGGTAGATGTGTTCTCCCATGGTGTAGATATAAGGGATGGAGCCATTCTCACATGGTGGTAGATGTGTTCTCCCATGGTGTAGATGTAAGGGCTGAATCCATTTTTCACATGGTGGTAGATGTGTTCTCCCATGGTGAAAAAGTAAGGGCTGGAGCCTTCCTCGAATGGTGGTAGACATGTTATGCCATGTCGGTGGTGTAAGTGTTGTATCATATGCATTTGGGTTGTGCTTCGTGGATGATAAGATGATCTGAAGAGGATGATCATGTGTGATGAGCATCGGGACAATGCTCTAGATGATATGCATCAGGACGATTCTATGATGACGATCAGGATGATCATGTGATGATATGTATCAGGATGATGCTATGATGATGATCAGGACGATCATGTATGGTGAGCATCAGGTCGATGCTCCAGATGTTGTACATCAGGATGATGTATGATGATGATCAGGACGATCATATGTGATGAGCATCAGGTCGATGCTCCAGATGTTATACATCAAGATGATGTATTGTAGGATGATGATCAGTATGATCATGAGTATCAAGATGATACTCTACGGCCATGGACAGACTGTGCAGGTAGCATAGAAAAGATCCTGGGAGATATGATAGTCTGAGCTCATATACTCTTTCAAGGTTTTGCTACAGGTTGGCCATGGACAGATTGTATTGGTAGCATAGAAAAGATCTTGGGAGATCCGATAGTCTGAGCTAGGATACTCTTTCGAGGTTTTGCTACAGGTTGGTCGTGGATAGATTGTGCAGGTAGCATAGAAAATATCCTAGGATATCCGATAGTCTGAGCTTAGATACTCTTTCGAGGTTTTGCTACAGGTAGCATAGAAAATATCCTAGTAGATCCGATAGTTTGAGCTCAGATTCTCTTTCAAGGTTTTTCTATGGGAGGCATGTAATCAGTCCTGGAGATCCGATAGGTTGAGCTGTGTGCTCGTAAAATTCCTGGGATGCTCTTTAGATATCTTGTAGTTTGAAAGACACTCTTTTAAGGTTTTTCCTGACCACATGTAAAAGATCCTGGGAGATCTAATAGTTTGAGCTCGGATGCTCTTTCGAGGTTTTGTGGTGGTCACATGTAAAAGATCTTGGGAGATCTGATAGTTTGAGCTCAAATGTTGTTTCGATGTTTTGTTAATGCACATTCCACAGGATGACCAGAGATGTTGAAGACCTACAGGAGGCTAGGCCTACATCTAGCATGAAAAAGGGTTGGCTCTGTAGAACTTCCTATGATGAGAAGAATTGAGAGATAGCACCAATGATCGAGAAGAAGAGTACAAGAACAGTGACGATGATGCTCCAGTGATCCAGTGACGATGATCCAGCTCCAGCATTGAAGACTTGTGTCTATATGTATTGATGACTTGTGTCAAGAGAAAACATTCCTTGTTAAGAGGGAGTGTTGATGTATTTGTAACTTCAGAAGATATTCACTTGTATATTATATGTATTACATTTGTACTTTATTGTATCCCCAACGGAGATGTATCATTCCTCCGATTGGAAGTGTCGTCATTTGTACTTGAAAGTGTCACAAGTATTATTGTAAGTGTCGCAACTTATATTTGATGGGTTATTAGACCACCTTGGTGGGGTCAGCCTTGTATGAGTTGTGTGGGTCAAAGGGTTATTAGACCATCCTAGTGGGGTCGGCCCAGTGACAAGTTATAATGGGTTATTAGACTCTCCTAAGGGAGTTCGGCCCCGTTAGAGTAAAAGGAAAGTCAAAGTAAAGTATAAATAGATAGTGTGACTCTCTCATTTGTTCATTCACACACTCACTCACTTTGCATTAGTGAGAGAGAGGAGGAGTGCGCACAAGTGGAGGAGGAGAAGTTGCTAGGAGACTATCTCTTGTTGTGGGGTTTGATCTTTGTGATCTTTGTATTGGTGCTCATTCTGATAACAGTGCTTAGTGCAGGGTTGTGTCTACACATATTAAACTATTTTGCTAAGAGATGGTGAGTCTCTACGTCAAAGATTCGTTCATTAAAACTCATTAAGATCTAAAATCATTTAGGAATTAAAATCATGCATGATAAGCATAAAAAACTCTTAAATGGAAGAAACTTGAATCAATTCATGCTAAAACAATGGAGAAGATACATGATTACCAGGAATCTTGGTGTGAGTGCCTCCTCCCTTGCCATAAGCTCTCCTTCCTTCACCCTTGATCTTGAAGAATTGGAGCTCTTCTCCTTCCTTCAAAATCTCCTCAGCATGCCTTTGCTTTTTTATCTCCCTTTACCATGCCTCCCATGCCTTTCTTATATAGCATTGGGAGATGAGCCTTAGGTTTCTCTTCTAAATGTGGGATTAGTCATTTTCCTCATTTTGATTATTTTCAAGTGAAAACCCACTTTTGAATAGTTTTTAGGCTTTTTGCTCCACTTAGGATGTTTTAAACACAATTAATGCATTTTAATGCATTTCTCATAAAGGATTCGTATCTGATTGAACTTGTTTCATGACTTCCTGTCGCGGGTGCATGGTAAACATATGTTGCTCCTTCACTTAGTTAAGGGTGTCAATTTGTCAAATCCCGAAATTTTCCGAAAAATTTAAAATTTTTAAGATAACAATAAATGTTATTTAATTTGCATTCCTGGACCTGTTTGTTTTAATTAACTAATCATGATCTTGTTTAAATTATTATGTTATAACACTAATGTGAGTTTTGATTTCAGTTATTGGTTGTCTTTGTTCTTAACTTCAAAGGGAGAACTAGCCATAGCTGACTGGCTTACTTAGCTTACAAGCTAATGCATAATTCGTCTTTTGTTCACAGGTACACAGGTAAAGTATGGATCACTGTAAATGAATTTTTATAAGCATCATAATTCTTTTTACTGCACTATAAAGCTCAGAGAAGATTTAAATATTCTTACCGGTTGTCATGTGTAAGATGGTAGAGTTCTTTTCCTATAATCTTCATGAAATTTATGCTTGATAGATAGTTGATAATCTGCGTGTCATGATTACTATTATTCTGGATAATATTAGACAGGCAATTCGATGATTTACAGTCTCTTTGTCATCATTATTGCGTTGTGAAAATGACTCTTTGTTAAGGCTGTATACTGTCACTGGATCATATTATTTGTAGCATTTTCATCGTGTGCATGACGTAGTGCTAGCATAGTGTGATGTTCTGTCAAATATTAGCTGTGACTATGGCTGTGACCCTTATTATTCGCATGAATTTGGAGTTGTGATAACTATAGCGATGTACTGTGATATTCATTTACAATTTATGATCCATCGTCAACTTAATAATTTGTATGATCACACCAAGTTTAACTCATGCCTAGAATCTTTGTTCCTTGTTTTTAATCCACGTCCATGTATGGAATTATAGATGGATTTATATCTCTATCTCACAAGACTAAAGGTTATTGTTCTTATTGTTAACAATGGTGATGGGCAAATTATAGTAAATAGATCTTATAGATAAACGATGTATCCATTATATTTGCAAAGGTAATATTTCAATGTTTTAATGATGAGGAACTCTAGTTTGAAATTGACTACATCACTTTTTTAAATGATTGTAGGGGATATATTATGTACCTTAGGAACTAACGATGGCCCGGTTTCAAGATATGCACTATACGATGTTTGTGTCTCAATCATAGTGAAATATTCATACTATGAATAAGACTTTCATCCATGCAATGATTTAAATTTGATGAGCAATAATTCGAGCTGCAGTTGGACTTTAGGAAGTCGACCCATGGCAAGTTGATAATCTAAAGGGCTACGTGGATGGCTCTCGTCCTTGTATTTGGTGGTATATAAGTCTGTATGAACCCTACCTGGTCATTCTCTCTGCCTTCGGGCTCGAGTTGTATGAGAGAAACCCTCATTGTCTGAGTTTGTTCTTTATGGCACTGTAACTTGTAATTCTCTTATGTCTATAGTCCTGGAGTTTAATCCTCGTATGGTTTGTAAGTCTAGAAACTCTGCTACAGGCGTCTTTTATAATTCATTGGGCATCTTGGTTATCGTTTGCTGTCACTGTAGTTTAAGTCGCATGCTACTTACAGTCTTACACTTATTGCTTGTGTGATTTAGAGTCAGGGTTTCCTATTGTCTTTATCCATGAGGTGGTCAGGTCATGGTTTTTTTTTAATCGTGCTCCCCAAACTGGTTCATCCACAGCTTAAGGGTTTGTACAGTATGTTACCTGTCACGGCTATCAAAGGAGAAGGAAAACTTGAAGTTTTTCTTGCTCATCCTTCTGACGATTATGATGAGGTTGTTCTATCTGGCTCAACTCGTGGCTACCAGGTTGTTTACTGGGTTTGCTTCCTCCGACAGTTGCTGGTAAGAATTATCAATGGTTTCATAGATTTCAGTTTAAAAAGAATGTTTATATTTAAAATAAATGTTGACAATACCCGTCAACTTGTAATGTGCAGGATTTTAACCTCTCCTGAAGGTGTACGAGGCTTCTTCTCTAGCGCTGGCTCCTCCCGGGTAAGCCTGGTTATACCATGGCTGTTTCTCCCTTTGATAGTTTTGTTTTGCTAGGGTTGTGTCTGGAAAGACCTCCTTTGTAACTGGTTGTTGTCGTGTTAGTGAACATGATTGTGGTCATATGTAATATTTGGGTTTGCTAGCAGTAGATAGGGTTTGTAAACACTGTCATGATTTCGAGGAACAAGCTAAGGCTCGGTCTGTCATGACGGCCTTGGGGTTTTCATTTATCATTGTATTTTTAAGGAAAAAGGGTTATCACCCAACTCTGTGGAAGTTAAATGAATGTTGTTCTGCAATAGTGAATGTATACTGTTTGCGTTTCTCTTAATGAACACCCTTTACAAATGAAAGAATGTTTAAGTTTCTCGGCTTCCTTCAGAGACAAAATATCTCGGCTGTAGGTGATAGCAACGTCTTAGTTCTCTGCGTTTTCTTTGGTTTTTGTGTGTTAAAAGATAACGATAGGGTTCACTAACCCTTACTGTGATAGACCAATAAATTATTGATAACCCTGGCGAATTGGGGTTCTTTCCCAGGTTAAAAATATATAAGAAAATATGAAAGTGTTTAAGTTCTGTTGTGGCTGGGAACGAGTTGTGAATTTTTTTTTTTGTTTTATGTTTACATACGGTAACAATTGTCTCCTTGTTAATAATTAATAGTAGGGTTTGAAAAATCCAACGATGGCTGAGTTCGATGATAACTCTCTACGTGTATTATGATGTTTGACTATTGTTATGGGAACACCCTAACAATGCTGTGTATTGCATGTAAAATAAGCTCGATAATGAGCAGAAACCTATGCTTGTGATAATGGAAAGATTTTGACAAAGGAAAAATGAAATTTCTATGTTATAAGACTCGGCTTCGAGCTAGTCATTATGTTTGTCTTTTAACTTACTTCTGCCCTATGATTAATAGCTCTGTCAACTCTGTTGTAAGCATCTTGGCTGTAATAACTATAGAGATAGGTTTTGAATACAACAACTTTCGCCACGATTCGTTATTTACAGTTTAAATGTTTGTATTGACTAAGATTTTGTCGAATAAGATTGTATGGAAAAGTTTAAAAATGTAATCTTACTGCAATTCGCAACTTATGGAGAATCGATAACAGTCAGTTATGTTCTGAATATAGATAAATTTACTGATATAAATTTTGTTCACCTATATCTTGATACAGAGAATAACCTGTATCCTGATTTAACTAAAACATGAGGCGGATATAAACTGATATATTTGCTCAGCTAGAATTTATACCTGTTAATTTCTCTATGGGAATATTTCACTGAAATTCTAAAATTTGTCTATGTGCATGTTCCTATAATTGTTTTTAATAAGTGTATTTACAGGAATAATTACTGTATAAATACTCTATATTTATTATTTAACTATTAATAATAAACCTATATAAAGTTACCATAATATTCTATTACTGTAATAATAACAAACATATTCTGTATAAAACAATTACTCGATCTGTGTGATAAATAGGGAAATTCTAAGACATATTAGTTCTGCAAATTCTATCTAATGACCATACAGAGAGACTAACTTTACTGAAATAAATACTATTCAAACACAGATGAGATAGTCCATTCTACATGTAAATTAAATCAATAAACAGCAAGAAAAGTGGCAGAACCTGTGTTAATGGTAGACAATAACAGCAGTGGGAGGCTGTTCCTCCCTACCAATTCCTGGAGAGTGCCCAGACAGCACTTCTCAGGACCCCCGAGCATGCTCTGGTCTAACTGGCAGGAACTAGGTACAGCCAACAATTCCCTCAGCCAAAGCAGCTACACTGGAACCAAGTTACTGCAACTTCCTAACTCAAAACACTTCCTTACTGTTTTTCCCACTTCCTCAATGGGACTCCTGAATAGCATTCACCTGAATGTATTCTCCCTCTAGAACAATGCTGAACCCCCCAGCTCAGTTCATTGAGTACTATTTAAAAGATTGCCTAGGTCTTAGTTGGGTTAACTGTCATTAATGAGCCACCTGCTCAGATTCCACTTTCTTGGGGAATCATGACCCCAAAATATAGGGAGGTTGCCACCTGCAACTCAGGAAGTGTTTGAGGATGCTGCCACTTGTCTTTTGTCTTTCCACCTAGTTCCATCCACCATTTAGACCAGTAACCTCTTTTAACAGCTCTCCCATGCTGTTGTCTCCATAATTTATTTATTAATAATAAAATATTCAGGATTTACATTCCATTTCTGGTGACTCTGCTAAGTCATCAATTCCTACTTAGCATTAAATTTAACATAATGTCTCAGGAATATTAATAAAATAATTACATTATTTTTGCAAAATTGGGGTATGTGACACAATTTGATTGTTAACACATTCTATCTCTGAGGAAGTTGCGGGGTTTTTCACCTTCTTGGTTTTCCCCGGTGAAATGCTTTGTGTCTCTTGTATCTTGTGTTTGATATGTTGTACATGTTTTTCTCTCAGTTAAGATCCTAGATCATATTGAATTAAATGATGAAAAACTAACAGGGGAGGGTTATCATTTATACCTATCAAATTAAAGAGAGGGGGTAGCTCAGATGTTGACAGGACTACCTTGGGTGGACTAGATTTACTAGATATTAAATGCAATAAAGGGGGTTCAAGGGGTCGTAAATCACATTTGTTTATATCCCAAGAGAAGGAAAATATACAGGTCCAAGACTAGGGGAAATAGTTTCCCTTAGTGGGGGTCCTTAGTGTATTCCATCCTCTAGGACAAGGTGCCTAATGATTATTTTATTCCTAAATTATAGGGATATGGATCACCCCTCCAAGAAAAAATCCTTGAAAAGGCTTGTTGAGACCCAATATCAAGAAACTATGGGAAATGGTAACCATATTGTTGTGATATGAGGAAACTTTTAGTTGGGTAGGACTTCATTTATGTTTATTCTAAAGGAATACTAGGAGGCCTTATAATAGGTTGGAACATGAGTTGCATAACCTATTCAAATTCTTGGCCTTTTGACTCAAGGCTCAGAATGACTGCCAACGATCAGGAGTAGGAGAAGGATTTCAATGTGACCAATATCTAAGGCCCTTATGATGATAGGATACCATACTAGGATAATTTCTTCAAGTCCAAACTATTGGATCATTCCTTCTCTATTGGGGGGGATTTGAATTTTGCATTTTGAAATGCAAAACTATGGGGAAATTTATTGTAGTGGATCCACTCTTTGACTTTTTTAGTAGGAACTTAGAAGAGAATGGAATGCTTGACGTAAGGACTAAAAAACTTAGGCCTACATAGAGAAATAAGAGATTTGGAGAAGGTAATTAAATAGAAAAAAATTTAAACTGATTCTTGGTGTAAAAAAGCTTCGTGAATCTCTATTTGAGATTAAAATAGTGGGTTGGATTGGGAGGTGATTCTGATCGTTATTCCATTTATTTTGGAATTTGACTCTATGGGAGAGAAGAATCAAAAGATGCGTAGTTTTTTCAAGTTTAAATTTGGGTGGATGGAAGATAAGATGTTTGTTAAATCTCTTTGAATATTATATAAATTAATTAATAGAAGAGAACCCCTTGCATTACAGATTATTTTTAACCTCGACTAATTTAAACATGTTGTGGTATCCTAGGCTCGTGAAAGGAAAATTAGAAATGACAAGGGATTTATTGAAGTAGAAAAATCTATGTAGGGTCTATATTTATATGATTTGGTGGGGTATACTAATAAGAGCATAAAAAGGAAATCAATACCATGGAGGATAAGAATAGTAGATTTCTAGTAGAAAAAGAAGCAGATTGGAGACATAAAAGAAGGGCCACATGGATGAAAAATGGAGATGATAATACCAAATTCTTTCATCATATGGAAAACCACAAGAGAAACATAAACATAATATGGAGTAAAAAAAGAGAGGATAACAATGTGTTTCATAGACATAAGGATTTGTCCAAAGAAGGGGTAAATTACTTTTAAGGCCTCTTCGAGGAAGAAGGTCTAACTACTATAGAAAAGGTTATCAACATGGAAACATACTTTCCAAATGTGGTATTTGAGGAGGACAATGTCAATCTGAAAAAATCTAGATCAAAAGTGGAACTATTGGAGGTTCTAACTTCTTTCCAACATGACAAAATACCAAGACTAGATGGACGGTTTATCATTTTTTTCCTAGCATTTTATGAAATGATAGAAGAGGACTTGCAAAGGGTGGTAGAGGCTTCAAGGTTAAATGGGAAATTTTTGGCAACATTCAACACAACCTTCATATCTTAGATCCCTAAATACGATAATTCTTAATCATTTTAGGACCTTACACCTGTCACTTTGTGCAATTGTATATATAAAATTATAACAAAGTTCATTGCATGAAGGGTAAAAGATGTGTTGTCAAAATATATTTCACACGAGAAATTTTGATTCTTTGCAAGCAGACATATTCATGAGGCAGTGGGGGGCATGTAGTAGGTGTTTCATACCATTAAGTCAACAAATATTTAGGTTATGGTACTAAAAGTAGATCTATCCAAAGACTATGATGGAGTAATTTTTCTCTACACCAGTTTAATGCTCACTCACATTGGGTTTAAAATCAATACAATTAATTGGATTATGAGTAGTACTTCAATTGTTTCATTTGTGGTGTTAATCAGTGGGACCGCCTCAAAGTTTGTAGGCTAGGTAAAAGAATAAGACAAGGATGACCCTTGACTCCTCTTCTTTTATTTTTGGTAGCTGGGGAATTAAGTAGGGCCATTTTTACAGCTAATCAACAAGAACCATGAAAGGTTTAAGGATCAACAAGAGATTTAGTATTATACTCATCTCTCATTCGTTGATGATAAAAAAATTGTGATGGTACTCATAAAGAATCTCAAAACCTTTATGATATTATGGGCCTTTATTTTTAGGATACATTGATGAAGGTTAACCTTGATAAGTCAACAATAACTTTTATGGGGGTCAGGGAAGAGGGAAGAAGGCGATCTTCTCATCTTTCCTTTATGTAGAGGCAAAATTACAAAGTGGCATCAAGTATTTAGGTTTTTACCTAAATCCATATGATGATGCCAAAAGGGACTAGGGATGGATGTCATCTAATGTTGAAAATAGGCTATCCCAACAGTACTTTAGGTGGCTGGAAAGGAGGGGAAGATTGGTATTAATGTAGTTTGTACTAGAAGTGATTCCCAGTATATTGGGTCTCTTTCATTCCAAAAGGCCTCTTGGATATCATGAGGAAAATGAGTTTTAAGTTCCTATGGCTTGGTGAATAGAAGAGGAAACATTTACCTTGGGTTCCATGGAAAAGAATAATAGTCCCTAAGGAAATCAAAGGATGGGGGATAAATATTATCCATATTTTTTCTTGAGATTTAGAAGCTAAGGGGGTTGTGGAGACTCTTGGAGGGAATGGGACTATGGTGCAAAATAGTGATTCAAAATTATCTTAACCCTTTATTGGTGGAAGAATGGATAAGAACTCCTAGAAAGTATTAACCAAATGTTTCGGTAATTTGGAAGGTTGTAGTGTTGGCCTTTCCATTGATTGGGGAATGGTTGGTAAGGAAGGTAGGGGATAGTTCAAGACTCGGTCTAGGTGAAGATCCATGCATTGGATGTTTTGGAAATTATAAGCTATTTAGGAATATGGTTGTGTCTTTTAGGGAAAGATAATTTGTATTTTTATATCAAGTCTTAAATCTAGTGAGGTCGTCAATTATGCAACAAAATTGGTTGGGGGCTCATGTGATGGGGTTTAATGAAGATGAAGGTATCTTATGGAATAAATATTATTGATCCCTAAGGTATAGTCATGAAAGGATAAAAGATGGTCCTAATTCATTAATTTGGTCAAAGAACCTTACTAGAGGTAGCTACTTACCAAGGTTGGGCTATGATGTTCTCAAGGAAGTTGGCAAACCCAAGATTGAAAGTTGGTGGTTTAAAAGGGTCTGGAAATACAAATGCCCATATCTTCATGTGGATACCATTAATTAAAATGTCCCTACTTGGGATTTCATGCAAATAATTAGTTGGAAAGGTCCAAGTAGGTTTCCTCTATGCAAGAAAGTAGATGAGGATAATGATCATCTTCTCATCAATTGCTCATATTTAGGTGAGGTGTGGAATGGAGTGGAATAGGCTATTGGTTTTAGAACAAATTGGGGGGGTACAACTTGAAGGAAGCTTTGAATTTATGGAATGAAAATATTTTTTCAAAGTGGGTCAAAGAATTGCTACTCATAATGGAATGGGGTACATGGATATCAAGGAATGCATAGATATTTGAAGGAAACGCTTTTTCTCCTTAGATTTGTATATCATGAAATTTGGCTATATTAAAACATTTCAAGCTAAATTCCAAATCAAAACCACCTATGGTAGTCATACCTAAGGTCATTGGTAAGGAAGGGTATTGGGATTAATTTGATAGTGCTACTCAATGGAAACCTTCAATAGGGGGAAAAGGGGGATTATTCACTTCTATTATCGCCATTGGATTATATTAGAATCAAGTGTGGGTTGTGCTACAAATAATAAGGCAGAGCTTTTGGATATGAAACTTATTATTAAGATGGTTGTTTCTAAGGGAATTCAAAGGTTGCAAGTTATGGGGGACTCTCTTCTAGTTTTAGAATGGATAATAGGTCAAAGGTGCATAGAGAATATTTGGTTTTAGGCAACCTATGAAGATGTTGTGAACTTAAAACTTTATATTGATTATGCAAATTTCATGCATGTCTACATGGAGACAGATGGCCTCATTAATGGATTATGAAAAGAAGCCACAAATATGGCACCTGGTGCTTGGCACTTCTAGGAAGACAAGAACAATATCTTGGATAAGCATGATCTTGGCCCTTCAATGTAAAAGGGGCTATTTTCTTCCTTTTATTTTACAATAGGGCACATCTTCTTGGACTAATAGTTTTCTCCTTTTTAAGGCCATCTACAAAATGTATTTTGGTTTTAAATTTGGGTATCTATTTTGAATACATGTAGTATTACTACGGGATGGTTCTCACTAATATTGCATATGAGCCACAAGATGGGCCTTTTCTTAGACTGTGTATAGGTATTTATATGCTTTAGGAATTTAACATATTAGGTATAAACCTAGAATATTTTGGTGTTGTTTTTGCATGCTTGTAGGCATAATCATGGACAATGACAGTGGATTCTACAGCTTTGACAAGCTATAGGATGGTTTAAATTTTATTATATTCTTTTTTGTATAGGTTATATGGGACATGACTTTATTTTTCCATATGATTTTTTTTTTATTATGGCTTAGGATTTTGGTGTCTTTGACAGTGAATCCTCTTTGGATGAAGATATTTATTGATTTAATATGAGGCTTTTTCTATTGTTCTACTTTTTGTTTTTAACAAAAAAGGATTGCACAAGATGATGTTGTTGGAAGAATGCATAGTCTTGTGTTATAGTTTGGAGTTTGCCATGGTTTTTCTCCTTGATTCTTATTGGTTTCTCTTTGTATACAAGCTATATTTTTTGTACTCAGTCATGTTTACATATGCTATAGTATGAGAGGCTCTCCCTATGGGTTTATTATGCTACAAAAAAGGAGGCATTTTTCCTCCATTTGTTTAATGCAAATTATTATAGTATAGGAGGTTGGTGAATTGTTCGTTATGCTTTTCAGTTTGTGTGATAATAGAGGAGATTTGTAGAGGTACACATTTTTTATAATGTTATCATGCTTGAAGAGAGGTATGCTTCACTGTGCATGCTTTCTTTATGGGAGGTTTTTCTATGGGTTTATGCATATTAGTTCTCTACATAAGTGTTACAAGAATATTTTGTGTGAATCCTATATTCTTTTGATCTTTTGTAGTTGTCAACAGAACCTTTGATGATTGCTTCTTTAAATATGACATGATGTTGGTTATGTGGTGATGACTCCTACTTAATATTTTTTTAGAATGTGAAGGTTTTTTACTTCATATGTCTGGATCTTTTGGATGTAAAATCCATTGAAAAGTGTGATTTTATTGAAAATAAAGTTGCAATTTTTTTTCTTTGTAAGGAAAATAAAAAGAATATGAAGATCTAAGTTAAGCATTGTTTGCATGGGTTATTGAGAAGGAATTGACCCCTAACCATTACATAAGAAGCAAATTAAAATTCAAGAAAATAAGATGGTTGTGAACTTGTGATTGATGCCATCCCTCCCTACTTCTTAAGAATTAACAAAAACTTTAGCATATGGCCAAACAAACTTTAGCATAAACTTTAGATAAGAGAAATGTATTAAAAACTTTAATAAAGCTACTAATTATCCCAACCATATTTTTTCAAGGCTTATTTGACCCCAAATACTCTGAAACAAGGCTTTTATGATGATTCGATGAGTTGAGATTTTGTAAACACCTGAACTTCTTCTACCCCTCCATATCCTTCAATGCCTCAAAGGAGTTGGAAATTTTTATAGGGCCTACCATTGTAGAAATCAATGTGAAGCCTTAATTTCCACCAATGATGCTCAACCTCTTGACTTGAAGTTTCTCCTAGAAAATTGCATGGCGTAAGGTAACCTAACTTACCCAATGTTGTGATTTTAGGGTGCATTCCCTTATGAGTTACCACTTATAACCTTCAATTCCTTATGTGGGGAATTTTCTTGGCCTTTGATGCTTGTATTGTTTCTTTTCCATGGTCAAGTGACCTGTTTTGAGTTTTTCCACTTAAGTAGCCAAGGATTTATTTCACCCCATAATAATTCAAAGTTTTTTATTAGTTGTGGAAGCTTGAGAAGTGTGGAAGGATGAGGGAGATTGAAGTTGGTTTTGAGTGGGGACATTTTTGGAAAACAATGATGAACCTTTTATCATGAGATTAAGATTAATTGACTTATAAAGTAAGTATTGGGAAGATAACTGTACCTCATATGTTGGTAGAAAAGTCAATTTTCAACATAAATGCTTGTTGGACATGTGTTGTAGTCTTTGTAAGTTCCTAGAGAAAAGGGTTGTAATCTAACCAGGGTTAATGGATAAGGGTTTTGGATACTATATCATTGTATCATAAATATAAAAGATAATACAATGAGATAGAGAGTAGAGAAACTTTCATGTAGGCTAGTTTTCTTTGTTTTGGGTTTCCAGGGTAAATCTTTATGTATTGTATATGCGAGCCATTGTTAATTCTCATGTTTTAGATTATGTTTGGTATTTCTTTTCTTAAACGGGTTTACCAAAACTCTTGATATCGTATACGATCAAGATTATTGGCTTTAGGGGGATGCCTTTATTGTTAGGGTTTACCTCATCCTCTGAAGAGCAAGGGTATCTTGGGTATATGTTAAACATATGTTGGAGTGGGAGGTTTGCACAGTGAACCTTCAAGTGTAAATAAAATGGTGAGAAGTTCAATAATAGAAATATATAAGTTTATCGACCACAACTTCAAGTTATGGAAGTTGAAGTTTGAATATCTTCTTATAGGCAAGTAATAATAGATTTCTATGGATCCATGTACAAATCCCACTAGTATGTTGAAAGAAGATTGGGAAAATTTGGAAAGAAAAGCAAGAAGCACAATTCAAATTCAACTCTCAGATTTAGTGTTGTTGAACGTCTCTGGAGAAAACAATTCAAAGAAGTTGAGGAATAATCTAGGGAATTTGTATCAATCAAATTCCTTGGTAAACAAGTTATTTCTTCGAAATAAGTTGTATCATCTAAGGATGGAGTATGGTGACTCTATGGTAGATCATCTAAGTGTCTTTAATACTTTAGTAAGTAAATTTGTCTCTATGGAGATTAAGATGGAGGAAGACAATAAGTGTATTACCTTGATATTTTCTTTTCCAACCTCTTGAGATAATCTAGTTATACCAATTGGTAGTCCCACTCAATCCTTATTAAAGTTTGAGCATGTAGTTTCATCCTTGTGATCAAAGGAAATGAGGATAAAATCCATGGAGGGTGTGACCAAAGATGTTTTATTGGTGAGAGGTCTTTCCCAAGAGTGTAAAAATGAATATTATAGGGGAAGATATAAGTCTATAGGTAGATATAAATCTCAAGGACAATTTGAAAAGAAATGCCAAAAAATGCAATAAAGCTAGTCATTATAAGAAAAATTGCATATTTAAGAATGTTAATAAAGGTAATGGATCTGATGATGCTATTTCCACAAAAAAAACCTCCATAGAAGAAGAAGGTGATGTTTACTTGGAATCTACAGTTACACCTGCAAATCATAATGTATGGTTGATTAAATCGAGTGCTTCATTTCATATGACTGCTCACAAGGAGTGGTTTTTATTAATATGAAAAGTACATTGGAGGTGATGCTTTCCTAGGAGATGACTTGACAAGTAGAGTCATAGGATGTGGAAGGGTCAAGATACTACTCAATGATGGAAGGATTATAACTCTTCATGTCATTTTTCACATTCCAAATATGGATAGAAACCTTATATATATAAGTAAGGTGGGTGATGTAGGTGTGCATACTGTATTTGGAAAGGACAGATGTAAGATGGTTTGGGAAACAATGGTGTTGATGCAGGGAGTTCATATTGGAACTCAGTAAAAGTTATTAGGAATAAATTTTAATGGTGGGTGTAACAACTCTATTGTTCCTTATAATCACAATGTAGAAGACATGAACCATATTGTCTCTGTAGAGAAAACAATGCTATGGCATCAAAGACTGGGACATATTGGAGAGAAGGGACTTCTAGAATTATATGGTAAAGGTATGGTTGAAGGTATGTTTATTTTATCATTATATTATATTTCTGTGAACATTGTATAAATTGTTAACAAAATTGGGTGAGATTCCCATCCATTGCTACAAGAAAAAAAGACATCTTGGAGCTAATGCATAGTGATTTGTTTGGACCTGTTGATGTTCCATAACTAGTAAATATGTGTATTGTGACTCATTCATTGAAGGTTCCTCAAGAAACACGTGGGTATATTTCCTCCATAAGAAATCTAACATTTTCTAAAAAATTAAAGAGTTTAAATCTATTGTAGAAAACTAGACAAAGAAGAAAATACAAGTGTTGAGGATAAATAATGGTGGAGAGTTTTGCATAAATGAGCTTAAGGAATTCTATAAGAAGAGTGGAATAGAAACGAAAAGGACTAATCCATTTATACCTCAAAATAATGGAGTTGCAAAAAGGATGAATAGGACGATGATGGAGAAGGAAAGGAGTATGCTTAGTGGTGCAGGGCTATCATATTAATTATGGGAAAAGATAGTGGATATTGCGTGTTACTTGGTAAATAGATCACCTACATCAACATTGGTTGACAAAACTCTACATGATGCATGGACTGGTAAAAAATTCCTCTCTTAAACATTTCAAAATTTTTGGTTGTGATGCTTATGTGCATTTTCCAAAGGATAAAAAGGAGTAAATTGGATAATCAATATGAAAATATATCTGTATTGGTTATAAATATGGTATAAAAGGTTATAAACTTTAGAGTTTAGTAACTAAGAAATTTGTTTATAATCAATATGTTGTATTTAGAGAGGTTAAAGTTCCTACTAAACATGAGTCCAACAAAAGGAAGAAGTGCTAGAGATAATAGAGTTTGAGTTGGAGGGTGAAGAATTTGACTTAGTATAAGAAGATGAATCAGAGAGGAAGAATCTCTATTGCCAACCTCGAGGATATCAATTCATGAAAGAAGGAAACCAAAATGGTATATCACATTTGATTTTTTCTCTAATTTTGTTATATATATTATTAATGATGATCCTAGAATTGTTAGGGAGGTAGTTGATTCCAAGGATAGTAAACTTTGGAAGAAGGCAATGGTTAAAGAAATGGATGCCTTGGATAAAAATGAGACTTGGGATCTAGTTGAGTTGTCAGCTAGAAGAAATCCTATTGGTATCAAATAGGTGTTTAAGAAGTTGAATGTAGAAAGTTAGGTGGAGAAGTACAAATCTTTCCCATAGCTCAGGGATATTCCTAGGTGAAAGGAATTGATTTTGGTGAGATTTTTTCTCATGTTTCTAAATCAACTTCCATTAGATTTCTTGTGTTGATTATTGTTTATTTTGATCTTGAAGTAGAATAGATACATGTGAAGACAACATTTATGCATGGTGATCTTGAAGAATAAATTTACATGAACCAACCAAAGGGTTTTGCAATGAAGGGGAAGAAGGAGTTGGTTTGCAAGCTGAAGAAGTCCATGTATGGATTAAAACAATCACCAAGAATGCGATATCGAAAGTTTGATACTAGTATATTGGGACTTGGTTTCTCAAGAACAAAATTTTATCACTGTGTGTATCCCAAGCAAGTTGATGATGATTTTTTTATGTGGTATTGTATGTTGATTATATGTTGTTGATTGGAAACAACAAGGAAATCATCAAGGATGTGTAAGAAAATAGGACCTGAAAGCAATACAAAAAATAAATACATAAATAAAACATATAAGAGAACAATACAAGAGAGAAACCAATATACGTGGTTCACCCGATATGGGATACATCCATGGAGAGAAAGAACCAATTCTTTATTTTGTTCCATCCAACAAACTAAAGATATACAACATGCAACACATTCACTGCAACCTCCTCTTCACTCTCTCACACATTACACACTTGTGATAGCATGCCCTCTTTAAAAGAGGGTTTCCTTCTAATGAAAAAATACACAAACATAATATCTACCATCAAATCTGTAACCTAATGATGAATGATTCAAATTGATTATGAAATTACAACATTTTACAAGGAAATTTTTCCAAAATTTTCTCTTCAGGGTCACTACCCCCGAACCCCCACCAAGGGGTCTCCACTAATGGTATTGCCACCCCCCTAGACCCGATGGTGAAAACAGTGGGGGGGAACCCTCCCACACACCCCTTCATGTACTGGGATCCAAACACAACTGAAACATTCTCTCTGAATTAGGAAGATTATAATTAGGCTCCACAACCAATAATCTCCCACTTGGAGATTGATCACAACAAATCCACCACTACTACACCTACTAGACTATGATCCACCTTGCAACTAGAAATTTTCTCATCTTCACCTTCATGCTTGAAGGCCAACTGAAACTGAGCAAGATCTCAATTTCACCCTAGTTACTACCTTTGTTAACATGTATGTAGGATTTTGGCTAGTATGTATCTTTTCCAACTTCAATTGTCCATCTTCCAACATGGATCGTATGAAATGGTACTTGAGTTGTATATTTTTGGTCTTAGAATGGAAGGTTGATTTCTTTGAAAGATGAATGAAACTCTAGTTGTCATTATACAACATGTTATTCTCTTGCTTCTTACCCAATTCCTCCATGAACTTATGTAGACAAATCATCTCTTTACTAGCCTCTATAGCAGCAACATACTCTACTTCTGTTGTTGAAACTGAAACAATATTTTGAAGTTTCAAAATCCAACTTATTATTGTTACACCTACAGTAAAAACATACCCTGGGGTGCTCCTTCTACTATCTTTATCACCTTCCATATCTAAATCAACATATCCCTCCAGAATAGTGTTGAACCTCCAAAACATAATGCATGAGTAGTAGTACCTCTCAAATACATGAGAATCCACTTTATTACCTACCAGTGAACTTTACCTGGATTGTTCATATACCTGCTCAAAAATCCCACTGTGTGTGCAATATATGGTCTTGTGCACACCATCGCATACATCAAGCTACCAATTGCTGATGAATATGGGACCTTGGACATGTATTCTATCTACTCCTATATATTGGGACACATATCCTTAATTAGTTTGAAATGGTTGCCAAAGGTGTACTAACTGGTTTTTGCATCATGCATTCTAAACCTCTCTAACACCTTCTCTATGTACTCACCCTAAGACAATTTCAATTTGTGATTTTTCCTATCTCTTGGTATTCTCATACCAAGGATTTTCTTTGCAGCACCCAAATCCTTCATCACAAATGAATTAGATCATTTTCATTTGAACACATTTATATATGCTACAAGCATGTCATCCACATGATACATTAACAAGATAATATAGTTTCCATTATATTCTAGCCTCTTAAAATAAACACAGTGGTCAAAACGACATCTACTATAACCTTGTTCTATCATCAAATTATCAATTTCAAATACCATTGCCTTGGAGCTTGATTTAGGCCATACAAACTATTATTCAACTTGCATACTAAATTCTCCTTCCCTTTGACCTCATACCCCTATGGCTGCTGCATATAAATCTCTTCCTCCAAATCCCCATGGAGACAAGTCGTTTTTCCATCTAATTGTTCAAGATGCAAATCTTATACTCCTACTAGACTTAAAATAGTCCTAATTGAAGTCATTTTAACAAAGGGAGAAAATATTACATCAAAATATACATTTCTTTTATGCAAACCCCTTTACAATAAATCTAGGCCTATACCACTTTTTGCCTCCATATTCTTCCTTCAGCCTATAAACCCATTTATTTTGCAATGCTCTTTTACCTGTAGAAAATTGAACCAAGTCTCAAGTCTAGTTACTTACCAAGGATTCCATCTCCTCTTTCATGCCTTGCTCCCACGTCTTTCTAGTTTCTACTTGCAATGCCTCTTCGTAACTTTCTGGTTCACCAGAATCAGTCAATAATAAATAATACAATGAAGGAGAGTATCATTTAGGAGGTCTACTTAACAACGTAGATCTTCTAACAACACTTACATTTTGATTTTCTAATACCTTCATAATCATTTATTTTATTTTATTTCATCAAGCACTATGTATTCTTTGTTTTCTTTTTCCCGTTTCTTTCCCTGCAACTAATCTTTGTACATGACCTTTTCATTGAATACCACATCTCTAATCCTAGTGATTTTGTGATTTTGTGATGTTCATAATCCCATAAGCGATAACCATAACCATTAACTCCATATCGAATAAAGGTACACTTTTGGATTTTGCCTCAAGCTTTGTTATGTTTTCTTTATCAATATGGACAAATGCTTCACAACCAAAAGTCTTCATAAATTAGTAGTTTACCTTTTTACTTGTCCAAGCCTCCTCTGAAATGCCACCATCCAAGGAGCTTGAAGGCCCTCTATTTATTAAGTAAACAATAGTATCTATAGCATCTGCCCAAAACTATAAGGGAAACCCTGCATGCAATCACATACTCCTTGCACACTCCATGATTGTCCTGTTCATCCTTTCTGACACACCATTTTCTTGTGGTGTTCTTGGAACTATCTTCTCTCGACGAATCCCATGGTATGAAAAATAGCTATCAAAATACTTATTGCAATATTCACCTTCATTATTTGATCTAAGACACTTCAAACTTTTTTTGTCTCACTCTTAACCAAACCTTTCCATTTCTTATAAGTATAAAATATACTAGATTTATGTTGAATGCAATAAACCCAAGTTTTCATAGTTGGATCATCAATAAAAGTAACATAATAACAAGCGCCACCAAGAGATGATACCTGAGTCGATCCCCATACATCTATATGCACAAGGTCTAACTTTTCAATCTTATTTTTCTTTCCAACTCTAATAAATTTGACTCTCTTCTATTTTCCATAAGCACATCTCTAACAAAAATCCAAATCAACCTGCTTCAAATCTACAACTTCCTTGAATGGATAATTTGCATCCCCTTCTCACTCATCTTCCCAAGCCTATGATGCCACAATGTTGTATCCACTCATATAGAATCTAAAAATATAGAAGAGTCAACATTACGAGTACGCAAATACAATGTACCTACCTTCTCTCCTTTCACTATTACTAGTGATCCCTTAGTGATCTTCCATGATTTTTCTGTAAATGTAGATATACAAACTTCACTTCCCAATTTCCCTGTTGAAATTAGATTTCTTCTCAAAGCAGGATTGTGCCTTACTCTTTTTCAACAACCATTGGTTCCCATTCTTTAACTTCAACTATATCTTACCCTTTCCAACAATTTTACATGGTTCATCGTCACCCAAATAAACCTATCCAAAATCACCTTGAACATAATCTTGAAAATAGTTCATGTGGGTCATGGCATGAAATGAATCCCCTGAATCTAATACCCAAGAATCAATAATATTATCTAATGAAAGGAGCAAATCATCTTGTAACACGTCACCTACTAAACTTGCTTCCTAATTATTCTCTTGTTATCCATCTCCTTGTTTCTTTAGAGATATGTAGTCTTTATTCATATGTCCTTTCTTCTCTCAATTCCAACACTCTATCTTTCCTAGTATGGATTTGGATCTTTCCTTCCTATACTTTCCATGGTTCCCTAGGCTCTTTCCTCCCTCCCTTTTTCTTTCCATATTCTCCACGGTCAACGCATTACCTAATGTTTCACCTTTGATTTTCCGTCACATTTCCTCACTAAGGATAACACTAACAACATCATCAAATTTCATAGTGTTTGAACCAGAGACAAAGTTACTTACAGTCATGACCAAGTTGTTTCAACTTTCTGGTAATGGGAAAAAGATTAGAATAGCCCTAACCTCATCATCAAAGTTCACTCCTACAAAAATTAACTGATTAGTAAACATATTAAATTCATTTAAATGGTTGACAACATACCCACCTTCTAACATCTTCATATTAAATAATCGCTTCATTAGAAATACCTTGTTGGAGGTCAAGGATTTTTCATACAGTTTATCCAATGATTTCATTAGATCCTCCATTTTATTTTCTTTTGAAATGTTGAAATCCATCGACGCTACTAGGAACAACCGTATCGTTCCTAGTGCCTTTATGTTAAGAACCTCCCATTCCTCGTCCTTCATAGTTGTCGGATCTTTTCTTTTATGCCCAACGATAGGAGAAGATCCTTTTGATATAGATAATCTTCCATTTGCATCATCCATAGTTGGTAGTTTTGGTCGTTAAATTTCTTGACCCTATACTTTTCGTCTTCCACCATTTCTCCCACTTGAATTAGGAACCCTCCTTTCCTACAAGTTTATCAGCCAAATAGACCTTCGACTTTGATACCAATTGTTAGAAAACAGGATCATAGAGAAATAAAATAAAATAAATGTGGAAATGAAACATATAAGAGAACAACACAATAGAGACACCAATATACATGGTTCACCTGATATGGGCTACATCCACGTAGAAAGAAACAACCCTTTCTTTATTCCATCCATAAAATTGAAGAGATACAACCCACAGCACATCTGCCACAACCTCCTTTTCTCTCTCTCACAATATCTCTCACACACACTACACATCCATAATACAATTCCCTCTTTAAAATAGGGTTTCCTTCTATGGAAAAAATACATAAACATAATCTCTACCATTAGATCTGTAACCTACTGATGAACGGTCTAGATTGACTACAAAATTACAACAATTTAAAAGGAAAATTTTCCAAAAATTTCGCTTCAAGGGTTTGCCACCCCCCTGGACCTTTTGGTGACAATAGTGTGGTGGGGAAACCCCCCCACACCCCCTTGTCGGGTAATGAGATCCAAACATGTCTAAAACATGACCTATGAATTAGGAAGATTATAATCAGGCTCCACATCCAACAGGATTTCAAATCCTAGTTGTCTTCTAAGTTTGATATGAAAGACCTTGATGTTGCAAATTTTATTTTGGCCATGGAAATTAAAAGAGATTGGGCCAACATAAATATCTAGTTGAGTTAGAGGAAATGTGTTGAGACAGTATTGAAAATATTTAATAAGTAGGAGTGTACTCCGGTAAAGGTCCCTATTCATGTAGGTGTAAAGTTATATGTAGATCATTGTCCCAAGACTCAAGAAGAGGTGGAAAACATGCCATGTGTTCCCTATGCTAGTGTTGTTGGAAGTTTGGTGTATGCTATGGTATATACTATACCAGACACTACCCATGCAGTGGGATTTTTTAGTAGATATATGTCAAAACCAAGGAATGAACATTGGACAACAATAAAGAGGGTCATCAAAAATTTGTATGGCACTTCATTTTATGCAATATGCTACCAAGGAAGACTTGGACCTCATAGGGAGATATAAATACAAGGCTTTGTTGATGCATATCAAGTTGTAAATATTGAATACAAAATATTTACAAGCAGTTATGTTTTTAACTCATCTGGTATACCAATCAATTCAATGAGTAAGAGGAGGTGTAGCTACATTTTCAACTACAAAAGTTGAATACATAGCGGCCACTCATGGAAGTAAGGAAGCCATATGGTTACAAATATTGTTTTCACGTATTAGTTTTTTAAGAAAGCAATGTGAATAGGTTGTGATAGCTCAAGTACTACAATATTTCTAGCAAAGAACCCTGCTTATAATTCCAAACCAAAGCATATTGATGTATAGTACCATTTTTTAACATAAATGGTTGAACAAAACAAAGTATTGTTGGAGAAGGTTGATACCTTGAAGAATGTTCCAGATTCATTGACAAATTCTATCAGTACTAAGAAGTTCTCTTGGTATAGATAATCAATGTGCATTGTTTCCCTTAGCAATTGATTTCATGAATGCTTCCCCTTTTCCCACTTATTTCAAAGAATACGACAATTGGGATAATGTCGGGCATGTGTTGTAGTGTTTGTAGGTCTCATATCAAAGGGTTGTAATCTAGTCAAGGTTAATGGATTAGGTTTTTGGGTGCTATAATATTGTATTATAAACAAAAAAAATATAACTCAATGAGATAGAGAGTGGAGAAACTCTCAAGTAGGCTAGTTTTCCATGTTATCCATAGTAAATCTTTGTGTATCATGTGTGTGTGCCATTGATAATTCTTGTGTTTTAGAATATGTTTGCTATTGTTTTTCTTACAAATGTTTATTAAAAATCTTCAATAATTGAAGACACATTCAAGTCCTTACTATAGATTGACCAAAACATGTATTCATTTATAGAGCTTGGGATTATATTCCTTTAAAATTCATGGTTCACAAACTCTCCAATGAGTGTGACAAAGTAACATTGGAAAGGATAGTATTGAGTGGACAAGTCAAGGAATTCTACCATGATTAAATAATGCAACTAAGATAATGTGTTATCTGAAAACCTTCTACCGAGTGAAAGAAGACTAGTGGGTATTTGCATATACCGAGTGAAAGAAGACTAGTGGGGTATTTGCATAAATCCAAGGGCCACAATTGATAATATGAATACATGCATTAGAATCCAAAAAAAAAACCTTTGTTAAGGTTCTATATTTTTTGGATGTGGAAAACATGTGTCCCCCATGATTCCCTAATCAAGTGTCATATATTCTCAAAAGAATCCTTACTCACAAAATATCCAACCAAATCATCATGATTTAGATTACGACACATTATTAGTTTTATTTAAACTTGGAAACTATAAGAGGCTTCGTTTACAAATTATAAGAGGCTTCGTTTACAAATTATATTCATTATCTTAATATATAATTCTAGGATGATTGTCATCGCTTTCTTTGGACATGCCATATTATTCCTTAAATTTGTAGCATTCTTGTAATTGATACATTTATGAGCATGAGGGATTAAGGCCACTTTTCCCAACCATAGGAGATAAAGGACTAAAAAGGACAAATAATAAATAGTGATAGTGACTACAGGGATGTGAAAATGTTAACAACAAACTCCTTGAGTTCCTCATCCTTTTTGGTCCATTGAAGTTGTATTGCTGCTTTTTCACGGTTCTTTTGGGCCTATTTCAATATTGATATTTAAATATTTCTTCCATTGGGACATACCTCAAGGAATTTTCTTTGAATTTCAATTTAGTATTTGTTACCATTTTGTTAAATCACTCTTAACTTCAATGTACTAAAACTCTAAATCTGACATAAGCTTGGTGCTTTGCAAGGGATCAAGGGACAATGGCTTCTCAATCAATCTTTAACACTACAAGATCAAGACTAGGAAAATCCATATCCTCTTCCCATGACTTAGAAACAACCTAAACTAGAGAAAGAGACAAGATTTAGCAAAGACTTACAAGAGAAAACACCTAGAGGAAGCTAGAGAAATCACAATTCACACAAATTATTGGGGAATTGGGGGAAAGGGAAATCATCATATATGTAGAGCTCGAGACATCCTTATCCTCTCCCATACTGTCTAGCAAATCAATCATGAGAATATCATTGGATATTAAATATAAACCTTAGTAGTGCTTCTATCAAAGGCCTTCTGGAAGATAATGCTAAGCATGAGGGATCTCTCCAATATCTTGAAACAAAATAGCTATTGTGATAGATTACCTTAAATAAGTTTTGTACACATACAATTTTGTCAATACAAAGACCCAATACAATGTTTCTAGCTCAAAGAACTAGGGATAATCTATAGAGAACCTTATGTTATGCTCACTTATTAAATGAATATGGTCAAACCATTTGGATATATATGGTTGGAAAAAACAAAAATACACATTAGACAATGGCAATTGGATATATTTGGATGGAAAAAACAATAATACACATTAGACAATTTCTTAGACAAGTGCAACCTCTTGTTATATATGCACAATACCATTTTTCTCCCAAATCAATATCAATATCAAGAATCATAGAAATAAAATTAAGGAATGTGTTAAATTTTGGCAGGAATCTAGATGGCAACATGAAATTATTATCAGCATCCTCACACATGACCATTCAATTATTAATATAAAAAATAGAGGAGTTAGGGAATGGGAAACAAACAAACAAACAAGGAGAAGTAGACTTAAAGTGTATGGCCATCCACCAAATCTAACAATAATTGAATATAGATCAATTTCCACACAACCAATCAAACATGCCAATATCCTTGTTTCTATGTTAGTGTCTTACCTTTACCTTCCTACTTAGTTGTACTTGGGAATGAACTAATTAATGTACGAGGCCATCCTCTTTGAATAGGTCCCACTAAATAGTAGGTGTGTAGTTAATTAATGTAAAAGGTTCATCCTTGTGGAATACAGCCCACTAGGTATTTGGTACTCGTTAATGTTGGGACCACTAGACGTGGTTAGTGTTTATGTAATGAGAAACTATGTATAAAGGTAGGAATCCATGTAATGGTTGTCAAGTATTATCATTATATTAGAGCTCTACTCATTTGGAGGTTTCCGCATTAAACGGGCGCATGAACATTGTTCTCCTTTGGATTACAAATATCATTAAGAATTAATATTTTGCAAGTTCAATACTCTTACTCTTTCTCTTTTACTATATGTAATTTGAGTTTATTTGGATGTTTCTCTTAATTCTTTTATGTTGCTTTATAAGCACACTACAAGTGGTATTAGATTATTTTCTTGTGTAGATGGTCACCTTATTTATAGATAATAATAAAATTTAGGCTACATGTGTGTTTCAACTTCTATAAATGCATAGATTTGTCATTTAGTGAGTCAACCTACAATTGTGAAGTATACACAAAAGGAATACAAGTGGGGTCACCTAGTTGGATGCTTTTGTACACCTCTATAGGTAATTAGTGAGCAATACCACATTAGAAGAATATGTTCATAGATTTGATCTTCCATGTATCCTCAAGTATATATAAATTCCCCTAGGCATCCATAAAACCACCCATACAAAACCCCTTCGGTATTTTATTTCTATAGTACATCAAGCGCATCCCTAAGGGAGATCATTGTCACGTAGTAGGGAATCGAGTAGTATGGATAAGGATATAGTTGATCCTCCTTAGGTAAATATGTGAAAGACAAACCAAGTACTATTGTTGAAAACCCTTAGGTACATTATAGAGATATAGTGCTTAACATTCCTTTACTCTTAATACCTAGTTGAACCTTTGTTGAAATTCCTACAAAACCTACAATATCCATAGTTTGAATATTTTGCTAGTACAATGATCTAGCAGTAGTAAGCGGTACAATGCTTGCACAGACCTTTGTGGGTGACCTAACCCAATCTACTCCTCGTAGAAATCTAATCACATTGTTGTAATTCATTGATAACTCTTTTGGTTGACCCAAGTGGTCCATGACTCCCACCAGCATGGAGAATCAACTCACTAGCTTGGAAACAAAAATAGAGAAAGTCATTGACTCATAGATGACATTTGAAAACAACCAAATGACCTCTTTTAAAGTGAACATCAACCATCAATCCAATATTTAGAATGACAAGTTGGCGTTGAATGATAGTGGGGAATCTTTAGTAGACAATGAACATTATACTAAACCATCATGTCATGACACTCAAACCCATATAATGCATAGAAAGCCTAAGGTAGATTTGAACCAGTTTGATGGCTTTGATCCAACATGATGTGTGACCTAGACGAAACATTACTTTTCTCTATAGGGTCTTGGTGATTATCAACTATAACTATAAGTGGGTGTGTTATATATCGACATGGAGACTTGGCAACGATAGAAATGGCATTAGAAGGCATAATCAATGTACCTTCTTGGAACCAGTTTGTGAAGGCCATCTATGGGAGATTTGAAATGATATTAATTTTTTGGGGAAAATGACAAAGTTGGGCCTGTTGCTCACACAACAAATCCCATTTTCTAAAGAAAATGGGAGCCCCATATTATTTTGTATTTAGGTGATTTAGATTCTTATTACCTTGTTTTGTCTGAGATTTTTAATAAATCATTTTCGGTCAAGTATCATTTAATTCTAACACTGAACATTTGACTGAAAACAATGGATTTTTCCACATTTTATTGTTTATATTTTCTTTGTGGAAATTGAGTAAATGCAGATTGCAGAAGCTCCAATCATAATATTTGTATTTAGATGTTTCCGCATTTCTGCATTCCGAATTGCAAATCGTGGAATTCGAAAGCGAATCGAATAACTTAATTTGAACATCACTTTTCTGATTCGGCAAACATTTTGCAGAATGCGAATTGCGGAGATCTTAAGTTACCTAGAATAAGTTCTGTATTTCCACACTCCCGCACTTTCGCATTCTCGCATCTACAATTTATGGCATTTTCCGACTTTTCAATTGTAGATTACGAGAACGATAAATTTTCTAGGATTAGTTCCGCATTTCTGCATCTCTGACATTCAAATTGCAGATTTCAAGCAGCATTTCCACTTCTCAATTTCTTAAAATTGGTTCCACATTTCCGCATCACATTGCGCATTGCCGAAGGATGAAATTGTTAAGTTTCGAAAATCATTTCCCGACTTTCCGCTTCTGCATTTTCTTCATAGATTTGTTTTTATCTTGAACGTTGGTGTGTTTTAGAGCTACAGTTCTGTTTTAATCTTATTAATGACATGATTTTTATTTGTTTAAATACTCCAAGTTAATTTTTATTTTTTACCATTTTACTCTTCGATTTTACCTTTCGCAAATATATGTCATTATTGTTTTTACCCTGTCGTGGATTCTAGTTTTTCTTCATCGTTTTACAGGTAATTTTTTCTCTACATCCTACAAATCACTTGCATAATAATTTAAACCTCAAACAGGATTTTTATTGAAATTCATTTCCATTATTTTTCAAAAAACCTGCTCTCAAGATATGTCGAGGAATACTAGGTCTAAGTCAGTCATGGATGAATTGAGGATTAAAGACCCTAACAGTGGGATATTTTCTGGTATTGATGGGAGGGTTTTCGACACCTTTTGCTTAGACTGGTCTAGGATTTACTCTATATTTTACAATGGTGACTTTTCTAAAATCCAACATGACCAACTAGCCTACATTAACATTAACAAATCTAGAATTCATGCAATTGCGGCTAGGCCATCCCTAATTCCTTATACCGATGTTGTCAAATGGATTGTGGAAAATGTCGACCCTCTTGACCATTCCTTCAATGATATAAACCATACACTGTTGTATTATTTTAAAGCCGGAGTATTTTCTAGGGTTTGTTCACTTAAAACTCCCCAACAACTTCTTTCAAAACAATCCTTAGAATCTTTTGCAAGCCATTTTAATTTTGATGAAATGATTAAGACTTGGATGGAAAACCCTGCAATATATGTTCGTAAACCTGATAGGTAGTATCATGTTTCTTGGTTTAAAGAACATTTTTCTTTATTGCAGCCATGTTATGCAGGTTATATGGGTTACCCAACTGTGGATTCTTCAACACGGAATGGGAACCTGTGGAACATCATATTCTCACCACTGGTGAATCCTTCAATTGGGCACAAATATTATTTATGGTTTTGTAAGAAGCCATTGAAAAGTACAAGAAAACCCATGCTTCCAAGAATCCTACATTCTACCTATCTAGTTATGTCATGGAAGTTTTATGTTAATCCTTCCCTTTTCCTTCCATGGGATGGAATTGGGCCAAAGAAAGACCTCTTGTCCATATCTATTGTTCAGTGTTATGGGAAAACAATTTTGTACCTCACATTTTTTACATCTGTGATCATTTCTTTGGCTCCATTTATCAGAATATCTTCAAAGAGGATGCCCCTACCTTCTCTTCACATTCCAAGGCATTGACTGCTACTATAGGAGATTGGTATGTTGGTGAATATTTTTCTTATATCATAATATGGGGCAGCAAAACGGTTCACATGTTGCCTAGAATTGTTCCTGACATAATGGTTTTAGAAAGTATTTCATTTCAGACTATAATTGAAGGTGTCTTCCCTGGAGAAAAGAGGAAAGGTTGGCCTAATTTTCCCCTTTCTCTTGGACATTTGGTCATCCAGAATTCCACACATGCTACCTTGCTTGGTAAAAGGGTTACAACTCTGAAGCTTGGGGAAGCTCCCAAAAGGATGCATGATCCTAAATATTTCCTGGCCAACCACTTTTCTAAAGACCACATAAAGAGTAACTATGTGCATGAAATAGAGCCTAATGATTTTATTTATGAAGGTGCAAGTTCCTTTCAAAATGTTTTAAGCAGGGTTTACACTCAAGAAGAAAAGGGATTCATCCATTAGTATCATCAAGAGATTAAGATTAAGGTGCTTCAAGATATAAATCTCAAACTATCAGATGAAGAAAGGGATTAGAAAGAGATGGTGGAAAGAGAAGCACATAAAAATCAAGTTAAGAGTCCTTTGCTTTTGACTTAACAAAGGGAGGATAAGAAAGGAAAAGCTCCAATCGATGATTCTCAACAGCCTCGGCCTATATCAAATATGAATGCTTTGATACAATCAGCTAAAGACATGAAGAAAATCCTAGCTTTTATGATCTCTTCTATTGAAACCAAAGATACTGCTACAACACCTCCAACTAAGAAGCTAAGAAGCAGAGAAGAAAAAAAAAAGAGCATCAGTGTCAAGGACTGAGTTACTACAAGTTGATGATAGTGACCTTGATGATGAGTTATCTCTCACCAACCTATCATTACCCCTGTCTACTTCTGTGACTACCTCAGTGACCCAAGTTCTTTCTGATCCAATTGAAAATCCATTGATAGAGGATTCTCTCTTATACATTTCCCTTCCTGAAATTACTACCACCCTTACTATAGCATCCCCTCCACTTACTACCATTCCCACCATCTCACCATATGTACCAGCATTAACCTTTGTTTTTCCTCCTATTTCTTCATCTTCTCAACGTACTATGTCTATGGAGACTTCCCTCAATTTAGTAGAAATGCAATTTTCTTTTGCATCTATAGATCCTGTCATTTAATCCATGATTTCCATTTCTTCTCTTTCAGCCTTAACTACTACAACAACTGCCACCTCCTCATCTCAGCTAAGCATGCCTATGCCTACCCCTATTGTCGCACAACCCATGTCTTTAGTCACTGTCTCAGAGGTATTATCATCCACTTCTTAAGAGATGGCAGACTTTGGTGATGATGCAGTAGTTTCTCTTGTTGAGTATTTTTGGAGCAACTCATAGAAGGAAGTAGTGAATAAAGGCTCTAAAAGAGCTAGAGAAAGAACATTAGTCCAAGGTATTATTCCCAACATATCATATGGAAGAGAGCATCCACAGATGTTAAAAAGGAATATTTGCAAACAATTGCTGCTATGTGAGCCTTTGTTGGTGCCAATTTTGATTCTGTCACTACACTCAACAAAGAAATTGAAAAGAAAGAAGAAGAACTGCAAGGTCTTCAGAAGAAGCAAGTTGAATTGGATCAACAGTATCAATCTCAATTGCAGGAATTGAAGGACAAATATGAGTCTCAGATTCAGGAAATGCAATCACAAAATGAAGATTTGAAACAACAACTTCATGAATCCCGAGGACATAATGCTCAGTATGTTGAGAAGTTGACAGTCCTTGAACAACAATTTAAATTGTCCCAGTCAATTTCTGTTATCTCCTCTTTTTCACAGTTTTCCAAAGATGAATTTAAAGAATTTGTTTTGAGAGTAAATGATGATTACAAAAATCTCTTAATTGAGTTATTTGAAGGGTTGAATGAAATTTATGATGTTTTAAATTCCTTTGAACATTTCTCTGATATTCTATGTGAACATACTCAACGTAACAATGATGCCACAACGGCTTTTGAATATGTTATTGATTGGCAGAAGTATATCAAGGACAAGCCTGAAGGAGTCCCTATTCTGGAAAATATCAAGCTAAGGAGAATGAAGATTTCTTTACAGTCTTGGGAAAATGTCTGTGACATTGTTGAGTCCACTATTAAAGAAGGACAGAAAGCTTGCAGGAAATGGTGGTTTGCTTCTGATAATCTGTTGGGATTATTAGATTTCCCTGTTATGAATCAGATAGAAAATGCTCTTCCACCTAAGCTAATGATCACACAAGTTGAAGAAAAACATTTGCAGTCTAAAGAGCGTATTGAATAGTTGGATCATGTTCATATAAAAGAAATCAAAGATTTGGTTGAGTTACCAGTTTCTTCAGGGATGAAGTTGAATGTGTTTTTACGAGAATGGTCAAAGGCAAAGAAGAGGCAGATCAAAGCTTTCCATTGCAAATCTCAACTACAACTCGAACATGCTCAATATCAGGATATTGATGATCTTTTGGATGTTTTTTCCAAGTGGCAATCCGCCCTTGGTAAATCTTAAGCAACTATTTTGTAATCCCTAATTTCATGGGAAATCATTTTCTTCTATAACTTATTGTAACTATTATTTAAAGAGGCTCAAATCTCATGCAAATAAAGGTGGGGGGCGTTGGAGGAAAGAAATGGAGGCATATTGCTACACATGGATTATTGTAATTTATTTCAGTCTTTAATGAAATTCACTCTTTCTTCTCTTATATTGTCTTCCTGTTGATTTATTTATCAAGTGTTCTTGATGAGTATAGATTCCCTTGCATTTATCCAATGATTCACTTTTCTCTAGTTATAAAAAATCACAAGTATATGAATATGTATTTGATTTCTCATTTATGATTCATATAGAGATCAAGTAATAGGAAATTATTTTCTCTGTTTCACATAATCTTATTCAATATTTTGTAACTACAGAATTGTCCCTTTTGTTTTAAATGTTAATTTGTCTATTAGCATATCTTTTTCAAAATAGTCACATGATATAAATCTTTGATTGAGAACAAATTTAGTTTTAATTGTTTTTTCTTTTATCAAATAAGGTGTTATTAAATCTGATTTAAATTGTCATTGGTTAGAGTGATAAATACCACAATTCCTTGATTTGATTCCTTTGAGGATTCACAACCTATAATTAGATTTAGATAGATCATATTTTACTTGATTTCTTTCTGCTTTCATTAACTTGCAATTAACCTTTAGGTCTTCCCTTAAAGAAGAAAGTTTCACCTGAATTACTCTTAGAATGCCAACGGAGGCCTAATATCCGTCATATTTAGCTATACCAAACAATTTAAGGATAGGATAATACTTGCGTGGGATTATTTGAAGCCTATCATATTGGGCTATCTCTTTTGCGTTGTTGTCTAGGACATCTCCAGCATATCCTAGGCTTCAACAAATGGCACTAGAAGGAGGGCCATGATTAGTCATTCCTAAACAAAATACCAACAAACCTCCTCCTGTCAAGACACCGATCATGACTAGAAGTCAAACAGATGCATCCACATCAACTATCCCACAAAATGAGACTCAACCTACAGTCCCTATCACTCCCGTAATTGTACAGGAAATCAGAAGACCTGAGACTATTTTTCTTTCACCAACCAGGGGACCTTTAACTCTTGATCAAATGATACAAAGTACTCATGATCTAAACTCCAGAGTAGAATATAGGACTAAGCCAACCAAGAACCTGAGACAATCACTGTCTCAACAGCATCCCGTAAACAATTTATAGATTGATACTAAAAATCAGAACACAGTCAGCAAGGAACTATTTCCTAAACCTGAAAACAGTCCATTTTTTGAAACGACAACTCAGCTTGAGGATAATCCACAACCCAATATAGTGTTAGGGGGTTCACCACCATCACCTCCTTCCTCATATTCACCATCATCAGAGGAATCATCTGAAAGTGATTCATCTTCAAGTTCTTCTACTTCAGCAAACAACCCAATGGAAAATCATCCTAATAGGCCATGGTTAGATCAAGATGTTGTGTTCATTCTTGGGGATCAACATAGATTACCCAGAAATCCAGAGAAGTGGATCCCTAAATTTAATCCTGATGATAAATCACCAGTAGATGATCATATCAAGACTTTTATGCAAACCATTAGACTCGGATATTTTATACATGAAGATGTAGTTTGTAGATTATTTCCTTACACCTTTGAAGGAAAAGATGCCACATGGTATTTCGCCTTAACAGTTGGGTCCATCACTTCCTAGACTAATTTTGAAACC
This sequence comes from Larix kaempferi, assembly GCA_027924585.1. Lineage (NCBI taxonomy): Eukaryota > Viridiplantae > Streptophyta > Pinopsida > Pinales > Pinaceae > Larix > Larix kaempferi. The sequence goes on along the minus strand of BSBM01001871.1, from coordinate 1,543,215 downwards.
TTATTTCTTGAAAAATTTTGGGATGATAGAACCCCCGAAAATCTAGTCATGGATTTGTCCTCGTTAAAAATTAAATGGAAATAAAGGGTTAAAGACGTTAACAAAAGGTTTTCCTCTTTAAAAAATAATATTCCCTGTAATGTTCTCCCAGCTAAAGAATTACTGGTGGCTACTATGTTAAAGGTCTACCCATACCAATCATTGTGTGGGTCAAAAGAACACATAAAAACAACCTTCAAGAAGCTTTAGCTGAAGCAATATCGGTAGAGAAGGATATGTTTGGTTTGAAGGATAATCCATATTTTCAAACAGATCAACCTTCCACATCTCGTAAAAAGCAAGAAAATATCCCTAAACCTGTCGTACAAAACAAAGATCCTTTTGATATGGATAGTATAAAGAATTTTTTGCAAAAGATATCAAATGAGATAGTAGACTTAAGGAAAACAAATACTGAGGGTCAAACCAATAATAGAGCATTTCTAAGACAACCTTTAAAAAGGCCTTATCAACCTCCTCAAATTCCTCCTACCCATGATGAGGGATTGTCTTCGGAAGAACTTTATTCCATTTTCATAGCTCTAGTCAATGAGTCACAAACTCCCTGATAATAATGAGGAAATCCCTAAAATAAAAGATACTAAGGAATCTGAACCTCCTGATGAAGAGCAAGATCAATACATTAATGCAATCAATTATTTTGTTGAATTACCCATGGTTGAAGAAGAATGTGAACCAGAAACAGTATATAATGTACAACATCCTTACAACACTTGTATTGAAGGACAAATGTCACAAGAATCTCCACCAGCATCCAGTCCCAACAAAAGTAAAGCTACAATGCAGAAAGAAACAATCATTCCTGAATTTGAATATAAATTAATTGATGATCTCAAAAAGATGAAGGATAATATTTCTTTATTTGAACTCCTTAAAATACCTTCTATAAGGGAGACCTTTCCTAAAAGCGTTATTCTTAATAAATCTAGAGAAGTTCAAAATAACAGTCTGGAAACCTCTTCAAAGCCAAATAGCCAAAAACCATACAAGAAGAATACGCCTCCCTTTTTACTCACTTTTGAGATATTCAATAGGAATGTACATAATTGCATGATAGACTCTAGTGCTTCATCTAATGTCATGCCTCTTTCGATTTGCAAGAAGATTGATGTCTCTTGGGAACCTTCTCCTACCTAGATTGTCCAACTTGATAGATCAAAAGTCAGATTAGTAGGAGAACTAAAAGATGTCCTCATCACATTATATGCTGATCTTAAAATCCATCAGACCATTGACATTGTAGTTTTTGATATTCCCGAAGCCTATGGCATGTGGCTAAGAAAATACTGGTCAGAGAAATTGAAGGGATACTTTGTTACCAATTGGTCCCATTTATTGCTGCCATATAACGGTAAACCCAATAAAATTAAAATCAATAGGGAGCCATACATGAGACAAACAGTGACAAATCTAAATGATCCCAGTGAGCCTATTGTTTATTTCAGCACACATATTGAACATTACACGTTTGACACATTTTTAGGGAATTTGTGTGCTGATGTTTCTCCCATTGAAAATCTTGAGAGTCAATCTGAAATTATAAATTACACTATTGTTCCTTTTTCTGGCACAATTGTACACAATGTATATAATGCGAATACCAATTTTAGAATAGGAGTAGATTCTTGAACTTTGTTTTTCGATGGTTCTAAATCAAAGGAAGGTGTTGGGGCAGGGTGTGTACTGATAGATACAAAAGGAACCAAAATTATGATTGCTTGTAGGTTGGAATTTGAGTGTACATATAATATTGTTGAATATGAAACTCTCATTCAGGGTCTCAGAAAAGAAATTGACTTAGGTGCTCAAGTTAGAGAATGCTATGGAGATTCCAGTATTATTGTAAAACAAGTTAGAAATCAAATCATTGCATATCTCCTCGTTTGATAAACTATCAAAAACAAGTCCGAGACTTAACTAATTTTTTAAAATAATTTAATATTAGGTCTATTCCTAGATCACAAAACTTTGATGTTGATATGTTAGCAAACACTGCTTCCAGACTAATTCCCCCTGAGGGTTTATCCCCATATACTTTTTCCATTGAGTTGATATACAGACCTTCAATTCCAGATAATGTTACCAACTAGAAGGTATTTGATGATGATCACCAAATATTAGATTTGTTAACATCTCAAGACACTTTTAAAGACATAGCTATTGATGAAGTTGAACATGAGAAATCGTTAGCAGATTCGCAATTTCCTTCTAAATTAATTCCCAAATCAGTAATTAATTTAGAGAAATTTTACGATTTACAGGATAAATTCAAAAATGCCACCAACTGCAAAACTCATAGCTCTTCTCTGAATTATCAACATGTTAACTTAGGAACTGAGTAGTACCCTCAATTGATTAATCCTGGGATTGATTGTTTGCCTACTGAAAAAAGGGATTACATTAAACTATGCAAGGAGTTCAAAGATGTTTTTGCATGGAGTTATGATGATCTTAAAACATTTGACACTAAAATAATCCAACATAAAATTCCTATGAAACCTCAGGTCAAACCATATCAACAAAAGCTAAGGAAAATGCATCCTAGCCTAGAACCATCGGTTAAGAAAGAATTAGAGGAATTGCTTGTAGAAAGAATCATATTTCTGGTCACACACACACACAATGGGTAGTTAATCTAGTCCCTATTCGTAAAAAGAATGGGGAAATAAGACTTTGTGTGGATTTCAAAAATTTAAATAAGGCATATGAAAAAGCCAATTATCTTGTTCCCCCTATGGAACAAATTTTACAAAAAATTGCAGGTGCAGAAATGTTCTCTTTACTGGATGGTTTCTTTGGTTACAATCAAGTTTTGGTTACTCCTTCTGATAAACTCAAAACTGCATTCAGGACACCTTGGGGAACTTTTTCTTATAGAAAAATGCCCTTTGGACTAATTAATGCAGGCGCTACCTTTCAAAGAGATATGGATATAGATTTCAGAGGCCTGATGCATAATTCTGTGGTAGTTTATCTTGATGATATAACTATTTATTCTAAGAAGAGACATGATCATCTATCTTATCTTAGACGATTTTTTGAAAGACGTCAGAAGTATGGCATCTCTTTGAACCCAAATAAATCCATCTTTGCGGTGATAGAAGGTAAAATTTTGGGTTTTATAGTTTCTAAACATGGTATGATTATTGATCTTGAGAGAACTGATGCTATTTCTAAAATTGGACTCCCAAGTGCTAAGAAATATATGCAGTCCTTTTTGGGTAAGATTAATTTTGTCAAAAGGTTTGTTCCAAACTTTTCTCATATAGTTAGACCTTTACATGATTTAATTAAAAAGGATGTCCAGTTTAAGTGGTTTGATATTCAAAGAGACTCTTTCGTTGAAATTAGAAAATCTATTGCAGAAGCTTTTGCATTAATGTCGTCAGATTTCATGAAAGATTTTATTCTTTATACATTTGCTAGTGATTTTTCTTATGTTGTTGTGTTGACACGGAGACATGCGGAAGACATTGAAATTCCCATTTCTTTCATGAGCTCTACATTCAAAGGCGTTGAAATGAATCATCCTAAAATTGATAAGCAAGCGTATGCAATTTACAAATCTGTAAAACATTTTAGACCATATCTCTTAAAGTCTAGGACTAAAGTCATTGTTCCTTATGTAGCAATACGCAATGTCTTGATCCAGAAGGAACTTGGTGAAAAGCGTGCCCATTGGATGACTTCTTTGTAGGAATATGATTTAGAAATAAGGCCCGCCAATATTTTCAAGGGACAAGGGTTGTGTTTACTCGCCACCCAATCTAATGATCCTCAACAAGAATAGTTTGAATGGAATCAGAAAGAAGGTGCTTATGAGGACACTATAAATGTGATTTCTTCCCTTGCATCCGAATCGTATGATGATATTAAATTCTTCCTTACACACGGGTTTGCTCCTCAAACTTGAGACTTCAAAAATGCAGAGCTTTGAGGCTAGAGCATGCACCTTATCAATTAATTGATAATGTTTTGTTTAGGAGGAATTATGATGGAGTATTTCTCACATGTATTGATAAAGCAGAGACTGATAATATTTTATTGCAATTACATGTAGGACCTGCTTGAGGACATTATGCAGGGGAAACCACAACTCATAAAATCTTTTGGTTTGAGTATTATTGGCCAATGGTGTTTAAGTATGCACACGCCTTTTCTAGAAAGTGTGAAGCTTGTCAATTGAGTGTTGGTAAAGTCAAAAGGTCATCCTTCCCCCTTCAACCAGTCACTGTCTAGTTTCCCTTTCAGTAGTGGGGCTTAGATTTTGTTGGTCCCATAAACCCTACTTCTTCATTACAACACCAATATATCCTGACTGCAACTAATTACTTTAACAGATGGGTATAAGCAGTTCCCCTTAAGGTTACAAATACAAATCAGGCGATATCTTTTCTTGAAATTAATATTGTCACTGGGTTTGGCGTTCCTAAAATTTTAGTGTTTGATAATGCAACCTATTTCTCATCCATTGACCTTACTCAATATTCCCTGGAGAAAGGAATCAAGCTCAAATACTCTGCCAATTATTACCCACAGGGAAATGGGTTGGTTGAGTCTTCAAATAAGAATCTAGTAAATATCTTGAAGAAAACTGTGGCCACTCATCATAAAAATTGGCATACTCAACTCTATAACACTCTATGGGCAGATCGAGTAACTCCAAAAGCTATTATTGGTAACTTCCCTTATTGTTTGGTTTATGGTAAGGAAGTTATTTTACCTTCCAATCTTTTACTTCCTTCATTACAATTTCCCCAATCATTGCAACATGATGATTCTCCTCTTCTTCAAAACAGAATTGATTCATTGCTTAAACTGGAAGAAGAGAGGGAGAGGTCCAAAAAAAAACTATACCAACACCAACAATTGGTCAAAAAATGGTTTGATGAGAAATCATCAACCATAAGAGATTTTCAAGTAGGGTATTTGGTATTAAAATGGGACAAACAACACAAAGACATAAATGATTACACTAAGTTTCAACGCTTGTGGATAGGGCCATTTCTTATCGCAGAAAAACATGGCCATGGTACTGTCCGATCACAGACACTGGAAGGTTTTCCTGAAACCTATCCAGTAAGCATTCATCTTCTGAAGAAATATTTTGCTTGAGGTAAGCATTTGCTTATCTGTACATAAGATTGATTTTGTTTTCATTTGTTTCTTTTTTTTTTCTTTTTCCCTTTCAAGATGTGTCAATAATGGAGCATTTTGGCCAGAGATGATGGGGTAGTTCATCTCAAATCAATTGAATTGGAAAGATTTAGGATGGCCATGGAAGACTTCACTTTACGTGGTCTATACCTGAAGATGTTTTCCCTATAAAATCTAGCAATTAATTCATGCAGATTGTAGATTTATCCTTTCTCTCTTGAACCACCATTTTATAAACATCTCATTTGATGAATAAGCATAGGAGTAACTTGTTTCCCTGTCATATGTTCCATTAGGGTTGGCAGTAAATTCTTATAATCTAGTGTTTCTTTTCGCTATTTTTTATTCTCGTCTCAGACATCTTGGAATTCAATAAAATGCACCTAAATAATTGTGAGTTGCAAGATGGGAGGTCTTATTACAAGTCGGCCTATCATGATCATAGATATTTGGTGGAATGACATCTCTATATCTAGTCACCAAGATAGGGAGATGACTTTCAGCTATTTGTTGGAAGTTGGAAGATCCTATCAAAGGTCTATACATTCATGATATCCAGGTATCAGTGAATGGCACTACTAGAATTCGGTTACCTAGCCAAGGTGGTGATTTGTAATTTACAACCTAATAAATTTCTTTTTGTTCTATTTTTACAAATATTTGTTGACTCAAGGACAGGGGTTCTTATCACAAGCCATCTTGACCATGATCATGAGTTCTATTCTAGACTGGAATTACTATTATGTGGTAACCAAGCCATGGTAATTACTTTTGGTAAAAATCTAAAAGACAAGGATTCTCTTGAAAGATCTAGCATGTTCAGTTTCTGGGAAGGATTTGTGAATGGAATTGCCAAAACCTAATCACCAAGTCAGGGCAATAGTCTTGTTTTAACAAAGTCAGTTTTCTCTTCAAAAATAAAAATAATAATAATAATAGTATTTTTATTTCATTGGAACATGTCATGGGGAAACCCTCAGGTACTTCCCCTCATTTTGAGGATGGTACCCAAGGTAAACCATCCACCCTGATTACGGGGCCTGACCCGGTGGGGACATCAAGTGAGGCCCTTATATAGCAATGTATAGCCACCCAGGGATTTGACCCCGAGACCTTATGCTTGCAACTTACAGCACTCAACCACTTGAGCTAGCCCACCAGAATATATATAATAATAGTATATGTATGTGAATAATTAAATAAATTCAGTCGATAAAATATATTAATTAATAGTAATCCAAGATGACTGGTAATTTGGTGAATTGAAAGTAGTGGAAAGTTTCTTCTAAAGTTTATCTTAAACTTCCCTCTCATGCTTGCATATTGGTACAGAGAAAACCATTTTCCCATGGGCTACTTTCCAATTGAGTATACTGACATTTGGTTTTGATTGAGAAAGGGTAAAGTTTGTTATCAATTAACTCTGCAGATTCTATTGTATTTTATAAATACATTTTTAAGTTACAGACTAAAATATCCTCTCATAATGTTATGGTTCTTCCTGATCTTTGAAGATTATTTTTATAGAGACAACTGCTTCGCCCAGCCAGTCGACATTTGTTGCTCACACAACAGATCCCATTTTCTAAAGAAAATGGGCGCCCCATATTATTTTTTATTTATGTGATTTAGATGCTTATTACCTTGTTTTGTATGATGTTTTTAATAAATCACTTTCGGTCAAGTATCATTTAATTCTAACATTGAACATTGACTGAAAAAAAATGGCTTTTTCCGCATTTTCTTGTTTATATTTTCTTTGTGGAAATGCGGATTATGGAAGCTCCAATCATAATATTTAAATTTAGATATTTTCACATTTCCACATTCCAAATTGCTGATTGCAGAAGTCAGAAGCAAATCAAATAACTTAATTTGAACATCACTTTTATGATTCCACAAACATTTTGCGAAATGCGGATTGCGTAGATATTAAGTTACCCAGAATCAGTTCTGCATTCCCGCATCTACGATTTATGGTGTTTTCCAACTTTTCAATTGTGGATCTCGGGAACGATAAATTTTCTAGGATTAGTTCCGCATTTCTGCATCTCCGGCATTCAAATTGCGGATTGCATGTAGCATTTCCACTTCTCGATTTCTTAAAATTGGTTTTGCATTTCCGCATCACATTGCGGATTGCCGGAGGATGAAATTGTTAATTTTCGAAGATCATTTCCTGACTTTTCGCTTCCACATTTTCTTCATAGATTTGTTTTTTATCTTGAGCGTTGATGTGTTTTAGATCTACAGTTTTGTTTTAATCTTATTAATGACATGATTTTTTTGTTTAAATACTCCAAGTTAATTTTTCCTTTTTACCATTTTACGCTTCGATTTTACCTTCTGCAAACAGTTGTCATTGTTGTTTTTACCTTGCCGTGGATTCTGGTTTTTCTTCATCGTTTTACAGGTAAGTTTTTCTCTACATCCTGCAAATCACTTGCATAATAATTTAAACCTCAAACAAGAGTTTTATTGAAATTCCTTTCCATTTTTTTTTCCAAAAAACCTACTCTCAAGCTATGTCGAGGAATACTAGGTCTAAGTCGGTCATGCATGAATTGAGGATTAAAGACCCTAACAGTGGGATATTTTCTGGTACTGATGGGATGGTTTCTAACACCTTTTTCTTAGACTGGTCTAGGATTTACTCCATATTTGACAATGATGACTTTTCCAAAATCGAACATGACCAACTAGACTACATTAACATTAACAAATCCATAATTCATGCAATTGCGGCAAGGCCATCCCTAATGCCTTATACCAATGTTGTCAAATGGATTGTGGACAATGCCGACCCTATTGACCATTCCTTCAATGATATAAACCATACTCTGATGTATTCGTTTAAACCTGAAGTATTTGCTAGGTTTTGTGCACTTAAAACTCCCCAACAACTTCTTTCAAAACAATTCTTAGAATCTTCTGCAAGTCGTTTTAATTTTGATGAAATGATTAAGACTTGGATGGAAAACCCTTCCATCTATGTTCCTAAACCTTATAGGAAGTATCTTGTTGCTTGGCTCAAAGAACCATTTTCTTTATTGGCATCCATGTTATGCAGGTTATATGGGTTACCCAACTGTGGGTTCTTCAAGGCAGAATGGGAACCTATGGCACATCATATTCTCACCACTAGTGAATCCTTTAATTGGGCACATATATTATTTGTGGTTTTGAAATAAGCCATTGAAAAGTACAAGAAAACCCTTGCTTCCAAGAAGCCTACATTCGACCTATCTGGTTATGTCATGGATGTTTTATGTTCGGACTTCCCTTTTCCTGCCATGGGATGGAATTGGGCCAAAGAAGGACCTCTTGTCCATATCTATTCTTTAGTGTTATGGGAAGACAATTTTGTACCTCTCATTTATGACATCTGTGATCATTTCTTTGGCTCCATTTATCAGAATATCTTCAAAGAGGATGCCCCTACATTATCTTCACAGGCCAAGGCATTGGTTGCTACTATGGGAGATTGGTATGCTGGTGAATATTTTTCTTACATTAGAATATGGGGCAGCAAAACGGTTCACCTGTTGCCTCGAATTGTGCCTGACATAATGGTTTTAGAAGAGATTTCATTTCATACTGTAATTGAATCCTTGTCTTCCATCGGTTCATTGGAGCAAAGAGGAAAGGTTGGCCTAAGTTTCCACTTTCTCTTGGACCTTTGGTCATCCAGAATTCCACACATGTCACCTTGCTTGGTAAAAGGGTTACAACTCTGAAGCTTGGGGAAGCTCCCAAAAGGATGCATGATCCTAAACCTTTTCTGGCCAACCACTTTTCTAAAGAGCACATAAAGAGTAACTATGTGCATGAAATAGAGCCAAATGATTTGATTTGTGAAGGTGAAAATTCCTTTCAAAATGTTTTAAGCAAGGCTGCCACTCAAGAAGAAAAGGGATTCATCCATTGGTATCAGGAAGAGCTTAAGATGAAGGTGCTTCAATATAGAAAGCTCAAACTATCAGATGAAGAAAGGGATCAGAAAGAGATGGTGGAAAGAGAAGCACAGGAAGCACATAAAAAGCAAGTTAAGACTCCTTTGCTTTTGACATATCAATAGGAGGATAAGAAAGGAAAAGCTCCAATTGATGATTCTCAACAGCCTCAGCCTATATCAAATCTGAATGCTTTGATACAATCAGCTGAAGACATGAAGAAAATCCTAGCTTTGATGAGATCTTCTCTTGAAACCAAAGCTACTGCTACAACACCTCCAGCTAAGAAGCAGAAAACAAAAGCATCAGTAGCAGGGAATGAGTTACTACAAGTTGATGATAGTGACCTTGATGATGATTTATCTCTCACCAACCTGTCACTACCCATGTCTACTTATGTTGTTATAACAATGACTACCTCGGTCACCCAAGTTCTTTCTGATCCAATTGAAAATCAATCGATAGAGGATTCTCTCTTAGACATCCCCCTTCCTGAAATTACTACCACACTTACTATAACATCCCCTCCACTTACTACCATTCCCATTATCTTACCATATGTACCATCTTCAACCTCTGTTGTTCCTCCTATTTCTTCATCTGCTCAATGTACTATTTCTATGGAGACTTCCCTCAATTCAATAGAAATGCAAGTTTCTTTGCATCTATAGATCCTGTCATTTCATCCATGATTTCCATTTCTTCTCTTTCGGCGCTAACTACTACAACAAAAACCACCTCCTCATCTTAGCTAAACATGCTTATGCCTACCCTTGTTGTTGCACAACCCATGTCTTTAGTCACTATCTCAGAGGTATTATCATCCACTTCTTAAGAGATGGCATACTTTGGTGATGATGCGGTAGTTTCTCTTGGTGTGTATTTCTGGAGCAAATCAGAGAAGGCAGTAGTGAAGAAAGGTTCTAAAAGAGCTAGAGAAGGAACATTAGTCCGGGGTATTGTTCATGACCAGATCATATGGAAGAGAGCATCCATAGATGTTAAAAAGGAAGCTTTGGAAACAGTTGCTTCTATGGGAGTCTTTGTTGGTGCCAATTTTGATTATGTGACTACACTCAACAAAGAAATTGAAAAGAAAGAAGAAGAATTGCAAGGTCTTCAGAAAAAGAAGGTTGAATTGGATCAACAGTATCAATCTCAATTGCAGGAATTGAAGGACAAATATGAGTATCAGATTCAGGAAATGCAATCACAAAATGAATTTTTGAAACAACAACTTCATGAATCCCAAGGACATAATGCTCAGTATGTTGAGAAGTTGACATCCCTTGAACAACAACTGAAATTGTCCCAGTCAATTTATGTTATCTCCTCTTTTTCATAGTTTTCCAAGATGAATTTAAAGAATTTTTTTTTAGAGTAAATGATGATTACAAAAATCTCTTAATTGAGCTATTTGAAGGGTTGAATGAAATTCAGGATATTTTCAACTCCTTTGAACATTTCTCTGATATTCTATGTGAACATATTCAATGTAGGAATGATTCCACAAGGGATTTTGAAGATGTTATTGATTGGTAGAAGTATATCAAGGACAATCCTGAAGGAGTCCCTATTCTGGACAATATCAAGCTAAGGAGAATGAAGATTTATTTACTTTCTTGGGAAAATGCTTGTGACATTCTTGAGTCCACTATTGAAGTAGGACAGAAAGCTTGCAGGAAACGGTGGTTTGCTTCTGATAATCTGTTGGGATTATTGGATTTCCCTGTTATGAATTAGATAGAAAATGCACTTCCACCTAAGCTAATGATCACACAAGTTGAAGAAAAAAATTTGCACTCTAAAGAGCGTATTGAACAGCTGGAGCATGTTTATATAAAAGAAATCTGTAATGTCCCTTGTTAGGAATTTTATTAAAATTGCAATTTTCCACTTTTTTCCCTAGTTAGACCTTTGACTAGTTTCGATCTCTAGGTCCCAGATTTGCCCCAAATGATCCCAAATCTTCTGAGAAGGTATATGAATGATATTAGAACATAAATATGTGTTTCAGGGATGCCTTTGTACCTTTAAAACACTTCTGCAAATACTCTTTCAATTCTGGTCCATGTAGGTAACTTTACTAGTGATTTCCCTTTGACTAGTATTGGTCTCTAGGTCTCAATTTGACTCCAAATGCCTTCAAATCTTCAAGGAAGGTTTATGAATGATATTAAGAATTGAATATGATGTTCAGGGATAACATATGGCCACCAAAAGATCTCTGCAAACTCTCTTAAGATTCTGGACCAAGTATGCAATTTTACTAGTAATTTGGGGTTCAAATCCCCCTAAGGTAAGTACTGAAAATGGCTTCCCAAATGCCTCCAAACCCACTCAAATTTATGAACAGAAGTATGTAATGTGTTAAGTATGTTATTAATGTCTCATATGCACCATTAATGGTTTATTACAACTGTTCTCACCCTCTCCCATTCAACTGTAAAAATCCCCAATTCGACCCTTGGGGAAATGGCACTATTTCACCTCCCAATACAACTAAACTGAGTAAAAATGCTTCAAATGCTCAAGTACAGTACATGAAACTTGTAGAATACATCCATGGCAGTATATTGATCACAAATATATCAGAGAATCATCCATTCATTCGAAATCATCATCAATACATTGGCTCACAACAAGGTAGTGGGGAAATGGCATTGTTCTTCCATTAAAAATGATATTTATACATTTCTACTTGGAATTTCGACCTGAAACTTTTTGGAGATGAAGAACAGAGTATTTAATTCATATTACAAAAGAAATGGGGCATTAAAAGCTTCCCCAAATAGTACAATAGCTCACCAAAAACGCCCTCCCTCAAGGATCAAGAATATGCCATCAAAACTGGAAATGGTTGAAGGAGTGAGCTGCAATAGAAGAAACCATGAGCTGCCCTGTAGCTTACACCTGCAAATAAAGACTCCATTAAAGCTCCAAATGAAAGGTCTAAATGGCCTTTCCAATTACCAACTTGGATGGGAATCTTTCACCCTCGAAATTGGCTAAGGCAAGAAACTAGTCATCCACTAGCTCTCCCTCTCCACAAATGCAATTGCAAATTCTGAAAATGATCAAAAGTTGCTTTCATTCTTTGTTATTGACATTTATAAACTTCTAATGTCCTCCATGGGTCGAATTCCTTCCAAGATACTCATGCCAACTCAAGTTGGGAAGAGATTCCAAAGAACGCCACTTGTACAACAATTCCTAGCCTCCCACTTCCACCAAATCACATGTGGAAGCCTCTTAGCTTCCCTAACACCCTTGAGCGCCCTCTTGGAGTCTATTTTTAGCCCTGACATGTCATATATGTCATATGTCAACCTTCAGGTCTGATTTGTGTCATAGGTGTCATAGCATCTTCATCATTGTTGTCATAGAGCTAGGGAATCTAGCCCAAGTGTCTCACTAGCTCCAAATTGCCTCTTCCTCTTCCATGGGAGTTACTCTTCCTCTATATTTCGACCTTGGATGAGTCATGCAATGAATAATACCTTTTGGACTCCCCCAAGTATGTTACCATTCACCTTGAATTCGAATTGGTGAGAGAATGATGCCAAATGTAGTGGGGAAATCTAGCCATATGTGGGTCCCACTTCCTCCATGTGTCTTCATGATGAAATGCCACTTTGATTTTCACTTGTATATATTTATTTAGATCCTTTATTAAATATTTATGCCATTCTAATGTTCAAACATCATTTATTATCCCCATTATTCCAAATCCCAAAGCTTCCACCCCAAACCTAGGAAACTAGTAATTTTCCTCCTTGGCAATTATTTGACCTTTAGCATCAATTTGACAAACTCTAATGAATAGAGCCAATGTGATTAGGCCATTGTGACCCAATACCAAATTTGGGACATGACAAAATCAAAGAGTTGGTTGAGTTACCAGTTTCTTCAAGGATGAAGGTGAATGTGTTCTTACGAGAATGGTCAAAGGCAAAGAAAATGAAGATTGAAGCTTTCCTTTGCAAAGCTCAACTACAGCTCGAACATGCTAAATATTAGGATATTGATGATCTTTTGGATGTTTTTTCCAAGTGGCAATCTGCCCTTGGTAAATCTTAAGCAAATATTTTGTAATCCCTAATTTCATGGGAAATCGGTTTCTTCTGTAACTTATTGTAACTATTATTTAAAGAGGCTCAAATCTCATGCAAAGAAGGGGGGGAAACCCGATGTAGGAAAGAACTAGAGGCTTATTGTTGCACATGGAGTATTGTAATTTATTACAGTCTTTAATGAAATTCACTCAGTATTCTCTTATCTTTTCTTCATATTGATTTATTTATCAAGTGTTCTTGATGAGTATAGATTCCCCTGCATTTATCCAATGATTCACTTTTCTCTGGTTATAAAAAATCACAAGTATATGAATATGTATTTGATTTCTCATATATGATTCATATAGAGATAAAGTAACAGGTTATTCTTTTATCTGTTTCACATAATCTCATTCAATATTTTGTAACTGCAGAATTGTCCCTTTTGTTTTAGATATTAATTTGTCAATTAACATATCTTTTTCAGAACAATCACGTGATATCAATCTTTGATTGAGAACAAATTTAGTTTTAATTGTTTTGTCTTTTATCAAAGAATGTGTTATTAGATCTTATTTAAATTGTCGTTGGTCAAAGTGATAAATACCACAATTCCTTGATCTGATTGCTCTGAGGATTCAAAGCCTATAATTAGATTTAGATAGATCATATTTTTACTTGTTTTCTTTCTGATTTCATTAACTTGCAATTAACCTTTAGGTATTCCCTTAAAGAAGAAAGTTTCACCTGAATTACTCTTAGAGTGTTAACGAAGGCCTAATATCCATTAGAGTTAGTTATACCAAACAATTTGAGGATAGGATAATACTTGCGTAGGATTATTTGAAGCCTATCAGATTGGGCTATCTCTTTTTCATTGTTGTTTGGGACATCTCCAACATATCCTAGGCTTCAACGGGGCCAAATCAACACTGTAATATACTTTATTGCGTCCTTCAAGAGATTGTCGATACAAACAAAAGGAATGACTTATACATTCTTCAAGGAGTGCTCTCTTAGCTTCCATAATGTCTTCCATCATATAATGTAGAAAAAACATATCGGCGTATCCATGGTGTGCACAACTTTGAAATCATGGAAGCATGATGAAATGTTGTGGTAAGTGTAGTGAGAGTGTGAAGCTCCAAATGGGGGACTAATAAATTAAACCTAACATTTTTCTCGTTAACAAGAGAGGTTGCGATGTTGTTTTGGGTGTAGAATGGTTGTGAACATTGACCCTTGTGATCATGGATTTTAAACAATCATACCTTATCTTTAATAAGAAGCGAGATCAATACACTCTTAAAGCTATCTAAGTCGGATCACCTAAAATCATAATCTCTTGTCGTATGGAAATTCTCTTGAGGAAGGATCACTTGAGTAATATTTCCCAATTCAATTCCATCCAAGTTATATATAACTCCCCATAAGAAATTCATCTTTATTTGTAGTTGGTTTTGGACAAACGTCGCCAGGGATTTGAAACACCCCATGGCTTACCTATGCTGTGTGGTGAGCATAATCATGGCACCCAACTATTTTAGGTAATTAAATGCCAAATATGTTAATATTTGGTTGACCTTTGATCTTTAATTCTTTTAGATGCAAATACTTGAAGCAATGAAACAATTCAATCCATGAAATTCATACAACCATAACACAAGTTATACCCTGGGGAAAATCCTCAAAAATTATGAGAACAAAAATCCCAGCAATTCTTCTCAGTATAATATAATGGATAGCAGAGAATGCTTTCGTTTACAATATAGTAGATTGATTTCGGAAGATAAGAGATCACCAAACACTCTTGATGAAGATACATAAGCAATAGAGAAGACAGATCAATCGGATGTGTGCCCAACACAACAATAACAAGCACGAACAATACCCTGCACAAAGAAAAGCGCCTTGCCTTCAATGGAGAAGAGAATTCACTTCACAATGGATTCATCAATCCCGTATAACATATTTATACATTCTTCTCTTCTATTTTTAACTTCTAACTTCAGTATGAACTAAACCTCAAACTGAAAGCTTTCCCACTTAGTTAGGTGGCTAACTTCAGTGTTGAGATGCAAGTGTCAAAACTCACATGTCATCTTTTAGTTTAACATAAGGGTCGTCATGCAATAACACTTAGTTAACTAGATCTTCTTTATTGTCACTTAGTTAAATCTCTTTAACTTAATTGCCATCTTTTGTTTTAACTAAATTGAAAACACTTTAGTTAAGAAGTCCTTCTTATTTAACACTTAGTTAACTAAAATCATGCTGATTGATTTACTTGAAGTGACCACTATGAGTTCTTTAATTAAATGGGGCATATCTTTAACTGAAGCTTTATAACAATTCGAGTTCTCTTTAATTAGATGAATTGTTTGCAAGGGCAATTTCGAATTCTCTTGATCTATATGCTTTCTCTTTTATTTCTTTATCTTTTACTGCATGGTCAATATGTGCTACCTTTAATTATCCATCACATTACATTATACTAAGAAGAATTATCGGACGTTGTGATCATATTATATTATTTCGGACCAAATGTTCATATGCTAAAGTAATTCACTTTACAGGTGATCAATCTCTAAAGGAGACTTAATAGCAATCCGATGATCATGGTTAATAATACATCACACAACATTAAATGCTTTTAACAAGTAAAGCATGACCTTTATACGGAATATCCACCTCTATACGAGAGGTTCATCTCAGGGATACCTTTATACAAAAGGCTCACATGATAATCATGACTTGACACACAAGTATGGAGTCTTGTCCAACAAGACTTTACAACATCATTACTTTGATCAAGTACCTCTATACAAGAGGAATAACCTTTACACAAAAGGCAATCAATGTCTATGATGTTGTATATTTAACACTCCCTCTCAGCGAGGGAGGCATTCTTTGCCATACCAATCTTTTCTCGGAAGTACCTGAACTTTGTCACTAATAGAGACTTTGTTAACACATCTGCAATCTGCTCATCAGTAGTAATGTACCGAAGTTTCATTGTACCTTTCTGGACCATGTCTCGGATGAAGTGATACTTCATTTCAATGTGCTTCGACTTGTCATGAAATATTGGGTTTTCAGAAAGCTTAATGCAACTCTAATTGTCAAACCTAATAACTATAGGCTCAATATTTTCACCGAACAACCCTACAAGTAGCTTTCTAAGCCATACTTCTTCTCAATAGGCAACACTAGAAGCTATGTATTATGATTTGGTAGTGCTCTGGGTTACGGAGCCCTGCTTCCTACTGGACCAAGATATCATAGTTGATCCTAGGCTATAACAGTAGTCGGATGTACTCTTACAGTCCATAATTCTTCCTCCCCATTCTGAGTCTATATAACCAAATAACATGACTCCTCCAATGGAGGCATATCTGAGTCCATATGAAATTGTACCTCGAAGGTACCTAAGCACATGCTTAGCAGTTGTCCAGTGTTTGTGTCTCAAATCAGACATAAATTGACTCAGAATGCTCACGACATAACATATACCAGGCCTCGAATATATCAAGAACACATTAGAGAAATTTTGAGATAAAAAATGGGCCTCAAAACAAAAGAAATGTACTATAAAAATCAACCAATAGGATTCAAGGTGATGATGTCAACCATGGGGGATGAATCACCATTTTTGGGTAAAAAAGTAAAAAGGTAAAAAGGTCAAAGTGAAAAAAATACTTCTTCAATTTGTATTTTCAGCTTATCTCCCTATATATTCACTCAAATTTCGATCACGAGCATCCGTTGGATGGGGAATTCAAATCTGCATCCAACGAGTACCACATCATCATCACAGTTTTTCATGTATTTCTTCTTTTGGGGGCAGCGAGGTCCATCAAAATTATTTCAAGTGGGTACTCGTTGGATGCGAAATTGAAATCCCCATCCAACGACTACTCGTGATCGAAATTTGAGTGAATATACAGGGCGATAAGTTGAAAATGCGAATTGAAGAAGTAGTTTTTTCTTTTTTCCTCCAAAATTTGATGAGGTATGCTAATATTATTTTATTATTTACACTATTATTTTATAATTTTTCTTAGGAGGCCCATTTTAGACCTCAAAATTTCTCTAATGTTAGCGAGCATATAAGTTGTCTATACAAAGTGGGATCTACTGGATCTGATTCAGAGCCTGACTCGTGAAGTTTCCTCAAATTGGAAACCATCGGTGTAGTCATAGATTTTCAATCTATCATGCCAAACTTGCGCAATATATCCACATTGTACTTCCCTTGAGATAGAAAAATTTCATCTTTTCTTTGCCAAATCTCAAGGCCAAGAAAGTAGTGCATTAGACCTAAGTCTTTCATCTCGAACTCTCAGGTGAGCTCCCTCTTGCACCAAGCCATCAGATGTTCCTCTCCAGTTGTCATGTCCCCTCCCACCAATTCGACTGGTGGAGGGAACATGTCAGATTCGCAAGGTGCTAAAATTCCCCTCTAAGGTCATATTATCAAATTTCATTTAAATTTAAATGCAATAACATCTAAATGTGTGCAATGCATATTAAAAATACACAGCGGAATTAAAAAACAATTACACACACAGCATGCATGTATCATCATATTCATCACAGGCACAACAATAAACTCATGCACATAAATATACTTATCTTATGCTATTCACAGGCATTCAATTGCATCATGTCAAATTGGTTCATTCATTCAATTTAACATAATCAACAATCACTCATAATACATAAATTTGGGCATAATTAAAAACAACAGTGAACACTTATCTTTTGATTGAAATTGTCCCAACAACTGGCTATGGAAGAGAAACGTTCCACCAAACCGTAGGTCTCTGTCCAGCCTATATTATTTCAGCTGAGATACCACCCCTGAGTTGGGGTATGTATCCATTAAGGGGGAACTACTTAGGCTCACTCACAGACACTCCTGCTAAGCCAACACACAACTGGGTTTTTCAAGCATGCAGGGCGATATGGAAGGATATTTCTAAGCCAGTGAGCTCAACCACAGAGCTATAGACATCTCAACTGATCTCAGACAGCCTTGGCACCCACAATACCTACCACACCCAACACAAGAAGGTCCCCTTCTCTGCTACACAGTCCCTCAGGCGCCCCTTCCCTCTAGTGCTCTTCAAGGTGGGCATAAAAAGGTCCAAGATACTATATCTACAGAGATTCTTCCCTTCATTGGGTTTATCAAGCAAATATGACCTTTGATCTATCTCCCAATTTGATTCACTCTTGGATTTTTCCAAATTCTGGCCACATGACTCCCAAAAACGGAATTGAACTTTTGAGCATCAAAATCTGGGTTTTCCTATGGATTTATGGACATTTGACACTCTCAATTTTTCCCCGGGGTTTATGTCTATGGATCCCCCATTGGATTTTGTTGCTCACATCAAATTTTGGACGTTTTTGGCACTCAAAATCGTGGCTTCTTCTCTGGTTGCGATTTTTGCAATTCTTCACTACTCAGAATGCATAATGGTTGAGAAATGATGTATGGTTGGTCAACAAAGAAATGGGGATGATCCAAAAATGAATTTCCATGAGGAAGTTAAATTTTGGGCCAATTAAACTGAGCCCATAACCTGCCATACGAATTTTTGAACTTGCCCATGGTCCATTAATTTCATGAGTTGGTTTCTCAACTGCCTCTTCCTAACAGAATTAAATGTCAGCAGGCTAGTCAATATGGGTTCTCAAAATGACACTTGGCAATAAATGATTGAATCTCCCAACCCCTCACATCTCCCAAGTGGATACATTCATTCCCCTCATTTTTAGTTGCTTCCATAGCCAGCTCTTGGAATTTTATTTACATCATAATTATTTACATGGTTTTACAATTCCCATGGTTTACTAACACATGGTTCATAAAATATAAAATACTTGCCTTTACAAGTCGTGGGTTCGCTAGCGGGGCCTTGGCCTTGAGCTCCACGCTAGGAACCATAGACCGCATATTTACAATATTTACACATTAATCCAATAATTCCAAGGGTCAAAATGGGGGTATTGCATTCCTCTCCTCCTTAGAATAGCACCATCCTGGGTGTTCTCAAAATAGACCAAAAATGGATATGCCTCTTTCATGGCATCCTCCAGCTCCCATGTAACCTCATCAGGACCAAGGTGCTTCCATTCCACCTTTATCTGCTCGATGGCTCAGTTCCGAAGTAATGCTACTTTCTTGTCGAGGATACGCATGGGTTCCACTTGGAACTCTCCCTTGGGTTCCGCTTGTAACACATTCCAATCAATTATGCCATTAGGATCATGTATATACCTCTTAAGCAAAGAAACATGAAAAACATTGTGAGATCTCATGTTAGTAGGAAATGAAATCCTATATGCAACTGGTCCTATCCTATCAAAAACTTCAAAGGGCCCACGATATCTTAGTTCCATATTGGCACAACTTCCCAACTTTAGGGAACTTCTTCTTGGCTTTACTCTTAAATAAACATGATCCCCAATTTTAAATTCCCTTTGCACTCTTTTCAAATCTGCATAACTCTTCTGCCTATCTTGGGTTGTCTTTAAATTCTGCCTAATCTTAACAATTTCTTGCTCCATTTCCTTGAGCATTTATGGTCCAAATACTACCATGTTCATTGGGCTATCCCAATTCACCGGAGTTCTGCAACCTTTTCCATACAATGCCTCAAATGGACTCATTCCTAATGATGATTGATGTCCATTATTGTATGCAAATTCTACCAAGTGTAGGTAATCCTCCCACTTGGATGGTTTATCTATGAGATACATCCTCAACATATCCTCAAGAACTTGATTCACCCTCTCAGTTTGCCCATCTGCTTGAGGATGATAAGTTGTACTAAAATTCAATTGAGTTCCCAATTCTTGAAATAATCCTTTCCAAAAATTGGATGTGAATTTTGCATCTTGATCGGAAACTATTGCTTTGGGTAATCCATGCAATCTGAATATTTCCTTCATGAAGATGTTCGCTATCTCACTTTATTTATGAGTGGACTTGACTGGAATAAAATTAGTTTCCTTAGAAATTTTGTCCACCAAAACCATAATTGAATCATGCTTCCTCACTGTCATTGGAAAACCTGTTATAAATTCCATAGAAATTATTTTTTACTTCCATTCTGGAATGGGTAAAGGCTGCAATAGTCCCGTTGGATGTTGATGCTCTGCTTTGACTTGTTGTCACTTTTAACACCGAGCAATGTACTCCACTATATCTTTCTTCATTCCATGCTTCCTTGTTGATGTTATTGTCTTTTGATATCCTGGATGTACAGAGTATGGCATTTGATGAATTTCATCCATTACCATCTTCTTCAAATATGCACAATTTGGAATGTACAGTCTTCCTTTATAAATAATAATATCATCTTCTCCGAGATGGTACCCTTCACATTTTTCATCTAATTTTCCTTGTTGCAATTTGTCTTTAACCTGAAGGTAAGTTTCATCGCTATTTTGGGCTTCAAGAACTCTTGTTCTCAAATTTGATTTACAAACGCTTAAGGTTGCCTAATGAAATTTTCTGCTAAGAGTGTCTACAACTTTATTTTCTTTTCCTTTTACATGTTTGATTTCAAAATCAAACTCACATAGGAATTCCATCCATCTAGCTTTCCTGGCATTTAAGCTTGGTTGATCAAACAAATATTTTAAGCTCCTGTGACCGGTCCTAAGCTCAAATATTCTTCCCAACAAATAATGTCTCCACATTTTGAGAGCATGTACTATGGATGTTAATTCTAAATCATGAGTTGCATAATTCTTTTCATGCTCTTTTAATTTTCTTGACTCATAGAAAATCACAAATCCTTATGGCATAAGCATTGTTGATGTATATGTAACTTCGGAATGTATTTCACCTATGTATATTGTACTCCTATAGAGGTGGTATTATTCCTCTATACGGAAGTGTCGTCATTTTTATTGACAAGTGTTGCAAGTGTCATAACTTGTTGTGATGGTTTATTAGACCACCAAGTGTGGGGTCGGCCCGGATTAATGTAACCATGGGTTATTAGACTGAGTTAGACAAGTCAGCCTGTTAGTTTATTGGGAAGGACAGGACAAGTATAAATAGAGATCGAGATATCTCTATTTAATCATCTCATTACTCAGTCTTACATCACTCGAAAAGTGGTGCACTAGTTGAGTAGGAGGAGTAGCTGGTAGTAGAAGACTATATCTTGTATTTGGTTGTATCATTGCTTTTTCTATCTCTGAGGAAGTTGTGGGGTTTTTCACCTTTATGGTTTTCCCCAGTGAAACTCTGTGTGTCTATTGTCTCATGCGATTGCTTGGTGTGATTGATATGATGTACATGTTATTCTCTCGGTAAAGATCCTAGAGTATTTTGAATTAATACTCAAAAATTAACATGGTATTAGAGCTTCCCTAAGAAGAAGACATTGTGCAGTGGCAGAAACTAGGGTTTCTTGTTTATTGGGTTTCTCTCCACAAATTTTGGAAAAGAAGCAAGGTAGATTGACTCTACTCATCAAGGAGAATCTTTCTGTCCAATCAGAACTCAATTCTAAGCACTTTTAGTTTTGGCTCTAAATTTTAGGGTTTCCACAAAATTAGGATTTTCTGAAATCTGAAGACATAGCTGGAAGCTCCTTGGAAAAATAAAAGTTTAGAGCTTTGGATCGATATTTTTGGTTGGGTGAAGCTCCAGGAAACTCAAACCCTAATTCAGGGTCCTCCTTAGTGAATCCGGGAGATTGAAAAGCATTTCTGAAGGGTGAAACTTTGCAGTTTTCAAATTTTGAGCATACTAGGCTGATCAGATCATCAAGGCGCATCTTTCTATCCTTTCAAAAAATTGAAATTCACATTTTGAATTTTTTGGGTTTCTCTAACAAACCCTAATCCGAGATCAGATCCGGTTTTCAGCAAATCAAGTGGTAAGACCTAATTCTTTTCTATCTCCATTTGAAGTACTCTTTAAGATGTCTCACCACACCAAGATTGAAGATAATCTTGAAGGGGCTAATAAATTTCGAGCATGGAAGTATAGGATTGGGTTAATCCTGGAAGAAAATGAGTTGGACTCTTACATAAGCTCTGAGGTCCCTGTCCCAGAGGGAGAAGAGGCTAAAGCTCTTCACAATAAGAACTTGATCAAGGAAAAGAGGATCATTGTTGATTCTATCAAGGATCATCTCATCCCACATGTGTCATCTCTGAAGACACCCAAGGAGATGTTTGATTCCCTGACCAAGCTATTTGAAGGGAAGAACATAAATCAGAAGATGACCCTGCGGAACCAATTGAAAGGGGTAAAGCTTTAGAATGGGAGACCATTCATTCCTATTTCTCTAAGTTCTCTCAGGTTCAGGAACAACTTGAAGTTGTGGATGAAGTAGTGGACAATGGTGAAGTTTTTATGACCACATTGAATGGCCTACCTAGGTCATGGGATTCCTTTATCCAAGGAATCTGTGCAAGAAAGAAACTGGTCTCCTTCAGTAGACTGTGGAAGGAATATTCACAAGAAGAGGCTAGGCTTGTAGCCTGAGAAGAGAAGATGGGAAATGAATATCAAGCTCTCACAGCACACACCAAGAAAGGAAAGTCCAAGAGGGAGCATTCTGATGCCAAGAAATATTCACACTACCATCAACATAAAGATAAGAAAGATCTCAGATGCTTCACATGCAATGAGAAGGGACACTTTGCTGCAGATTGTCCCAAGAAGAAGAAAGACAACAACTTCAACAAAATAAGAAGAACAACAAAAGGAGATATCATGCTCATGCTTCTAAGGATGATGAACCTCCTAGGAAGAAAGCTAGAGAAAAAAGTGATGACTCATCTAGTGAAGATGAATGTGTTCTAATCTCAGCCCTCACAGGTACTATCTCTCATGGATGTAATGATTCACTTATTGACAGTGGAGCTTCCAAACACATAGCTGGGTTTAAAGAATCTTTTGTAAATCTATCTGAACATGAATCACCCCATAAGGTGAAACTTGGGGATGATTATCAATATACTATCAAAGGAAGTGGTAAAGCCTCCTACAACCTAGACTCTGGAAAATCCTTGAAGATGAAAGATGTGTTATTTGTACCTGGGCTCAAGAAGAACCTACTCTCCATCTCTGCATTGGATGCAAAAAGCATGAGAGTTGCATTTGTAGATGTCCAAGTCCTAATGTGGCCAAAGGGTAAAACTATTGATGATGCAGTGGTGATTGGAGAGCAAGTGGTAGGATTGTACAAATTGAAGGGACAACCTGAACATGCCATGGTACATGAATCCATGTATCCAAGTGAACTTTGGCATCGAAGGCTTGCACATGTGCACTACAGAGCATTACCAATTGCAAGTAAAGTTGTAGAAGGTCTTCCTGAAATCAATTCAAAGCATGAAGGTGTTTGCAAAGGATGTGCAAAAGGGAAGAACATTAAGAAGGCATTTCCAAGCAGTGATAGCAAAGCAAAAGGGATCTTGGAAATTATCCACTCTGATATATGCGGTCCGATGTCATCCAATTCTCTGAGTGGGTATGTATACTATGTCTCTTTCATTGATGATTTGTTTAGTAAGGCTTGGGTCTACTTCCTGAAAAACAAAGATGAAGTATTTGACAAGTTCAAGGAATTCAAAACCTTGATGGAAAATCAAACTGATAAAAAGATCAATACATTAAGATCCGACAATGGTGGAGAATTCACTTCAGGTGATTTCAAGAAACTATGCAGTGATTCAGGGATTAAGAGGGAGTTGACTGCTCCCTACAATCCACAACATAATGGAGTTGCAGAAAGAAAGAATAGAACAATCATGGAAACATCATGGACAATGTTGCATGACCAGGATCTGCCAATGCATCTATGGGCAGAAGTAGCTATGACAGCTGTATATGTGCAAAACATAACACCTCACAAGATATTTGACAACAAGACACCAGAAGAAGTCTTCACTGGTAAGAAACCTAAGGTCAGCCATCTCAGGATATTTGGTTTTCCAGTATACACACATGTTCCAAAGGAAAAGAGGACAAAGCTAGATCCTTCAGGAAAGAAGGGTATATTTGTGGGGTACAGTGAAAGCTCAAAGGCTTACAGAATATACTTTTCAGGGTTCAAGAAGATTGATGTCAGCAGGGATGTAACATTTGATGAAGACTCAGCTTTCATCAAATCAAGAAAGGCACCTGTTGAAGATCATGAAGAACCAAAGGAAACCAGATTTCAAGATACTACCATGACTGAAGCAATTCCAGAATCAGATTGAGAAATTGAAGATCCATAAGAACCTGTAGATCCACCCCGTGAGAAGGACTCTCACAAGAGGAAACTTGCATGGGCTATAGAGCTCATTCAAGATGCAGAAAGGTATGGCATTCCAGAAGAAGAACACATAGCAAGGAAGAGAACTAGATCACACACCAGTTATGTTGCCTTACTTTGTGACATTATGAACAAAGAACCTTCAATTATGAAGAAGCAACGGAAAAGAAAGAATGGACTGATGCCATGGTGGAAGAGTATCAATCGATCATGAAGAATGATGTTTGGGATGTAGTCCCAAGACCTGAATGGAAGTCAGTTGTGACTTCCAAATGGATCTACAAGATCAAGCATGTTGCAGATGGCAACATAGAGAAATACAAAGCGAGATTTGTAGCTCGTGGCTTCTCCTAGAAAGAGGGGATAGACTATGAAGAAAATTTTGCTCCTGTAGCTAGGTACCCTTCCATCAGATTAGTACTTGCTCTGGCTGCAGTGATGAAATGGAAGATATACCAGATGGATGTCAAGACAACTTTCTTGAATGGTGCAGTCGAAGAGGAAGTGTATGTGGAGCAGCCACTTGGTTTCGAGACACGTGACAGGGAGTCATACGTGTGTCGGTTGAAGAAAGCCTTGTATGGCTTGAAGCAAGCTCTTAGGACTTGGTATGGTAAGATGGACAACTTTCTATCCAGTTTGGGCTTTACCAAAAGTAAAGCAAATTCCAACCTTTACTACAAGGTTGAGGAAGGCAATCCAGTGATACTACTTTTGTATGTAGATGACCTGTTTTTTACGGGAAAAGATAGATTGATTGTTGATACCAAGCGGAAGCTTGCTGCTGAGTTCGAGATGAAGGACTTGGGGATGATGCACTACTTTCTAGGCATGGAGGTATGGCAGAGTGCAAATGGAATCTTCCTTGGATAAGGGAAGTATGCATTAGAGATCCTGAAGAGGTTCGGGATGATGGACTGCAAGGCCATGGCCACACCTATGGCATAAAACCTAAAGCTTTTGTGTGATGCTTCATCTGATCCAGTTGATGTCACGATGTATCATCAGATGATTGGGTCCTTGATGTACCTGACGAACACGAGACCAGATATTTTCTTTGCAGTGAACACATTGAGCCAGTTCCTGACAGATCCTAGAGGTGTTCACCTAGTTGTTGTAAAGCATATTCTAAGGTACCTGAAGGGTACAATTGATTATGGGCTCAAGTATGATGCGAATCAAAAGTTTAACCTGCAAGGTTATGTTGATTCAGACTGGGTAGGCAGTGCTGTAGATAGGAAGAGCACATCTAGGTGCTGCTTCAGTATGGGATCAGGTGTGATCTCTTGGTTTAGAAGGAAGCAGTCCTACGTAGCACTGAGTACAGTCTAGGTAGAGTATGTTGCAGCTTGTTCGGCTAGTTGTGAGGCAGTATGGCTGAGGAAGCTACTGTCTGAGTTATTTGATCTCCCACTGGAGGCTACTGGTATCTTTTGTGACAACCAGATTTGTGTGAAGCTGTCTGAGAACCCAGTGTTCCACGACAGATCGAAGCACATAAAGATCAAATATCACTATATCAAGGATATGGTGCAGAGAGGAGCAGTGAAGCTCATGTATGTTGCGACGGATGAGCAGATTACAGATGTGCTGACGAAGCCACTAGCCAGAGTGAAGTTCGAGTACTTCAGAGAGAGGCTTGGTGTTCTTCATATTGATGACACTTCGAGGAAGAAGTGATGGACACATTTGCTGGAGCCATTCCAAGCATGGTGAGAGGAGGATCCTTCACATGGCTGTGGATGTAAGCGTTGGATGATGAGCATCAAGACGATGCTCCAGTTACTACTCTATATATGCATCATGTTGGATGCTTGTTATGATCAGTTGGATCATGTATTTGTGTATGTATCAGTTGGATACATTGTTATGATCGGGTAGATCATGTACGATGATATGTATCAGGTAGATACATGATATGCATCAGGTGGATGCATCGATGATCAGGTGGATCATGAATGATGAGTCCGAAGACACAGATGCACAGTGCCTTTCTGACATGGTGGTAGATGTGTTCTCCCATGTGCATTGATGTAAGTGCAGAGCCTTTCCGACATGGTGGTATATGTGTTCTCCCATGTGTGTTGATGTAAGTGCAGAGCCTTTCCGACATGGTGGTAGATGCGTTCTCCCACGTGCTTTGATGTAAGTGCAGAGCATTTTCGACATGGTGGCAGATGTGTTCTAACATGTGCGTTGATGTGAGTGTTAATCCTTTCCTGGATGGTCAGAGGAAAGTCCTTCCATGCTGGTGAGTGTAAGTGTTGTGTTGTGTGCATCTGGACTGTGCTTCATGGACAATGATCAGTATGATTATGAGTATCAGGATGATACTCCATGGTTGTGGACAGGTTGTGCAGTTACATGTAAAAGATCCTAGGACATCCGATAGGTTGAGAAGTATGCTCGTAATTAGTCCTAAGATGCTCTTTCGAGGTTTTGTTGATGCATGTAATCAGTCCTGAGGATTCCACAGTATGGTTAGTGATGATGAAGACCTGCAGATGGTGGGCCTACATCCAGTATAAAAAAGAACTGACTCTGTAGAACTTCCTATGATGAGTAGATTGGAGATTGATTGAGATAGCAGCAGTTGTGACGATGACGATGATTCTATGACGATGATCGAGAGAAGAAGACTTGTGCTAGCAGATCTGTGTCGAGAAATACTTTCCTAGTTAAGAGGTAGTGTTGATGGATATGTAACTTCGGAATGTATTTCACCTATGTATATTGTACTCCTATAGAGATGGTATTATTCCTCTATACGGAAGTGTCATCATTTGTATTGACAAGTGTTGCAAGTGTCGTAACTTGCTGTGATGGGTTATTAGACCACCAAGCATGGGGTCGGCCCGAATTAATGTAACCATGGGTTATTAGACTGAGTTAGACAAGTCGGCCCTGTTAGTTTATTGGGCAAGATAGGACAAGTACAAATAGAGATTAGGAGATCTCTATTTGATCATCTCATTACTCACTCTTACATCACTCAAAAAGTGGCGCACTAGTTGAGGAGGAGGAGTAGCTTCTAGTAGAATACTGTCTCTTGTATTTGGTTGTATCATTGCTCTTTCTATCTCTAAGGAAGTTGTGTGGTTTTTCACCTTTATGGTTTTCCCCGGTGAAAATCTGTGTGTCTATTGTCTCATGTGATTGCTTAGTGTGATTGATATGCATTGCTATGATTGATATGTTGTACATGTTATTTTCTCAGTAAAGATCCTAGAGTGTGTTGAATTAATACTCAAAAATTAACAAGCACTCCACCCAATCCTTCAATGCAAGCATCTATGCACACTACAAAATCTTTCTTTGGATCTACAATATTCAAAACAGGAGCGCTAGTAAGTATCTTCTTCAATTTCTGAAAGCTTTCTTCACATTTTTCATACCACACAAACTTTACATTCTTCCTATGCAGCAATGTGATTGGATGAGAAATTTTGGAGAATCCCTCATTGAAACTTCTATAATATCCCGCAAAACCCATAAAATATCTAACATATGTAACATTCTTTGGAGTACACTAATTCATTATGGCTTCAATCTTTTTCGGATCTACTGCAATTCCTTCCTCTTAAATAATATGTCCCAAATACTGTACATTTCTTTGATAGAATTCACACTTGCTCATATTTGCGTACAATTTGTGCTCTCTAAGAACTTGCAACACCATTCTTAAATGTTCCTCATGCTCTTCCTCATTTCTTGAATAAACAATAATGTCATCCAAGAACACTAACACAAAATTTTCCAAATATTTGCTAAAGACATTATTCATGAGGCACATGAATGTGGCAGGTGCATCGGTAAGTCCAAATGGCACCACCATGAACTCATAATAGCCATATCTTGTCCGGAAAGTTGTCTTGTGAATGTCTTCTTCTTTTATTTTCACTTGATGATATCTGGATCTCAAGTCAATTTTTACACTTTGGATTCCTTCATTTGATCAAACAAATGATCAATTCTGGGAAATGGGTACTTATTCTTGATTGCCACTTTGTTTAACTGTTTGTAATGAATACACAGCCTTAAAGTCACATCTTTCTTCTTAACAAATGACATTGGTGCTCCCCAAGGGGACACACTTAGCCTTATATACTTCTTGTCCATTAATTCTTGTAGTTGCATCTTTAATTCTACCAATTCTGGCATGCTTATTCTATAAGGAGATTTGGAAACTAGCGCTGCCCCAGGAACAAGATCGATTGTAAAATGAATGTCCCTTTTTGGTGGTAGTCCTGGCACTTCATCTGGAAACACATCTTTGAATTCTTGTAGCAAATGATAATCTTCTATTCTTTGGTCTTTTCTTTCTAAGGAATCTGATATATGGGCTACATACAATTGAAAATGTCTCTTGTAAAACTTTTTTAATTGTAACGCTGAAATCTGCCTTACCAAAACTTGCTTGGGAATTCCTTTTACCAATCTCAGCCTTCCCTCTTCATCAATGCATTAAAGAACCTTTTCATAACAATTTACTTTGACTCTATGCTTTTCCAACCAATCCAAACCAATAAAAGAATCATAAGAATCATAGCATTAATTTGTTTATGTTCTTCTTAAGCCTTGATCAATCTCTCATTGAAACTTCTCATTGTTTCAACCAAATTTTGAGGAGTGATCTGCTCCCTTCTCCCATTTGACTATGTCTGAGCATTTTCCTCTTGCATATTTTCTCCAAGACATCCTCATCATGCTCATAGGGGTCCTATGCATCATTCATGGTCACCATTTCCATGTTGTCATTTTTGCTACAATTGTTCAAGGCTTATCAACTACAAACAATGAAATGAAACATAAAAATGCTATTTTGAACATAATCAGTCTCATGGAATTATTCACAGGGTTTTTAGGTCCTCTTCTCATTTCCTCCATTTATGCATTTCTGAAAATTGCCTTTATTGACAATTTTTTTTTTGTCAAAATAAGGTTATAGGCACTTTTCTATTATGATCCCTGAGACATTGTAGGCCCTCATTCAAATTATGAATATGCACCATTTTTCTCTTTTGGATAAGCTTTCCAATGCCTATCCTCCTACTCCATTATGATTTCGGATACGGGATTTACACTCTTCCAAAAGTGTCAATTTCTCCAAATTTTGCACCTTTTTTTTATCCCAATGTCCCGACCCCGACCGTTACCGACTGCATGTCGGGAGTTGGAAATCAGCATTACCATCCGTCCTCTGCAACCACCACCAGCCTCCCAACTTTGAATTTGGTCTTCCGCAAGTCGAGATTCATAAGTCGGCACTGTCAACCGAACTTCACAACCGCCCCCGAACTCCCAAATCCGACTTCGGTTTTCTGCAAGTCGAGAGTTGGAAGTCGACACTATCAACCAACCTTTGCAACCTTCCCCAACCTCCTGACTCTGACTTCGGCCTTCCACAATTCAAGAGTTGGAATTCAGCGTTGTCAACCAACTTTCGCAAACGCCCCTGACCTCCCTACTCCGACTTCGCCCTTCTGCAAGTCAGGAATCAGAAGTCGGCACCGCAACGCCAATTCTGATATGTCACCCCCGACTTCCCGACTCCGACTGCTTCCCTCCACACGTCGGGAGTCAGAAGTCGGCACCGCGACTCCAGCGTTGACCCATCACCGCCCGACTTCCTGACTTCAACTGTTTCCCTCCACACGTTCGGAGTCGGAAATCGACACCGCAACTCCAATACTGGCCTGTCACTCCCCGACTTCCCGACTCTAACTGTTTCCCTCCACACGTCCGGAGTCGGAAGTCGGCACCGCAAATCCAACACTGACCCACCACTCACCTACTTCCCGACTCCGACTACTTCCCTCTACACTTCAGGATTCAAAATTCGACACACACAACATCGGTCTTGACAACCGCCTCGACTTCTCGTCTCTGAATTCCATACATTGGGATTCGAAAGTCGGCACCGCTAACCTCAACTTCTCACGATGACTCTGATGCCGATATATTCCATGTTCGATGTTTGTTTTTGATGAAATGGGTATCATTGGAAATCTCACAGAGAACTCTACATAATGGTGTGATCCTCTGCAACAGTTGAAGACTTTTGTTTTTTGCCACAATTGACCCCACAATTTCACCAAACACTCACCCAACACCTCCTGTTCATTTATGAGTTTTTGCTTGTAGGTGTATGTTCTGTCCCAAACAGTCCAAGTGTTGCAAACATTAGCTCTGATACCACTCTATCACATCCCCTCTCACCAATTCGACCTGTGAAGGGAACATGTCGGATCCGCGGGGTGCTAAAATTCCCCTCTAAGGTCGTATTATCAAATTTCACTTAAATTTAAATGCAATAACATCTAAATGTGTGCAATGCATATTAAAAATACACACACATCATGCATGTATCATCATATTCATCACGGTCACAATAATAAACTCATGCACATAAATATACTCATCTTATGCTATTCACGGGCACTCAATTGCACCAATTGAAATTGGCCCATTCATTTAATTTAACATAAGCAACAGTCACTCATAATACATAAATTTGGGCATAATTAAAAACAACAGGGAACACTTATCTTTTGATTGAAATTGTCCCAGCAACTGGCTATGGAAGAGCAACATTCCACCCAACTGTAGGTCTCTGTCCAGCCTATATTTTTTCAGTTGAGAGACCACCCACGAGTTGGGCTATGTATCCACTAAGGAGGAACTACTCAGGCTCACTCACAGCCACAGTCACAGACACTCATGCTAAGCCAGCACACATTCGGGTTTGTGAAGCATGAAGAGAGATAGGGAAGGAGATTGCTAATCCAGTGAGCTCAACCATAGATCTACATGCATCTCAACTGATCTCAAACAGCCTTGGCACCCACAATACCTACCACACCAAACACAAGGAAGGTCCCCTTCTTTGCTACATAGTCCCTCAGGCGCCCCTTCCCTCCATTGCTCTTCAGGGTGGGCATAGAAAGGTACAAGCTACGAGATCCACAAATATTCTTTCCTTCACTGGGTTTATCAATCAAATATGACCTCTGATCTCTCTCCCAATTTGATTCACTCTTAGTTTTTCCAAATGATGGCCACATGACTCCCAAAAACGGAATTGAACTTCTGGGCTTCCAAATATGGGTTTTCCTATGGATTTATGGGCATTTGACACTCTTAATTTCGCCCCAGGTTTATGTCTATGGATCCCCCATTGGATTTTGTTGCTCACATCAAATTTTGGATGTTTTTGGCACTCAAAATCATGGCTTCTTCTCTGGTTGCGATTTCTACAATTCTTCACTGCTGGGAATGCATAATGGTTGAGAAATGATGTCTGGTAAGTCAACAACAGAATGAGGTTGATAGAAAAATGAATTTCCATGAGGAAGTTAACTTATGGGCCAAGTAAATTGAGCCCATAACTTGCCATACAAATTTTTGAGCTTGCACATGCTCCATTAATTTCATGAGTTGATTTCTCAGCTACCTCTTCCTAACATAATTAAATGTTAGCAGTCTAGTCAATATGGGTTCTCAAAATGACACTTGGAAATAAAGGATTGAATCCCCCAACCCCTCACCTCTCCCTAGTGGATACATTCATCCCCCTCATTTTTAGTTGCTTCCATAGCCAACTCTTGGAATTTTATTTACGTCACAATTATTTACATGATTTTACAATTCCCATGGTTTACTAACACATGGTTAATAAAATATAAATCACTTTCCTTTACAAGTTGTGCATTCTCTAGCGAGGCCTTGGCCTTGAGCTCCACGCTAGGAACCATAGACCACATATTTACAATATTTACACATTAAGCCAATAATTCCAAGGGTCAAAATGGAGGTATTACACCAGTGAGAAACAAATCATCAACATACGGAACCAATAGCAATGGTTGGTTCTTCACTACTTTGAAGTACAAATTTTGATCAACTTCACTCTTACAGAAACCCAGTTTCTAAAGGTAGTTATCAATTATGGAGTACCAATCCCTGGGGGCTTGCTT
Source organism: Larix kaempferi (assembly GCA_027924585.1). Taxonomy (NCBI): domain Eukaryota; kingdom Viridiplantae; phylum Streptophyta; class Pinopsida; order Pinales; family Pinaceae; genus Larix; species Larix kaempferi. The sequence goes on along the minus strand of BSBM01001871.1, from coordinate 1,510,711 downwards.
AAGCCCATATAGAGATTTCTTTAGCTTTCAAACATGGGACTCCATCCCATGCACCACAAATCCTTCAGGCTGTTGAATATAAACCTCTTCCTCAACCTAACCATTGAGGAAGGTTGTCTTCACTTTCATTTGGTGAAGTTTCCATCCTAGAACAGATGCAAGTGCAATCATTGCTCGGATTGTGGTGTACCTTGCCACAGGGTAAAAGGTCTCATCATAATCTATGCCTTCTTTCTAATAGAAACCTCTGGCAACGAATATGGCTTTATACTTCTCAATGCTACCATCCGTAGCATGCTTTATCTTGTAAAGCCATCTGGAAGTCACAATGGACTTCCCATCAAGTTTGGGAACAACCTCCCAAACATCATTCTTCATTATAGAGTTGTACTCTTCTGTCATTGCATCTTTCCAAACTTGCTGCTTTGCATCTTCTTCATATGGGGATGGTTTTGAATCATTGATGTGACTCATCATTGCAACATACCCTGAATATCTGTCAGGTTGCTTGCACTCTCTAGATGAGCTTTCCAGTGCTCCATGTTTCTATGCATTTTGTAATATGTCTAGGCACCAAGCAGATCTTCTTTTAGCGGGAGGTTCATCAAGTGGCCTCTCAACCAGTTCTATTGGTTCTTTGGGAGCTAGCGAATCTGAGGCATCTTATGGTTTCTCCCTCTCTAACTCTAAAGGGGGAGAATCAGACTCGGGATCCTCCATATCTAAATCCCATTGAATCTCTTTCGATCTTTTGAAAGCAGCTTCCTCATGGAAGGTAACATATCGGTTGACTTCAATGTGTCTCTCACCAGGTACATCTATTCGGTATGCTTTGGATGACTCGCTATAACCCACAAAGGTGCCTTTCTTTCCAAAAGGCTCCATCTTTGTTCTTTTTTCTTTCAGTACATGAATGTATATTGGGATCTCGAAGATCCTCAAGTGTGAGATGTCCGACTTCTCACCAGTAAACACTTATTATGGTGTCTTCTCATTTAGAATGGCATGCGGGCTTCTATTCTAGATGAACATAGTTGTACGGGTGGATTCTAGCCATAATGAGGTAGATATATCTTGATCATGCATCATGGCTTTTGCAGCCTCACATATAGTTCTATTCTTCCTTTCGGCAACCCCATTTTGCTGAGGTTTGTAAGGTATTGTTAACTATTTAGTCCTACATCACTACATAGCTCATTAAATGCATGTGAATCAAATTCACCTCCATTATCAGACCTTAATGCACGGATGTGCTTTTCTTTCTGATTTTCAACTAGGGCTTTAAACTCTTTAAATTTGCTAAGAGTTTCACTATTAGCCTTCATGAAATAAATCCATGACTTCCTAGAAAAATCATATATGAACAATACATAATATAAGAAGCCACTCAAGGAGGGGGATCACATGGGACCACATACATCATAATGTATTAAATCTAAAATCCCTTTAGATCTAGTAGAACTACTAGAAAAATTGTTCTTAACATTCTTCGCAAGTGCACAACCCTGACATACACTATCATGCTCAAAATCAAATACAGGCATACATTTTACCATCTTTTGAAGTCATGGTAGTGCTTTGTAGTGTAGGTGTCCAATCCTTCGCTCCCATAGCTCGCATGGACTGATAGTGTGTTGAATCATAGCTTGAATGTACTTCCCGGGTACCTTATAGAGTCCTCCCTCTCGAACTCTAATCACAGCAGGAGATTCTAGGATTTTGTTCTTTGGCCATAAAAGTGCTTTGTTATCCATGAAGATAAATCGGAATCCTTTGTCTTCAAGAACTGAAATTGAAAGTAGGTTCTTCTTCAAGCCCGAAACATATAGAATGTCTTCGACATGTAGAATATCGTGCTCAGCTGGAATGAGGTGGATCCAATTCCTTTGATCAAATAAGTTGAGTTGTCCCCCAACTCTACCATGCATGTGAATTCTTTCTCCTTTAGATCAGTGATGGCACTCTTGTAACCAGTCATATGTTCGGATGCACCACTGTCAATCAACCATGTGTCTGCATTTGTGATGACGGATCCAAAAAGGGAGGAGATAAGGTAATACTCCCTCCTTGTCTCCTTTTCTTCGGATGCATTATTTTGAGTGGTTTCATCTTCAATGGCAGTAGAAGCATGAAACATTCCTTTCCACTTTACTTTTCACTCTTGAGAAATGGCCTTTCTTGTTGCAATTGAAAAATCTATCTTTTGCCTTGTCAAATCCTTTGTTGAACTCATTCTTCTTTGGATGAGAGAACTTCTTTTGGAAGAAGGGTTTCTTTCCTTTCTTCATTCTTGCTGTGAGGACAATATTTTATTCTTTGATGCACATTGACTTGCTCTGGATTCACCCCTCCTCTTGGAGGCAGTCATGCCACAACCTTTCGAAGTTAGGTTGTACCTCTCGACCATTTGCCACAACCAAGAATGTCTCCCATGAGGATGCGATACCATCAATAGCGGTTTGGAGAAGATCATCTTCATCCACTACTACTCCAATACTAGCAAGATGATCTCTTTCCTGAGAGATCTTGGACAAGAAGGAGGCCACTATCTCATCTGTCTCCATCTTTAAGTTCCGAAGCTTATTCTTCAATGCCCTCTTTTGACTTAGGGCCTTCTTCTCATATAGATTAGTCAATGTATCATAACATTCTTTCGCGGTCTTCAACGGTGTGATCACGAGCATCAAGTTATCTTTTACCGAATCATAGATGATCCATTTGGCCTTAGCTTGATTCTTCTTGAAGTTGATGCGCCCTGCATTAGATGTAGGCTCCTCCACCACAGTGGATATGTAGCCATCCAAGTCATGTTCCTTTAGGATGTTGAGAATCCTAGCCTTCCAAGTGTTGAAGTTTGAGGTGCCCTCAAGACGGTCTTTCAGTCGTACAGAGACCGATGCCATAGTATTCAAATCTTGTGCTCAACTTCTCATCATCAACGTAGGCTTTAGCTGGCATGCAAAATTGAGCTCCTTCACACCCTGAGCTCTGATACCATGTTAATATTTGGTTGAGCTTTGATATTTAATTCTTTTAGATACAGAGAATTGAAGCAATGAGACAATTCAATTCATGAAATTCATACAACCATAAGACAAGATATACCCTAGGGAAAATCCTGAGAAATTATGAGAACAAAAACCCCAGCAATTCTTCTTAGTATAATATAATGGATAGAAGAGAATGATTTCTTTTACAACATAGAAGATTGCTTTCGGAAGTGTAATGTCCCCATTTTGACCACCTTTTTCATTAAATCGTAAATGATGTAAATATTGTTATTTAATCATGGTGAGGAGCTCAAGGCCAAGGCCCCACCATTGATTTAGCATTTTATGTATCGGCAATTAGAAATAGATGCTTATGGTTCTTGGGCTAGATAGGCCCAATGTAAATAAGACATCATGTAATTATGGATTTTAATGAAATACCCACAACTAGCTATGCAATGCAACAAAGAGATGGGGGACATGATTCTACAAGGAATAGGGAGGGAAATTATTCAAATCCTTGAGCCAATGGTGTTAATCCATGTGTCATGAGAAAACCCATAAACCACCAACTACCCATTTTGGGTTATGCACCATATCATTTAATTCTTCCAAGAAATTGGTTGAGGCAGTTAATGCATTGGGAATGAAGAGGTATGGCAGCCAATTTCATGCATGGGCAAGCCATCAACCTGGGAATTCATATTTTTGCTTCTTGAGCAAGAAAACACCCACGAAATGGTGCCCAAAGCAATTCTAAACCCACAGTCTTTCCTCTCTCGTGCAGTCTGAACTACTGGGTTTTTCCTCATCACGTTTTTACCATTTTTCCTGCATTCTTCATGGCTGGGAGTTCATTTTTGTGTTATACCGTGGCTGGGAGAGGAGGACCACGATTTGGGACTGTTATGGAGGCCGTTTTTGCCCCAGAATGTCCATGGACGTTTTTCTAAAAACGGATTTGGCTTCCTAGGGTTGTTCCCCATCTTCCAATTTCATTTTTTGGGTTTCCCACGTTTTTTTGAAGCTAATGAAAAACCCATCTTTGGGCATCTCACTGTAAAAACGTTTCTTCATGCCCAACACTTATACTTTTGTTGTTATGTGCATCCCTGTTTTGATTTGAATCTGTGAGCGAGAAACTTGGAGTGGTAGTGGACAGAATTGGCTTGATAAACCTAGTGGGGGGAGATAACCTCTCAAGAAGATCAAGAGGGCTTTGGCTACTCTTCTATGCACACCCTGAGAGCACTAAATGGGGAAGGTATGGCTTGAGGGAATGTACAGTAGTGAAAAGAATACTTCCTTGTGTTGGGTGTGTAGGTATTGTGGGTGCCAAGCTAGATAGATCTTGTAAGGTTACCCCTGGCTCTATGCTTGAGCTCACTAGCTTAGCCACTCTTCCTTTCCATTTCCTAGCAGCCTAATAAACCCAATTGTAGATTGGCTTGGCTCATCTTGGTGTATGCTTGGCTATGTGTGAGTCTGTTGTTCCCTGATTCCTTGTAGAGATCATGCCTAGCTTGGGGGTGGCAGTTGCATCAAGAGGTTGATAAGCACAACTGGACTATGGTTGGGTGGAACGTTGTAGATGCATAGATGGTTGCTTGGGACTACTTTGTTAAGATAAGTATTCTCTTGTGTTAACTTTGCAATTATTATTTGATGAATATCTTGAATATATGATGGATGTGTTATTGATATTCTATCCGCTGTGTTTTTCTTATAATTATACATCCCATATGTCTTTTATATTATGTGAATGCTTAGTTAAAAGTTCATGGGGCTAGTTGCCCGGTTTAGTATCACGATCCTCTCTATCATGCTGGTATGATAGGAGGGGACGTTACAGGAAGATAAGAGATGACCAAACACTCTCGATGAATATACGAAAGCAATAGAGAAGAGAGATCAATCGGATGTGTGCCCAACACAACAATAACAAGCACGAACAATACCCTACACAAAGAGAAGCGCCTTGCCTTCAATGGAGAAGAGAATTCGCTTCGCAATGGATTCATCAATCTTGTATAACATATTTATACATTCTTCTCTTCTATTTTTAACTTCTAACTTTAGGATGAACTCGCCCTCAAATTGAAAGTTTTCCCACTTAGTTGGGTGGCTAATTTAAGTGTCGACATGCAAGTGTCACAACTCACATGTCATCTTTTAGTTTAACATAAGTTTCGTCATGCAATAATACTTAGTTAACTAGATATTCTTTGTTGTCACTTAGTTAACTCTATTTAATTGAAGTGTCGTCTTTTAGTTTAACTAAAGTGAAAACACTTTAGTTAACTAGTCCTTCTTATTTAACACTTAGTTAACTGAAATCATGTTGATTGATTTACTTGAAGTGACCATTGTGAGTTCTTTAGTTAACAAAGGCATATCTTTAACTGATGCTTTAACTAAAGCATTGATACTTAACTGAAGCTTTATAACAACTTGAGTTCTCTTTAGTCAACTGAAGTGTTTACATGGGCAATTTCAAATTCTCTTGATCTATATGCTTTCTCTTTTATTTCTTTATCTTTTACTGCATAGTCAATATGTGCTAACTTTAATTATCCATCACATTACATTATACTAAGAAGAATTATCGGATGATGTGATCATATTATATTATTATGGACCAAATGATCATATGCTAAAGTAATTCACTTTAGAGGTGATCAATCTCTAAAGGAAACTTAATAGCAATATGGTGATCATGGTTAATAATACATCACACAACATTAAATGCTTTTAACAAGTACAGCATGACCTTTATACGGAAGATCCACCTCTATACGGGAGGTTCATCTCATGGATACCTTTATACAGAAGGCTCACATGATAATCATGAATTGACACACAAGTTCGGAGTCTTGTCCAACAAGACTTTACAACATCATTACTTTGATCAAGTACTTCTATACGAGAGGAATAACCTTTACACAGAAGGCAATCAAAGTGCTCACCTCTATATGGGAGGATCAATCTTGGTTGTACAAGATTGGTTTGGAGAATGTCTCTTGATGTTGTATATTTAACAGAATGTGTGTCCTTATAGTCATCCTTTTGCAAAAAAGAAAAAAAAAATTAAAGATAATTCATGAACTGTTGTAGACCAGAGTGATACATCCTAGTGTTAGCTCCCAATCCTCCTTAATCGCAATGGTTTTGAAGAAATAAGGAAACTAGCACACATACCTTAACTTCTACAATCTTAATAAGTTGACGATCAAAAAGTAATTTCCCATCCTCGTAATTGATGACCTCTTGGATGAGCTTCACAATGCACAATTCATCAATAATGTACATCTTCATTCTAGGTATCATTAATTCAAATGAAGGACTTAAGCATTCTTAAGATTTCATTCCACACACATGAAGGACATTATGAGTTTTTGGTGATGCCTTTGGTCTTTGCAATGCCCCATCCACTTTTTAGAGCCTCACGAATAAGCTTTTTTGGCCCTTTATATGCAACTTTGTGCTAGTCTTCTTCAATGATATTTTGATTTATTGGAAAACTTGGAAGGCACATGTGGCACATGTTGATCAAAAATTACTATTACTCTAGGATAACCATATATTCATAAAATGTTCCAAATGCATTTTTGGTGCTGATGAAGTGGAATATTTGGGTCACATTGTCAATGAGACAGGGGTGCAAGTTGATCCCAATAAAATTAAGGCCATGAAAAACTGTACATGTCCAAAGAAATTGAAAAACTTATGTGGTTTTCATGGTCTTATGGGTTACTAAGAAAAAATTGAATCTATGGTATAATTGTAGTCCCATAACATCCTTGATAAATATGAATGCCTTTGTACAAAATGATGTAGTAGAGTAGGCATTTGAGGTATCAAAGGAAGCCATCTTTACTACTATATTCTTAGTAATTCTAGACTTCACTAAGACTTTCATCCTAGAATGTGAAAGCTCAAGGAAAATTATTGGGGTAGTGTTGTTGCAAGAGGGTTTCTCATTGGTGTTCACTTGTAAACAAATGTGTGGTAGAATCTTGGGAAAGTCTACAATTGAGAAGTAAATGATGGGCATCCTTCATGCAATAATACATGGTGTCCTTACCTAATTGGGAGTTGGTTATATCTTAAGACAAATCATGGTAGCTTGAAGTACTTTTTGGAACAACATTTATCTTCAATAGAACAAAAAACGTGGGTCAACGAATTGTTAGGATAGGATTATGAGATTGTCTATAGGAAGGCAACATAGAATGCAGTGGTCAATGCCATGTCTTGGAAATATGAGGAGGAAGGGTCCCTATGTTTTTCCTTATTCTTATTGATGTTAGATTGTATTGTAGAGGTACTACAGGGATGGTTGGTTAACGACAAGGTTGTTCAAATCATCCAACATCTATAGGAGGATTGAACCCCCCCTAAGGTATACTTGGTGCACAGAACCTTAAGGTATAAAAATTGTATCATTTTGATGTACTTTAAACACATGGGTGTTAGCAAAACCACATTCCTTTCCCACCACGGGTCACTCTGTCTTTCGTAAAACATATGAAAGGCTAATCTCTCATTCTTTTAGGCTAGGATAAAGAAGAGCATACACTCATTTGTAGTTAAATGTGACATATGTCAAAGGAATGGGGGTGAAACTATGAAGACTGTCGGGGATTTCAATTTCTACTCATCCTTGCAATTATCTAGGCTCACATTTCCACGAATTTTATTGTAGGCCTACCTAAAGATGACAACAAATCTATATGTGTGGTAATGGTTGACCACCTTTCCAAATATGCTCACTTTTTTTCCTTACAACACTTTTTAAGTCATCCACAGTTGCACAAGTCTTTATTGATCATTTTTTTAAATTACATAGCATGACTAATTCATTTGTGACAAATTGTGATCCTACCTTCACAAGTGGTTTCTAGTCAAAGTTGTCTAAATTATAAGGAACCTAATTGAAAATAAGCACCGCTTATTATCCCCAAACATATGGTCAGACATAAGTGGTCAATAAGTGTCAAAAAACTTATTTGATATGTTTTTCATCAGATTGATAGGGCCAATGGGTTCAATAGCTACCCCTTGTCGAATGGTAGTATGATACCACCTATCATGGTGCTATCAAAATATCACTTTGTGATGGTGTTTATGGACAAAATCCCTCTCGATATCCTTGTACTCACAAAACAAATCAAGGTTTAGGTAGTGGATACCATTCTTAACACCAAAGTTGACATTCTACATATACTTAAGGACAATTTGGTCTTGGCTAAAAATAAAAAGAAGAAATAGGTAGATCAACATCACTCAGAGTGCTACTTAGAAGAAGGGGACCATGTGTTTCTTATTAAAAAAATTGATCACCATGAGAGACACCAAAATATACAGTAACAATGCACATAATAATGGCCAATATTTACTTTGGAAACCCTTTATCGGGAAAAGCAACACTATTAATCTATTATTACCCTTGGCCAATTCGGCCAAGCCATGGCCAATCCAACCAACATCGACCACATAAGGCATTTTACAATGGAGTTCTTCAATCCTTTAAATATGCTTCATCACATGATAATACCACGGGTTACATTATACCATGGGCCCATAAACCACCAACAATAAACCCATTAATGACCAATTACACATTAATCTAGTTCTTATTTTACCAAGTCAAGTTTAACCCGAAATCCCCCCCTTTTGGCTTGACTTGGAGCAAACACCTACTCCCCTCAAAGATTATAACTAGGTATCTAAGAATACAACATGCCTCCCCATAATTATTACCTAGGTCAATGCCTAGAATTTACATTGGTGATCTAATAAACTCGAGGCACGCATGCCTAAATAAGACTTATAGCCATACACCCATTTACATATGTGATTAAATCCAACTCCATAAAAATGCTTACAATTGTATGTCCAAGCATATGATGTGTTATTTCTATTATGGATGAGGTAAATAGTGCCCGCACTCTGTCTTATATATACACTAGTGTTTAATGGAAGAAGCAGTATAGGAGGATGGAAAACAACCACTCAATTGGGTCTGGGAGGAGATCAAGAAGAAGAGTGGTCCCATTACATCAACCTCCTGAAGAAGGACTTCATCCACCTAAGAGAAAGTGAGTCAAAAAAATTGGTTTGGACCAAAAATAATAAGGATGGCTCGTTCTCTGCCAAGATTGGCTATGAAGCTGCAATCGACTCAGTGGCAAGGGAAGACCCCCGACCCTGGTGGAAAAAAATCTAGAAAATCTTTGCTCCCCTAAAGAACATCCTTTCTCTCTGGCTGGATTTAAGCAATAAACTTCTCACATGGGATAATCTACAGAAAAGAGGATTTCAAGGTCCTAGAAGATGTGTACTATGCAACTTAAATGAGGAATCCATCTCACACTTATTTTGCCATTGCTCATATGCAGATTGTGTATGGAGGACGTCAACAGAAAAACTTAACTATGCAACTCCTTTACAACAGAGCTCAATGGAAAAGAATGTAATGGAATGGTGGAACGAACGCAGGGTATGTTTATTTCAAGCCTATCCTGCCCTTTTCATTTTTACTATATGGGAAGCTAGAAACAAGATGATTTTTCAAGACACTTTCATTCCCCCAGACATCTCTATAATATTACTAGTGCAGAAATCGAGAGAATTCAAGACCCAGCTGTCGGAAAAGCAGCCAAGAATTCTCGCTCAACCAACAATCAACCCAGAAATCCCTTGGGCCTACTTTGATGGAGTTATTCAGGGTTCCCCTTCACTGGGAGGAGCTGGAGGAATCATTCATTTATCAAATTCCAAGAAGTGGCTCATAAAGTATGCTCCAGGTCATGCTTCCAACAGCAAGGCAGAATTAGCAGCGTTATGGGCTACGTTGTTGGTTGCATCAAAGAACCATTTGAAGCAAATCCAACTGTATGGAGACTCAAAAATGACTATTGACTGGGCAAACGGAAAAATTCAAATAAATGCACCACATCTTCAGCATCTCCTCCTTGCAATCAAATATCTGATCTCAAGGTTCGACCATATCCAGTTCTCACATGTATATAGGGAATTAAACTCTGAAGCAGATTATCTATCTAAACTAGCTCTAGCCTTACCTCTGGGAAGACTTGAGATAACAGGTCTCTCCAACAATCAGCCTGATTTTAATCACAGTTTAGACATTTAGTAACACACAGTTGTTTTGGACAGCAAGAAATTCTTAGAAATCATCAGCTCATAAAGATGAAGAGCTTTTTTTTTATTTTCTCTATGTAGCCTATAAGACATTCAGACTCATGTATTGACAAACAATGACGTAATATTTTTTGATATATAATGAAGCTCCTAAGAGGGTAGTCCACGATCGCTTTTTATTTAAAGTGATGGATATTTTCCTATTGGAAAATATATACACTAGTGTTACAAGAAGGATATTGAATAATTATTAATTAAGGAGGGGTAGCTAGAGAAAGGTAAGGTAGGTTAAGAAAATAAGGAAGCAGGGAGGTGGCCAATACTCCTTTTCCTAATATACAGATTTTACCTAGCTTTTATTACTAACCATATATCTTTTAATTCCCCTAATAAGTAATACTTTGAATGATTATTTAAATAGCGAGTATTGAATTTCCCACTTCACCATCCTTATAACTAAGAATTGTCAAAAGTCAATCGCAAACATAATAAACTCTTAAATAATGTCCTAAACTATTATGCTCGTATTAGTTTATTTCCAATCATACAAATATTCACGTGAGAAATGGAAAGGAACATCAAACTGTTAATAGCAAAGCGTGAATTGGTTAGTGTGAATTGGACCTTTACTTTGGTTAAAGTGCTTTATTATGGTAATTCGAGAAAACAACTATCTCATTGTAGGAATAATAAGGAGCAAATCAATTCTATGTTGAATCGCATCATTATATTTTTGGGTGAATAGGGGCAATTTCATTTTATTAAATAAAGTGGTGGGTGTGGTAGTTGTTGTTATTTATGTTTGTTTATTTTTTGCTCTTTCATGAAATAATCATTTATGGATAAATTTAGGATATTTTTTAAGGGCGAAATTTTGTCAATTGGATATTTTTTGTTATTTTTGAAAAAATATAATCGTCAATTAGCTTAAAAATTTACCTATGTTTACATAAGATATCATTAAAATGCTAAAATTTACCAAAAAATTATAATTTTATTAGTATATTATATGTTTTTTTATTGAATATTCGCTTGCATATCTATATGTATAATTTTTCAATCTAAATAGTTGTCTCTCACTCTATTTAGATAATTCCTCATCAAAAGACTGGTCTTTTCCGGTGACCAAAACAGTGATCATGTTCTTCAGACTTTCAATTTCCTTTACCATCAGCTTTAGCTTATTCTGTTTTTCTTTGAGCTGAAGTCTTAAAAGCTTTTCTTTATCTCTCCTATGAGACTGTCTATCCTCATGACCATCTAGATAGTCTTTATAGAACTCGGTAGGGTTATAATGAACAGACAGAGGATGAGACTGAACATTTTCTTTTCCTTTATCAGACTTCAGTATTTCGAATTGTTTTTGAAGTCTAGATTTCTCTTGTCTTAGTTCAGTTCGCTCAAAGTGTCTATACACAGGAATGAGAGAAAGCTGGAGATCGATATCAGCAATTTCTTTTTCTAATTTGTAACTGGAAGAAATTTTGGAAGAAGATCTGGAAAACATGTAGAGGGAAAAATCGAAATCGAATTCAGGCAGGCTACACCCCCCTAAATTTGCATCAGGGTTCGAATCAGACTCAGAAGAAGAAGAGGATGATGAAGGATCAACAAATTTAGCTAGAGTAGGAGGAGCTAAATCATAATCAGAATTAGAGGAAGACTCATCAGGGAGAAACAAAACTTCACCTTCAGGAGGAGGAGAATGTACATAAACTTCAAGTAAATCCCACCATGTGGGACCCAATCCTTGACAGAGGGCAGTAAGACAAGGTCTTGATTTTATTTATGGGCATTTGGAAGCCCAATGGTCTGACTTACCACAAATAAAACAAACATTTTTCTTACACTTGTCAGTCCGTCTTTTAACATAGCGCTTGGCTTTGTATTTGGACTTACGATAGGGTTTCTCATACCGATGTTTGTACTTGTGCTTGTGCTTGGACTTGTGGTGATATGGTTTATCAGGATGATATCTTGGCTCAGACGTATAAAACCCCTTTTTCTTTTTCTTGCATTTGCAAGAATCATGACCAAAGTGTCCTCTGTTGTGTGCACCACACCCCCAATCAGGCATACCAACAACATCTTTACAAAAGGAAGCAGAGTACATTTGTTGGTGTCTCTTGGAATCTTTATTCACCCATTTCTCTAGCCAATGTTCTTGCCATGTTTCCATTATGTGAGCATGCAACTGGGCAAGTGAAAGTGTTCTTAGCTCTACCTTTTTATCTTTAAGAGCTTGCTCTACTGCATCAGGAACATGTCCTGGGTAGCTTCTGAGATAATGCTTCAAATAAGCAAGATTTCCAGATTTATCAGAAGATATTAGAAGATTTTGCATATAACAAAAATATTCCTCACTCTTACTTAAATCACAAAGTCTAGCAGACATGAAGAGTGAAGCAAGATGGTCATAATCTTCACCATCTTCAGGACCATAAAATTCTCTACCGAGGGCACTTAGAATTTGTTCATCCGCATCATCTGCAGCAAGCATTTCAGTGCGGGATTCCTGTGGCAACCATCACCACCATTCATATGCAAGGCCTGACAAGCATGCAACTAACTGAGTACCCAACATCTGACCGGTAAGGTTGTTGTCCTGTTGTTTTTTATATAGAATCTATTGTGCTAGCATTTGTATAGAATTTCTAATGTCCTCTCTGGACTAACACTGGATATTAAGGACAGGTTGCTCAGGCATCTGAGACAACAGTTCATTCATGGAATTAATACCAAAGTGGAAGACTTTGGCAGGAGCACTTACAGCGGTTGAGGCATCAACCATGTGGGTATCAAATCTAGGAGGAAGTCTTCGAATGTTTGAAGACTCGGCATCTAGTGCATTCAGACTTACCAAATACTTTGGATCCAACACAGGTTTAAAACCTTTGAACTCAGGGATCCATTCTTCAACATTTTATCGAATTGCATCACTTTCTCCAAAGTCCCATTCAGGTTTATCTTCTTCAGATTGGATACCGAATTGTCCTAAGGAGTGACTTTTACTATGTCCTTTAGAGGCAAGTTTAAAAACATGATCCGGGACCACATACTGTTTTTTCTTCAGTTTCTCTGTTTTTTCACAAATTTCCTCTAGGACTTGTAACCTTCTCTCAAGTTTCTGAGAGGCTACTGTTATGGCAGTTCGGATTTCAGTGGAGTCATGCAAAAGATGATCTAACAGTTCCGGCTTTGTTTCCACTTTATTTATGTGCTCTCTCTGTTCTGCACACTGACTTTTCAAAACAATAATGTCTCGAGCCATGTCATCGAGATTTCGTGCAGAATGTGTTTGTTGCAAATTTCCCCAATTTGCAAGCTTAATCTCATCAGAAATAGTTTGGTCTTGGCTGGAAGACTTATAGGGCATGAATTCTCTTTTGGTTTGGCCATTAGGAGTGAATTGCCTAAAGCCAGTCTCAGGCAATTTTCTACCAGGGATAAATGATCTTTGGCCAGTATTAACCACTTCCAGACCTGAACCTTCTCTTGGAAGAAACATCATTCCTAATGAAGGTAAGAATGAAAACATACCTAGGGAAGGCAGTTCCTTTTGTTTCTGTTTTTGTTGATGAATCAATTTTTGTTTGATTTTTTGACATGCTTGACAGGCAGCATGCTGGCCTCTATGCTCATAGTCAGACAAACCGGAATAAGAAGTTTGTTCAGAAGAGGGAGTATTCACAGGAGAAGAATTTTCATTAGCCTTGCTAACTTGGTTGGACAGAGCTTGTAATCTGGCATTGTTATATGAGGAGATGGAGGCAGATTTGATCAGAGGAGGCGTAAATCCTTGGGTTGGCTGTTCATTGGGAACACGGAAGGAGCTAGAAGCTTCATCAAAAATCAAAGGTTGGGTCGTAAATGAAGCAACAACTCTTTCTTGATTTCTAAGCTCGGTGTATTTCATTTCCCAAGACTGAGGATAATTAATGCCAGTCCAATTGAATGTGATTGGCGTAGCATTTTTGGATTTCTCTCTTTCCACCATGCTGGTGTCTGCAGAACTCTGATGGACACGAGTTCGGAGCTGGGGAAGAGTATCATTGCCAAACCTAACACAGACTCCACCTTTAAGTTGGATGATCTTAGAACCAGATTCCATGTCAAAACCTTTAGGTAGGATATAGGCTTTGAGGAGATTATAGATATGAGGATCGGTGAGGCTAACTGAAAACTTAGGATAGATAGTGCCAAAAGCAGGACCATCATGGAGAGGAGCAGTGAATCCTCCAATGACAGCATCGAAGAATTTTTGATGATGCATATCTACAATACAACAAAGAGAAGAAACAGCTAGACAAGGCCGCACTAATGGACCAAGTCCTAACTTTATAGCGCCAAAGTGAGCATACTTATAATTTTTCTTAGTAGCCCAGTCAATCTGATCTTTATCAAGAAGATTTATATGAACAAGCTCTTGTTTGTCAGTAAAAGAGACATCAATGCTTGATACACGAATATGTGTTGCAGCAGATATGTTCCACCATGGAAGTCTGTATACTTCTTGAGGAAGTATCTGTGGTAATTGCCAGTTCTCAGAGGGATTATGATCGGAGATAGATATATAGGAAGAATTTGATGAAGAAGGACTAAAAGAGGATTGTCTACATTCTGCAAGACTTACTTCAGTGTCATTAGATGATTCACATTCTAAAGTTGTCAGCCCAACAATATCCATTGAAGGGTCCATCCTAGTACAGAGAGTGAGTGCTGACTCTAAAATAGTCTCCGGCAACTATGTAGACTTACTCCCCTATCCCAACGGGCCTTACTGCTACTCTGACTTCGGACGACTCTTACACTCTCGGTGACCCAACAATCCACTCAACGGTCATTTCCACCGCCTACAGAATACTATTGTAGAATGTGTATTATCAACTTAAGAAACTGAACAATGATATTGCAGCAGATTTAACAGACATAAAAGCATACATCAAATTTAAGTGAATAAGATATACCAGAAAATTGCACTTGTCTGGCTCTGATACCAAACGCACCAGGATCTATCTTGCAATCACGAACAGCAATTCCTCAGCACAAATTGATTTTATTATACTGGCAGCATCAATTACAGACTCACAAACTCATGTAGATCAGCTTCAGAGGGCGAAGCTCATCACTACAAACACAAACTCAATGCCTAGGCACAATGTCTCAGGTCCATTTACCTTTCAGAACTTCGTAGAGCGATGAACTTACTCAGAGGCTTCCTGGGAGTCCTGAGATATGCCCACTAGCACACTTACAAACATACCATTTACAGAGGTGAACCTCGGCTTTCTGATGCTGTGTTATACCTTTCAGCAACCAACAGAGCATATTACCTTGGCTCTGGACTAGACTCATATGACTCGCAGAGCTCCAACTACTGGATCGCTCAACTATAGACTCTTAGTTGTAGAGCAAACTACTAGCTCGATGCACTAGAATCAAATGACCAAATGAGGTTTGAGGCCTTTCCTTTATAGCACTCTAGCCGGTTTACCGGTTGCAAGAAATAGGAACCATTCAGTCAAAAGGCAGGGAATCCGGGGTAGTGGTGGGACACACCACTATTATCTCGTCCCATAGGAGGCAGCACTATAAGGGGACCCAGAGACCGAACAACATGGCCCACAAAGTACTGAGACCGACTTAAAGCAAGACTATTCAGGGGACAAAATCCTGACAAATTACACAGTGGAGCTACTATTACCGGCCCACTATAGCTTCCATTATTTAACATAAAGTAAAATGCATAAAGACAGCTATTTACATCAGTCGTCGCCTGAACGACAGACGCAAAACAAATGGGGATTTCCTGGCGGTCCGACTGGTTATCCACCACATGGGCAGTCAAAGTCATTGTCCTGCATATATTCTTCTAACTCTCGTGATTCCAGCAAGGCGTCCACGTCTTGGGAGTCATCTAGTACAGGACTTTGATCTGTAAACACCGGAGGAGGATATAACCAGGTGCTGAAACACATCTCAATGTCAGAGCCGTGCAAAACTTCATTTTCTTTGCCAATGAACTCACTCTCAAACATGGATTCAACTCTGTAATCCAATGGGAGGGTTCGCCTATGGACCTTTGTATCAATACGATTACCTTTGTAGTCACGCTTGATGTATTTTTGGGTAACGTGCACAGTATGCTCTAACTTGCTGTAACGACCACCATGATGCCGTAAAAGAAACTTGCACTAGAGGTTATTCTAGTCCGCCACTTGCATATCGTCCTGCATGTGTAAGATGAAATTTGTGCACCGATTTGTCCAATACACTCTTGGACGGAACTTATCCAAAAGAATTTCAATCCATCCAGACTAGGACTTGTTTCTCATATTTCCAGGGTCTACACATATCACAATGGACCTATTTTCACGACAGAATTACAGAATGAGGTTGTAGCTGGTCCAGGTTAAATTACCTTCACCAATGTCAACATACCAGACCGGGCCTTCTTGTTCCTCATTACAATCCACCCAAAGTTCTCTGCATCTTCTTAGTTTTTCCTGGGCTTAAGAAAAAACTCTGAAAGCTGAACGCTCCCATCTTTCCATGATGTGCAACTTGCATGGAGATGACTGGATTTGTTTTATCAAAGTAAGACTGAGATATTTCTCAGTAGCATGTTTGTCAGCATAATCCAGCAATTCCCTTCGATCAGATGGAGATAAGCTTTCATCCCAGGGTTTCATGAACAGAGCATTTATGGGTTCAAACCGAACATAATTAGGTTCAGTTCCTTCCGTTGGAGCTGGGCCTTTACCCTTATCATCTTTCACAGCTGTAGAGCTTGATCCAACAGAAAACATGTTTAAACTGACAGCTTCTTTTTGCTGCAAAACTTCACGTGTCAGCATGTCAGCTAAACAATTAAGATAACCTGGCTTGTAAACAATATCATAACAAAATTTGACAGCTAGATAAACCACTTTAAAATTCTGCTGCTATTTTCTGCCATTAAATTTTCATTCTTAAAGATTCCAGGCATAATCTTTAAATATGTTCTAATAGTGAATCTAACAGGTTTCAGGAACAGAATAAAATGCTGGACCATTTTCTTAACAGCAAGAATTTCTTTGTGACTGCTCGGATAATTGAGTTCTGCAGCTTTAAACGAACCAGAGCCATAGCCACAAATGTTTTCTCTGCCATCTATCTCCTCAAGCAGGGCACCACCCCAAGTAGTGGATGATGCATCAATTTCAATAATCAGCTTACCAGTACCTTGTGGCAGATGAAGGGCTGGTAGATCTCTTACTTTGGCTTTTATCTTTTGTACTGCCAAAGTCATCTCTTTTGACCAAGCAACAGGGTTTTTCTTCAATCTTTGTTGTAGACAATGAATGTCTGTTGCCTGATCACGATAGAATGGTCTGATGTAATTCAGATTGCCAAGAAACCTTTGAAGCTGGGTTTTATCCAAGATCTTATCAGGAAAATGCTCAAAAGAAGTTAGCACATGTTTTTGCAGCACAACCTGACCTTTCTTAATGTGAAAACCAAGAAAATCCATCTTGGTTTTACCAATTTCCATTTTGGATTCTGACAAAACTAACCCATGTTTAAACACAAGATCATAAAACTTCTAGAGATGCTTAAGGTGATCTTGCAGGTTCCCAAAACAGATCAGAATATCATCAATAAAGACTACTAACCATGGAATATCTCTAAATATATCTTCCATCCTTTTTTGGAATTCAGATGGAGCATTATTCACACCGAAAGGCATGACTTTCCATTGATATTGGCCATGGGGGACCACAAAAGTTGTTTTGAAGCGATATTTTGCTTCAATACCAATTTGATAACAACCAGATTTAAGATCAAATTTGCTAAAGATGGTGCAGCCAGTAATCTTTTGTAGCAAACTTGCTTTATCCGGTAAAGGGTACCTTACTTTTTGCAGAACAACATTAAGCGGCTTATAATTCACAACGAGGCGAGGTTTGCCTCTCTTTTGCTCAGAGTGCTTGTTTACCACAAACGCTCTGCATGCCCCAGGACTCTTGGAGGGTTCAATCAGATCTTTCTGCAATAATTCCTGAATCTCTTTAGAACAGAATTCTTTTTTCTGATGGACTCATCACACAAGCCGAAGCTTTCATGGGTTTGATCTTCTGTAAAGGATCAAATGGCAAAGAGACGAAATACTTTTCCCGAGTCCAAAATGCATTAGGACTTTCAGAGCAACAATATCTTGTAAACTTCTCTTTTATTTCGGCCAAAGCTGTGTCACCATGAATCTCTGCATAGGCTATGCATCGATCCATTTTATTCAAGTTAACAGGCTTGACTGACTTGACTGACTCATCAGAAATGGGTTTACATCTATTTACAGGGTTAAAAATTAATGGAATAGAAACAGATCGACCTGCAACTGTACAGGAGAAAACCATTTTACTCGTATCAATCGAAAAGGGACTAACTTTCTAAAGAAACTCTGACCCTAAGACACAATCTTCTTTCAACACATCTAGTCTAAAAAGAGACAAATGACTCAAAACATTAGAGATTTGCACCGGGAATTCTTTTACTTTACCAGACAAAGAAACTGGTGAACCTTCGATGGCTGAACCGAACTCACGACTCTGTTCCCAGTAGAATTGTGGTATTGCATTCCTTTTAGCTAGGTTAAACTGACAACCAGAATCAATTAAACACTGTACAGAATATGACTTAAACTCTAGAGGACAGAACCTTAAAGACACAAATAACTTGGGACCGGACAGAGCACCCAAAAGGTTAGGACTTTGAGATTGAGGAGAAGAATACTTCACATAGGTATAATATTTGAATCCTTAAAAAATACCCAAGTTAGGGTGTCGTTGAACCAAGCATGATAGTAGGCTAGGCAAAGAAAGCGCTAACTCCAAAAAAAATAAAATTATTCTGATTTATTTCATTGCATTGAAGAAAGGTAGAACCTCTGCTAGTCAACCAAGGTTTAACTAATAACTACTAGTTAAAGGCAATTCAATCGATTGATTTAGGCTTATTTTTTGCATCCCTCATGCTCCAATTATAGTGATCCAAATCAAACACTCCTTAATCAAGCACTTCGTCATCTACTATCCTTTGTGTGCTTTTTCTACCAATGTTTCGCATCAATACATCTTCATCAAAGCCAATGCTTTAGGGATTTTCTCGTGAGAGAGATTTATCTGCCCAAACATGCTTCTAATACCATATTAAAAAATTTCGAACAACATGAGAGAAACCAAAATACATAACATTCATATAATAATGGCCAATATTTACCTTGGAAACCCTTTACTAGGAAAACCAACACCCAGTACAATGGAGTTCTTCAAGCCTTTAAATAGGATTCAACACATGATATTACCTTGGGAAAATACCATGGGCCCATAAAACACCAACAATAAACCCATTAATGACCAAATACACATTAATCTAGTTATTATTTTACTATGGGTTACCCAATACCATGGGCCCATCACCAACTATAAAACCATTAATGATCAAATACACATTGATTTAGTTACTATTTTACGAAGTCAATATTAACCCAACAATTCTTTGTTCCAAACTTATAAGCAAACATCTCTCAAGGAAAGAGGCACCATAAGCTAGTACTCAAGTTCTATGCCCCCTATCAACCCCCCATTGCATTGGACAAGTTACCTCTAGAATGGTTCTCTTGTTCCACTCAAAGATCCACATAATATTTCATGTGTCATGTTTGAAGAGAGTGGTAGGACCAAAATATTGTATTTCGACAATTATCTTAGAGCTTGATGAAAAGGGTTCCATTTGGTTATAATCGACACTAGTACTAGACAAAAAATAACATTTATGATGCTAGTGTATTATCCAAGAAGTCTTGATACAATGGAAGGATATGCAACTCAAAGATGCCACTTGGGAACCAATATTGATTTTACAATAGTTCCTACACCGCCAACATTGAGGACAACATTACTTTTTGAAGGGGGAGGGCATATTAGGGTGATACCCCAACCTCCTTACTTAGGGGTACCTAGGAATCAATTAGTTAATGTATGTGGTCATGATCCTCTTTGAATAACTCCCACTAGTTAGTTGGTGTGCAGTTGTTTTATGCAAAAGGATCATACTTATGGAATAAGATCTGTTAGGTTAAAGGTACTCAATGATGTTGGGATGACTAGTGGTAAGGGTTTGGGTAGTGATAAATTATTTATAGAAGTAGGAAGTCATGTAATGTTTATAAAGTGGTATCATTGTATTGGATCTCTTCTCATTTGGAGGCTACCTCATTGAAGAGGTCCATGAACATTGCTCTTTATCTAGATTATTAATATAATGGTTAATATTGTTACAGGTTCAATATTCTTATTTGTTCTCTTTTACTTTCTATAATTTTACTTTCTTTGGATATCAATCTTAATTCTTCGTTTTTGCTATATAAGTACACTACATGTAAATATTCTATATGTTTGATACTCTTGTTATTTCTTTTTTACTTTCTATAGTTTTAATATATTTGAACATCAATCTTAACTCTTTGTTTTTGCTATATAATAAATTAGTTGTCTTATAGAACTCAATGACCACTTATGTTTTACTATATGTCCATTATATAAACAATGAAAAAGAAGATTATCTAAACTTAGGCAAAGAGATACTATGTTGGTCAATGCTATGCCTATTTTTGAAGACCTTTATTTGTTGGCAAGGAAATAATATGTTGGTCAATATCATGCCTATTTTTAAATATCCCTATCTATTGAACTTCATGTCCATTTGGGACATGTTACCTCTCAAACCAGCACTTGAAGCGTAAAAAGTTCCAACGACAAAGTGCAACTTTCAGGGAAGTCAGGAAGGTTGCCCACTGTCACCACAATAACTCTTTCCCACACTTTAGGCTTACTCTCCTCTTGCACAAGGGGGTGCTTCCCTAACTTAGGGTTAATAAAGCTTATTAGAATTAGGCTTAAGGTGATCAACAAATATAGCTTTATCAAAACAACAAATTTTAGAAGAGATTTAATCAAAAGGGTGATGGGAGGATCAAGACTAGTGTTAAATCCATTGGGCATATGGATTTTATAAGGTCATGACTATGAGCTATATTTTCAAGTAAAAGGACAATGTTGTAGTTGTAATAAACAAATTACAACATTCTTATATGGTTATTTATGAATGCAAAAATCTGATTTCAAATACCTTAATAAAGGAGAAATGGCAAATATGCATAAATGTATGTTTGCAAACTAGAAGATGTGAATTCCAAGTTTTCGTTAAGAAAATATAGCATTCATTTGACACTTTCTGACAACAAACATAATGAGTCTTCAAGGGAAATTAACCACAACTACTCTTTTAAATATCCCCTTTAAACAAGGAAAATAGTTACCATATTGAACCCCTCATAATACACTTGAAAAATTAAATTTCAAGCCTCCATTATTCAACATTATTCAACAAATTGACTTTAAAAAGAAGCACAAACCTCTAGCTTTCCATATTCTTAAATATGTTCCACAAAAGATCCAATGGTAAAAGTCCCCAAATCCAACCCCCTCCTCTCAAATGTAGATATCCACTCTTTAAATAGAATCAAGCTCCATCTCCTTACAATAAACTATGTTTTGTTCTCCAATGAATAACAATATAATATTACATTCAAACCTCCTCAATAACTTCCTTACTAAAAATAACAAAGAGTGTTGAGATCTACTATATTCTCAAAGAAAAACCAATAAAATATGCTAAATTCATCATGGTATAACAAAGAGTGGTTGATCATGTCTCAACCTCCAATAATAACACAACTAGGTGGGACAAATTATCTAAATGAGTGGTTAAGGTGCACAATAAGGCTCTAGTGTCTATACAATGGTCTAACAATTCCTCGAGGGTGGATGCCTTCATAACAAGTGGTTGACCAAGCAATATCTCCAACAAATGATAATAAGTGCCTCCATTCGTGCATCCTCCAATACGAAAATAAAATAGTTATCAAGGGTGTGCTCCTCAATAGTTTGGACCAAGCGGAACCTCGTCAAAATAGCAAGTAGCCTTGAAGAGTGGACGAAATAGGATTTTGACCAAATAAAACAACATAAAAAAAATTAGTGTCCTCCAAATAGCACGAGTGGCACATCCTCAATAATAGTGCAACGAAAACCCTTTGAGAGGTACATGTGTGTAATAAATTCTCCATACCCTATATTTCCAGGGTTCGAAACCTCCTAGGTGTAGTCAACATTCGTGAAATATCATATTCCCTCCAATGTGTAACCAACTCATCCTTAATTGGTTTGACTACGTTGAACCCTCCAATGTGGTTATAACTTCTCAAACAATGTAAAATCGAATAAGTACAAGGAAGAAAGAGCCAACAAGCAATATAATAGTCTGCCACATGCCAAGTCATAATGAAGCACAACTAATCCATGGAGATACACCCTAGAGAAGTGTGTCAACCTCAAGCAGTAAAATATCAATATAATGCATGCATGCCTCAACATGTGTGCACAAAAGTGAGCGCTCTAAGAGAATCATAACCCACCTTCAATTAAACTCAATCAATTATGAGACCAAGAAACTAAATAAGGCATTAAAGTAATTAGAATCCACCAAGGAACTAAATAAGGCGTTAAAGTAATTAGAATCCACCAAGGTAAAACTGGTCAAATTAGCCATTGAATGGTTAAATCAACCTCAAAATGTGTACACAAAGGTAAGCACTCCATCTAGGGACTAATACCATGGCATAATAAAGTAAAATATATGTGCAACATCCCTCTAAAGAATCTAGGGCACCACATCCCCTAAGTCCAAGTACCATTAAATCACCATAATAACATGTCTAGGTAGTCATGTTGTTAACATAAAAAAAGGGGATCATGTGGAACACTTCCTTCCCCGTGAAAAACAAATATAACACCACAATACACATACCATGTCAACATCCATCCATCAATATAATCACTAGGGTTATCTACACAAAAGTCATGTCACTCACATCACCATTATCCAATGGAGTGAGCTAAAGTCTAGACAATTTGCACCTTCTCTAGCGACTTTGGTTGGAATCTGACGACACGAATTGATGCTGCAATTTCGATTTCCGTTGTTGAAATTGCAATTTTGATAGCATAAATGGATTCAGCGTCCTCGATTACCCTTGGGGCATCCTAATTATGCAATTCCAACAACTGAAAACTGCCATTTCAACAATTTTCATCGGATTTTCACCAGAACATTTGCTGTATAAAGGGTGCAAATCATCTAGACTTTAGCTTACACCTTATCCAACCCCTTGGGGGGCTATAACTATCATAGATGAACAAAGGTGTGTCACTCTCTAAACATGATGAACCAAGACAACACCATGATGAAGTAGCAAGCTCCATAACCATGAAACCTATACCAATAAAGTAATCCACCAAGAAAAGGTATGCAATATGAGAGGAGTACCAAACCATAAACCATCAAGCATGATCATCCAACAAGGAGAAGTGAGTCTCCTCCAACCCAAAACACCAACTCAACCAACAAATAACAGCTCCAAGGAAATAAAGAAGTTGTATACCCCCAATCCATCTATGTGGGTATTATGATGCAGATCATTTATTGTGATAAAAATCACAAGAGTTATCCTCATGTAATATGAGGGGTAACATGACTCATGTACTAAGTTAAAATTCCGATCAAACTTTTTTTTATATAGACAATTTTTTAAATCAGCAAATAATATCGGGTTTTTCCATTTACTTGAAAAAAATTGGTTTCTTTTAGCTCATAGTTATGCATGTGAGAAAAGTCACAAACTATGGTATCCACCGCAAAATAAGCCTACATAAAAAATCTACACATCCCAACCTCCTCACATTTTCACAAGTCCAACTGGTAATTTGTTTACTTTTCTCTCATTTTAGAGAGTTATTCTATGAGAGATTTTGTATACAATAGAGTATTTTATGATCCATTATACATTCTTGCACATTTTGTTCCACCTTTTTGAGAGGACAAGGAATCCCTTGGACTTATGCTAACTTGTTCCTAACATTGCTAGTTTTGCTAATAAAGTATTTATTTTATAAAATATATGCATTAAACTTAAAAGGGTTCTCTGTTTTCAACCTTTTATATCTAGAGGACTACAACTTAAAATCATCCGTTACTGGTTAAATATATACCTAACCATGTTACTCAATTTATCAATGGATAAGAAATTTTTATCTAGCCTAACAACCAATGTTGTGTCCATGCAAAAGTGTATTACTTTCAATATTAATCCATAATCCAAAATAAGAGATGCATATATCTTAGCCCTTGCTTTATCTGATATTTTGATTAATGCTCTATGCAATGAGTACATGGAAATTAGAAATAATTGAAATTGCAAGATGCATAGTACAATGGTTAGTTGTCTATTTTCTATCACATTGTAGGCATATTTGATCAAACAAAAAAATGGGTACTCGGTTTAAGATAACTCTAAAACTATTATAGCTAAGACTAAACTATTTTCACTTCAAAACAACCCAAAACTGTAACATTTATATTTAGTTAACAAAGTTCCAATAAAAACAATAAATACTCAATCCCAAATGGTTGTGCATTCAAACCCAACACTTTAAATCAGCATGCATTCATTGTATGTCTTTGCGAGAAACTAAAATTAACCATGAACAAAAAGTAAAGTTAAGTTTCAAAATTGAACTATTCATAGTTAGGAATCTAAATAACCTCTTACATGTCCTTCTTTGAGATCTCATCCACCATCGCGCAAGAAACAAAAGGACTTCACAATTCTATATTTGTTTTTCAACAATTGGGGTTTTCACAATGACTTTGTCTATTACCAAGATTTCAGAAGAAACATTTTCCATATTGACATTACAAGGGTCAAGGAGGGTCAACTTAACTAGCTCCCTTGGCTAGTTGGCTTTCAATCAATGGTCCAATCCTTTGTTTATCTTTGGGAACTTGATTTGCACAAATTGTTGTAAGTGACAAGAGGCTTTTTGTGTGAGCCTTCCAATCCAACTACCTTACGTCTACCACACCTTTGTCCACCAAATGCATTGACATGCAAATACCCACATTCCTCAAATAGCCAAAAGTGATACAATCAAGTGTAATATGCACTGACATGTTTTAATAAAAGGAAATCACATTTTAAAAAATAAAATTGGACAATACTTAGAAAACCTTAGCCCCACCATATGCAATTGTAGTAATTACCAATGAGGTTGTTGATACTAAGCTAGGTCACATTATGTTAATTTTGGCCAACATCACTCACAAGGATATGAACGAGTACACAAAGCAATATAACTGACTCAAAATGCTCAAAGGCTACATCAATGACCAAATCTCATACAAGGGAGGAGCATGCCTATGACGATTTGAACTAGGGTATTCATCACAACAACTGCTCCAAGTTGCCAATAGATCACAACTCGATGGACATAAAATGCATTGACATATGTAAAGCATCCTTCCTTTGTCTCTCCCCTGCTTGTAACAACCTCTGATTAGTTGGACCATTATTTGCTATTTCATCCAAGTTTTGTGATAGAACCAAAGAAGTAACAAAATCCTAAGGATGCATAATACTACTATAAATAGTATAAGCAAGCTTGACCAAAAGCGATGGGATGGCCTTAAAACCAATATGAAACCTAACACACAACAAGTAAGACTACTTTTGCAAGAGTTTGATCAACATGCAACTTAGTAGTGCATACGACAATTAAGAAGAATGTGAAATAACTTAAAATGCATAATATTGATGATGAACAACATGGATGCAACAAGAGTAATTAAGCACACAATAAATGAATTAGTCCAAGCCAAGAAAATAACAACTAAGGTTAAAAGACTAAATAGATTCACTATCAATAGGTCAACATCTACTCACCCAACAAAACTATCTTGTTTTTGTACTCATGCAAGCCAATGAGAATAATAGTTCCAAATGACAAATTATTCTCTAAATGACAATGAACTATAAGGCATTTGTATTGAGTTGAGTGTTATAATAAGCAATAATAAGATAATATAATATTGATGTCTAATGGATGAGCATAAAAGTAAGTCAATGTAACAACCATAATAAAAGAACAAGATACTTTTACTATTAATAGGGGTGTCGCCCGAGGAAGCGAGAGCAGCAGTAGCTGCTGGATCTTCCATCGATACACGGACCATTGTTTGGACCGATGGACTTACTAGTCTTGATCGTTACAAGGGACGATGCTATGACATTGAGGCCGTTCTTGGAGAGGAGAGTCAATTTATTGCCTATGTAGCTTACCCTTTAGACCTTTTCGAAGAAGGTTCTGTTACTAACTTGTTCACTTCCATTGTTGGAGGTTAGCCAAGGTTTGAACACATAACATGACAATGAGTACACCATGGTTGTTAATCTCCAAAAAATAAAAAATTGTTTGAATCGCTTTAAAATTTTATTTCTATTAAAAAAATTGAGAAAATAGTTTCTAATTATTACAAATATTTGAAACTTATACCTGTTTGATCTTATTTTATTTTAACAACCTAACTTTTTTAACAAATATAATATCTAAACTATTAAGAATACAATATGTTTAATATAGGCTACACAAATTTTTGAAAAATACGTTTTTTTCAATTTTTTCGAAGTATAATTTTTGTTTTGTTCATAATTTAAGTGTTTTGAGGATATTTGAAGATATTAAGTCATAAATATTTATAAATTCAAAAACATAATTTGAACACTTCTAAATTTAAATTTTACCATAAAATATTTACCATAAAACTCAAAAAAATTTCAATACATAGAATAAATAGAACACTCCTCTATATAAATTTTAAAACATAAAATATAGACTTGCTCTAAAATAAACAGAACATTCCTCTATATAAATTTCAAAACATAGAATATAGACACTGCTCTAGATATTGCTAGTTTATATAAATTTCAAAACATAGAATATAGACATTGCTAGTTTTTGAATTCTGCACATGGTAAACATCGGTCCTCCTATTTTCTGAATATTTCAAAGTGCTCTTCTAACCCCACTGGAAAAAATCCGCCGAAATAAAAGGCACATGCCTCAAGAGCGACTGAGAGTTAGTTTTCTTGGCGGGCCTCTATCCAGTTCAAGTTGATTAGAAATTTGGCTGCTTCTACATGGGAATCAATGACATTTGGCAAAACCAATGCCCATTGGAGTGGCAGTAGCTCCAATCAGAAACCCTATACTATCTATCTATTGTGCGCACCGCAAATTTAGCGTATTATTATTATTATTTTTATTATGTAGCTAAGTTTGTGTGTTTCAGAGGATGTCAGACTTTGTACAGTAAACCAGCCACAGTAACAGCATTACAAACAGTCATTGGATTAATTTAAACGATCATGAAGTTTATGAAACTTGGATCGAGGCCAGACTCCTTCTACTCAACAACAGGGACACGGAATGCCAATGTCAGGTAAGATAATAGTTCAGTGCCTTGCTTCATACATTTTGCTAAACCATTAGGTGATCAAAGAATGGAAGCCAAGTGGGTATCAGAGCTGGCCGTATAAGTTTGTTTGTTTTTATTTTTCCACCAACCTTGATGAATCTGACCCATTGTTTGTTTTTGGTTAATTTTTTGGTTCCAATTTATAGAACAAACTAAATGTAGCAAAAAGCATTTCGGCGTGGCTGGATTGTTTCGGGTTCGTAAACAGATACTGATATACTTCCATACATTTGGTGCACCATTTCATGGGCATGAGCATGCATCAATGCTACCAGAAAACTAACAAAAGGAAATGGAAATGCTGCGATTTTGGACTGTGCCAACATTCCTATTATAAGTTTTTTTGAAAGTTGGGGTAAAATTTAAAAACAGCCAGTCAGGCAGAGGAGAGAAACTATTCCAAAAAACTAAATATGACATAAGGGGTATATACAATCACTATATTTATTATTCACTTTCACTGTTATTATCATTACAGAAACGCTTACAACATATATCCCACAGAGGAGGAAGCAAAGACCAAGCAAGCGAGCGCGCGTACACACATATATATTTAACTGCGAAAACAAAGTTTGACTTCTATTCCTAAAGACTTAGGTACAAGGAATTACTACTTGTGATAATATGCATGAAAAACTATCTGTTGAATATTAGTTAAATCCCAGCTAAATGGATAGTCGAAGGTCAAGCCTCTCCACTTGCTTGAATTTTCTCTCAGCACATGTTATTGCCTGTTTAACATTTACTTGCTGAAATTATCTTATCCTCTGATCTGTTGGACCATCCCGAAACAAATCATTATGTTGCCAAATGCTCCGTATGTTTCAGATCCCAGTTTTTTAAGATGCTTTGGTAAACTAAATTCCGCTCCGATTTTAGAGGGCATACTACGGCCTTTGATACAAAGTGCATATATGCTTCCAAAAGCATGGATATGTGGTTTCATGGATTGGGAAGCTACTAATAGGTATGCTATGTTCATGTTTGCCCTTGTCAAAGTGAAGTGATCACTTTTTTGGGGGCTCAAATTAAAGACCCTTCCATAGAAAGATGGATAGACTGGTCTACCAGCTTAGATAGTTGCACAATGCAACTCATGCCTGAAATTTGTGCCGAGATGAAAACTTCTCTTCTATGTGCAGCTTCGTGCCTCATGCCCATCTCATATTTTCTATTTTATTTTATGTAAAGAATGATGTTACACAAATAAAAAAATACATTTCATTTTAATCACTGCCTTACAATTTGGGAATATGCTTACCGAGCAGCTTACAAACATCTTCTCGCAAACGAGTTCAGAACACGTGACAATTAGAAGCTCTAACGAGTGAAACTGGTGATCCCGTGTATCCAAATCAAAGATGTCCAATGAATGTTTAGGATCTTAGGGATGTACCATTCTCATTGCTTGAAATGGGTGGTTCCTGCATTTGTCAAAATGTTGTGGATGAATAGTATATTCTCCGAAAACAGATGCGATCTATCCCTGCTGATGGTATGGACTGGAATGTTCTGGATCTCTTCCTGGCTACTCTCAGCTGACTTTGGAGATTAGTTCTGTAAGAACTATGATCCTTTCCATATCTTCTATAAGCCTGCTTGTTGTGAGTTGTGGAAGCATTCATTATAATCAACAATATTAAATACTCTGGATTACAATCCTAAAACTTGAAATTTAGTCCTCTTGTTCCTCTTTTGAGCCATCCTACTGTTTGAAAGATTTCTTATTATAGATGCATGCCTGTGGTCTTGGCCTTCCCTTGTCCATGATCCTTTGTCTCACATTCTGTCCAAATTTTTTATGCTTGGTGATGTAGCCAGTGGTGGTAAGATCTCTGGCCATTTATTAAGGAAACTTGAGAAGCTTCCTATAGTGATGTTTGAGAATTCACTGCCTTTCAAGAGGACCGCACTTCCATATACTTCATGTTGGGGACTTAATGACCATGATGTTCCCGCTAATCAACCGCTCCCTTGTGAGAGTGCACTAGCCACTTCTTTGAAGAATCAAAACTGGTGGGTCTATAACACTACCCTGCTTTCATTGACTCAATTCTCCTCTTGTGGCTGTGGTATTTTCTCACATTTCAAGGATGTTACCTAGTGTAAACTTATTGGTGCTGATTACAATGCTTCGTCAGGTAGAGGAAATGAGCCTAAAGAATCTACATCAAAACTCCAGCATGAAGCTCAAAACACTCAACCACTAGAGCTTGCCCACAAGACTACCATTATACCACCGATTATGAGTTGTTATGCCATTCAATTGCAATGCAGATAGGTAAAATACGAAAATGAACAGTCACTCAACCTCCTTGAACATCGATACAAGAAGCTCAGCTTAAAACATTTCAGACTCTTCTTTGTTTGATGGGAGCTTTGGTAATCATGATTGTAACATATCTTTGGAGATAAGAAAGTAGCATGAAATTGTCATGGCAACCACGCAAATTGTTTCGTTGTTGGAGTAAGCATTTACCAAGGAGACAAAGATATTTAGTGTCATTTTGCTCAACTAAGCACAAACATTTATGCCATGGCTTTGGACATTCAATCCATAAAATGACACATGGAACTAATTTTAAATAAATTGTAAAAAGAATGCAATAGCCTAAATATACTACGATTTGGACTTTTTTTGGTTATATTTTTGTCTAGAATGCAATAAAAAATTGAAAGATTTTCTTGAATTGTAAATATAAGTTGTTAAGATTGCACAATCTAGGGCAGTAAGGGTATTTGAGGGCGTTGAATCCATTTATGCATTCAAAAATGTAATTTTTGTTAGGAAACAAAGTCAATATCCAGATATCCAATATTCTTCTTGTAGATCTCTCGACTAGGTCCATGCATTGTTTATATGTGTTGGGCGTGTGGGGGCGGGCTCTCGCTCTTCGATGGTTCAGGCGAAGCCTCTGAGGCAAAAATTTCTAGACTCTTCTAGTATATTTTGGTTACTTCTGAACCCTCATATGTATTGTATAAAAGGGGAATGACCCCTCGACATTATAACATAAGAGAGATAGAAGAAAGCATTGTAAGTTTTTTGTCGAGTAATAATAAAAGATCGAAGCTGCCATTGCCCCATGCTTTTACTTGCACACAACAGGGTTTCCATGTACATATTGTGTTCTATTGTTATTGTTGTTTTCTTTTGTTTTTTATATTTCTCTAACATCTGGTATCAGAGCCTGAAAAAATTGCAGGCATAAAGTTTTCTGTGAGTGGGAGTCGAAAGAATGACAAAAGGTTTAACCAAGTTTGGGATTGAGAAGTTTGATGGCAAGAAATTCTCCCTATGGAAGATGAAGGTGGAGAATTTGTTGGTTCAAAATGACCAAGTCCTAGCCTTGAAAGGGGTTGCAAAAAAATAGAGCAGCATGAAAAATGAGGACTGGATAAAGCTGGACAGAAAGGTGGTTTCTGCAGACTTTGTCTTGTTCACTGTTACTGAAGAAAAGACCATAGAAGCCCTTTGGGAGAAACTTGGGAAGTTGTATGAGACTAAATCGACAACAAATAAGGTTTTTATGAAAAATCAACTTTATGATCCAAGGATGAAGGAGGGTTCAACTGTGGAAAATCATTTGAATGAGTTTAATACCCTAATCAACAAACTGCTCTTGGTTTATGTAAAGGTGGAGGATGGGGACAGAGCGATCATCTTACTCTGTTCCTTGTCGGATACCTAGGTTCATATGGTGAGGAACATCGCAAACTCATCATTAGGAACTTTGAAATTTGATGATGTGGTAGTTGTGTTGTTGGGAGAAGAGTTGTGGCGAAAATCATCTTTGGATCCTTTTATTAGTGAAGCCCTATTTGTGAGAGGGTGATCTAGTGAAAGGGCTCAACAAGGGAGATCATAATCTATATCCAAGTCCAGAGGATGCAAGAAAGGGAAGTACTGGAATTGTGGGAAACTAGGGCAGTTGAGGAAGGATTGTTGGTATTTGAAGAAGAAAAAGAAGGATGAAAAGCCAAATCAACCACTAGCTGAAGCTAGTAAAACTAATTCAGGAGAGACAACAACATGTGAGGCTTTCTGTCTCAGTAACAATAGATCTCTATTATATGTTTGGGTTTTGGATTCAGGTGCATCTTTCTACATGTCTCCACATAGAGACTGGTTTGTCAAATATTATCCCTATAGTGGTGGAATGGTCTACTTGGGTGATGATCGTCCTTTAGAAAATGTGGGAAGAGGGGACATTAAGATCAAGCTAGACGACGACAAGGAAAGGAAGTTGTGTGATGTACAATATGTACCAGATCTACAAAAGAATTTGCTCTCAATCAAGATGATGGATAAGTTGGGGTATTCTACTTCCTTTGGTTACAATCGATGCAAAATTACCAAAGGAGTGCTCGTGGTAGCAAAAGGAGAATCTTGTGGGACCCTATATCATTTGTGTGGTGATACAATAACAAATCATGCAGCAACAACAGACTTAGGAAATGTTCTGGATGCAATTATGTTGTGGCATCAACGATTTGGACATATGAGTGAAAAATGTTTGAAAAATCTGCATGGTTGACGCATGCTTTCTGGGATTAAATCTTGTGATTTAGACTTGTGTGAGACGATATTTTTGTAAATAGAAGAGGGTTTGGTTTACTGTAAGTTCTGGTAAAAGTTTTGATCTTTTGTAACTTATTCATTCTAATATATTTGGGCCAATCCCCACTCTGTCTATAAATGGTGCGAGATATCATTTGACTTTTATAGATGATTATTCTAGAGAGTGTGGTTGTATTGTCTGAAAAATAAGTTAGAAGCCTTTGAGAAATTTAAAGAGTTCAAGGTACGAGTAGAGAAAAGTTTGGGCAAGTCTAATTTATGTCTCAGATTTGATAATGGAAGAGAATATTGCTCCAAGGAATTTGATAAATTTTGTATGTAGGAAGGAATTAAGCATCAGAAGACTGCATCATATACACCACAACAAAATGGTGTGGTTGAGCGGATGAATCACACAATCATGGAATGTGCAAGAAGCATGACCAACACATTTGGGTTGGATAATAGATTATGGGCAGGGGATTTTAATACAACTGTGTATCTGATTAACAGATCACCTACAATTGCCTTGGATGGAAAGATTTTAGAGGAGGTTTGGTGTGGTAAACTAGTTGATTATTCTCATTTGTTTATTTTTTGCTGTGATGCATTTTCCCACGTGCCTAAAGAAAAGAGGTCCAAGCTTGACCCAAAATCAAGGAAATGTGTTTTTCTCGATTATGATAATACAGTAAAGGGGTACAGGTCGTGGGATCCTATTGACCACAAGGTAGTCATTAGCCAGGATGTTATTTTTAATGGAAAATCCATGCAAAGGAAGGAGGTACAACAATCACCTGAGATTGTACCCGTGGAAGTAGATATGAGTGAAGATGGAAATGAAGCTTTTGATTACATGAAGAACAATGAGTTCAAAAGCCACAACTCAGAAGATCTACATGTCCCAAGAGATGTTCAGAAAGGCATTCTTCTGATTTTTCATTTTTCTTTTGCTTTGTTAATTGATGATGGTGAACCTAGTTCATTTCAGGAAGCTAGAGAATTTGAGAATGTAGATAAATGGAGGAAAGCCATGGATGAAAAAATCAAAGCATTAAACAAGAATCAAACATGGGAATTTGTGGATCTCTCACCAGGAATAAAAGTTGTTGGAAATAAGTGGGTGTATAAAATAAAGAAGAACAATAATGGGTTACATGAACGTTATAAAGCTCCCTTGGTGGCAAAAGGCTATGTGCAGAAGTCAGGTATAGATTCTAAAGAAATATTCTCTCCAATTGTGAAGCTTATTATTGTAAGGGTTTTACTTGCACTTGTAGCAGCACATGATTTACAGTTGGAACAACTGGATTTAAAAACTGCTTTCCTACATGGTGATGCCGATGAAGAAATTTATATGGATCATCTTGAGGGCTATAAAGAAAGAGGAAA
Organism: Larix kaempferi; assembly: GCA_027924585.1. Classification (NCBI taxonomy): domain Eukaryota; kingdom Viridiplantae; phylum Streptophyta; class Pinopsida; order Pinales; family Pinaceae; genus Larix; species Larix kaempferi. The sequence goes on along the minus strand of BSBM01001871.1, from coordinate 1,477,132 downwards.
AGAGCATTTGGTTTGTAGACTCAAGAAATCTCTGTATGGATTGAAACATGTGCTAAGGATGTGGTATAAAAAAATTGACACCTTCATGAAGAGCCAAGGTTTCAATAGAAGTGAAGATGACCATTGTGCATATTATAAGAGGTTTGATGATGGAAGTTTTATTATCTTGCTGTTGTATGTTGATGATATATTGGTTGTAGGCCCCAACATGACATTTGAAATGAAGGATTTAGGAGCAACAAATCAAATTCTAGGGATGAAGATACATGGGGACATAACAGGTAAGAAGATATGGTTAAGTCAAAATTCATATATAGAAAATATTTTGTAGTGTTTCAATACGCAAAATGCAAAACCAGTTAGCACCCCACTTCTTGCACACTTCAAGTTGTCTTTCAAGCAGTGTCCTAGCACAGAGGCAGAGAAGACAAGCATGTCTCATGTACCATATTCATTAGCAGTAGGAAGGCTCATGTTCGCCATAGTGAGCACTAGACCATATATTGATCAAGTAGTGGGAGTTGTTAGTCGATTCATGGCAAATCCTGGTAAGGAGCATTGGAATGTTGTGAATTGGATACTTAGATATTTAAGGGGCACTTTAAATGATGTTATTTGCTAGTAGGAAGGCTCATGTCTGATGTACCATATTCATTAGCAGTAGGAAGGCTCATGTTCGCCATGGTGAGCACAAGACTGGATATTGATCAAATAGTGGGAGTTGTTAGTTGGTTCATGGCAATTCCTGGTAAGGAGCATTGGAATGTTGTGAATTGGATACTTAGATATTTAAGGGGCACTTTAAACGCTTTTATTTGCTACAAATCGATCGATTTGCAAATTAAAGGTTTTGCAGATTCTGATTTTGGTGGAGACAGTGATGGAGGAAAGTCTACTATAGAATATACTTTCACTCTTGCTGGTGGAGCTGTAAGCTGGACATCCAAGTTGTAACCAGTGGTGGCTTTATCAACCATTGAAGCAAAATATGTGGTAGCAACCAAGGCTAGTAAAGAGGCAATATGACTAGAACGACTAATGGATGAATTCAAGATGATACGGGGGAATATTGCTTTACATTGTGATAGTCAAATGCTATTCACTTAGTGAAGAATCCAACATTTCACGATCTCATGAAGTGTATTGGTATTAAGTACCATTTCATGATTGAATGAAGCATATTGATATTAAGTACCATTTCATAAGGAAAGTGGTGGAAGAAGGTAGGAATCTTTTGGAGAAAATTGATATCGATGAGAATACTGCAGATATCCTTATGAAGCCGGTCAGGACAGAGAAGTTTGAATGGTGAAAATCTTCTCTGGGCTTGTTGAAAATGTGATGAAGGTAGTATTGGGAATGGCATGTGGGTGGAAAACATTGGCAAGGAACTTCCTGTATATTGACTTAAAGTGGGAGAATGTTAGGAGATGAAGCCAATATCTAGATCTCCAATATTCTTCTTGTAGAGCTCTCGACTAGGTCCATGTGCTGCTTGTATGTGCCTAGCGTGTGGAGGGGCTGCTAGGCCCTCGAGGCGAAAATTTCGAGACCCTTCTAGTGTATTTTGGTTCCTTTCCTTCTGGAACCCTCATATGTAATGTATAAAAAGGGAGTGACCCCTCGACATTATAACATAAGAGAGATAGAAGAAAGCATTATAATTTTTTTGCCGAGTAATAATAAAAGATCAAAGCTTCCATTGCTCTGTGGTTTTATATGTGCACAACAGGGTTTCCACGTAAATCTCGTGTTCTATTGTTATTGTTGTTTGCTTCTGTTTTTTATATATTTTTTAACAATTTTAGTAATGAAAATTTGTAGTTTGACCAAAGATTGTATAGCCAAACATCGAGCTAGAAAAAGTCCAAATCATATAAGTTTAAATTAGTGTTGCACATATCGACGCTATATCGAAAATATCAGATATATCGCCGAGACTTTCCCCCTTCCGATATATCAGAATTAAAAAATCGCGACATTTCCGATATATTCTGATATATTCTGACACATTCTGATATTCCGATATATTCGAATATGTCGGCCTGCTGCTGGAAAGTGCAAAAAATTGTGCCTGTTCAAGCCATTTTTTGTTGATTTGACCTGTTGGAAACCACATCTAATGAAGCTAGGGCTTCAACAAGACATATTTCTTTTGAATAGGGAGGCTGACAAAAGGTCTATTTGTTGTTGCTTTAGATGTTTAAAAAATTGAAAAAAATGAGTATTTTTGTATTTTTTGTCTTGCAACACTTTCTGAGATTTACCGATATTTTCGGCCCATACCACCGAGAAGTTATATTCCAGACCCTCGTTGATACTTTCTCCGAGACGATATATGCGACATTGGTTTAAACTACTTCAAAAAGAATAAACATGGCTTTATGCATTCAAAAATGCAATTTCAGTAATGTAAATTTGCAATTTGACCAAAGATTGTATAGCCAAAATCTGATGATGGTAGTTGGAGGGGTTTATCACCACAGATAGATCTGCCTCACTATCCATTATTTAGTGTATTCCTAAACCTTTGAAAACATTGATATTTGCATGATGGGAATAACTATCTATTAAGGTCACGTGGTTCCAAAATCCTTGCATTGTTGTGTGATATAAGCCTAAGTATTTGCTTTCAATGATACATATTACATATATACCAAGGACAACTATCGCTATGAACACTGGGTACCCACTTTGTCTTTGATAGCGGGGGTATATCACTGATTGTAGGCGTGATCTCTCATTTCTATTGTTGGCAATGATTAGTAGTGTTTGTAGGGCCCTTGCTCCATGTCATAACAATACATTTAAAATATGAAGGTGTTGTTCTTCATATAGCTATGTATTGACTCCATATGTGGAGGAAAGGGATACCTTATGATCTTCACAGGCACTAATATTGCAGGTTGCAAAATTTGTTTGATTGACATAGGGAAATAATCCACAACATCTTTGAACCCTGGAATGTGAGTTATATTACCACGTGATGGTTGAAGGATTTGATGAGACCTCAATTTATCCACCACACTCAAGTAGTGTGACTCTGTGTAACAACTTAGAGATTTGATCTTCGGTTTCCACAATCACTGCCTATGCTTGCCATCTATCTCGAGGGAAGATATACTTGCTACATTCTACATTCAAGTTTAGAGTGTAAATGCATTGGTATAGCACAAAAAGCAGGAATGCATATTAGTGTCCCACTTGCATAATAACATCTTAAGATGGAACTCTCCAAGGAATAAGGGCCAAAAGGATGGAACACTCAATAAAGCATAGGATGATGCACAATAGAGGCTATGCAACCAAAAACATACCATCAAATGGCATGCAAGCTATCCTCCAAGTTAATGCTCCCATTGAAATGTGTGATAGATGCTCCAAATGGTGAACACTCTCATAGATAAGGTCCCAAAAGGTGAGCACTCCAACCATTAAGCATAGATGAATGGGAAATCAACCTCCAAGAGTGGACGCAATCAACCTCCAAGAGTGGACGCTAGCTCAAGATCTCAAAAAAGGTGCAATGATGTCCACATATCAACCAAAACCTAATCTCCATTTGCCAACTCATAAATCGATGACCCAAGGAGACCACCAATCAACAACAAAATCATGAAACCCAAGAGCAAGGTGTCCACAACGGCTAACCAACTCCATGAGGAAGGGGATGACCCCTTCTACAAGCCATTACAATGCTTCCATTATGTGCCAAGACAGATAAATAGGGAGAGCGTTCCTCATCAAATGATAGCCAATAGTACCAAGATGCCATCCAAGTGTAAAGAACCAAAAGCGCTCTACCAAAACGAGGGTCCACATCATCAAGATACCATATCAACCCCACAAGGCTAGGGGACTCTCATGGAATAGCCTCCATATACTAACAAATCATGTGAACAAGCCAAGTGCTTCATAGGAAATGATATTGCATGTGATCTAGATGCCAAATATAACCAAAACCACTAGGGTGCTTCATAAGAAGATGAACAATGTGTCATAAACAAGTGCAAGATCATCTCCTCCTACGTCCCATAGCTACTAGCATGAAGACCCATCCATCAATCAACTAGGGCATCATCACAATGTCATTAATCAACACTAGGCCATCCACACACCCATCAACCTGTAATCCCTGTTGAATGTGTGCTAAAAATCACATGTGGACACCCATCATAAAATGGGGGCTAACAACGTCCTTTTGTAAGCTACTATTTGCATCTTTAACAAAAGCTACTATTTGCATCTTTAACAAGCTTCTCTACAAGCTTGAATATTATGTCGGCTTCTTCTACTAGCTATCAAAAGGAGTCCTAGGTAATGATATCCATAAGCCCTTCATTGCCTATTATAAAATGCATGCATTGAATTTGGACTCTTGAGTCAAGAATTAAGTTCAAGGAGTTGCTGGTGGGACTGAAGCATCCTCAAGTTCATTTACTTGGAAAGGAGAAAAACTTGAGGATCATATGAAATGTCAAAATTTGAATCTTAAACAGTTTGCATACAGCTATCAATTCTACATTTAGTGTATTCCTATTCGAAGAATATATCTATGGTGGAGTAGCACTAGTAGTGGTTTCTTTGTGGAACATTCATTACATTAATAATAGCAAGTGGACAAGTGGATACCTTTGAGCTTATATTTATTTTTTAATCTAAGATTTCAGGTTTCTCCCACATATAGAGGGCTGGCAGTTGGATTTCAAATATTTGGTATTTGGAACTGATTTGATATATTTTGCTAAAAATCTCGAGACTACGTAATTTCCTACCAGACAGATAGGTTTGTGTATGGAGATGATATTCATCAACTATCAAAACTGACCTTGTTACCATGAAGCTGTATCATTATTTGATATCCAAAACGTCCATACATTAGAAAACAGGATAGCAACCAGATTTTATTTGCTGCCTGTATAAAGGATGTATTTTTCTCAATTGGTGGAGATTCCTTGAGCGCTAAAGGAATGTATTGAAAATCTTAACTATTGAGTTGTCTAGCATTTAACACATTTATGCTTTGTTATCCATTTGGATCTTCCCTGTTGCACTTATTTGTTTTTTCTGTCTCGTAAAAGATTGTACATATTGTATTTGATGCTGTTGGCCACTCTTCTATTTTGCTCTTCTCTATAGCCAAATAGAAATCTCTTATATCTTTGTGAGAGTATCACTATCTTCGTATTTAGCTTCTGGTTTGCTGCTGAATAGACAAAGTTTGTTCTTTAATGCCATTGAGGTCAATAAGTAAGCATTTTTTTTTTTGAAGCAGGACGATTTCTATAGAAGTACCTACTGACTATGTAGTGGAAGTTAAGGATACAAAGTTTTTGTTGCACAAGGTAAATGAGGTTCCCTGTCTGGTTTGATTTTTCCTCTCTCAGTCCTTTAAAGTTTTCCTAAAAAATGTTATTGGCTTCTAAGGCAGAGAGTAAATATTAATTTTTGTTAATAAATGTTCCTTTATGTTTTTCTTTTTCAATTTTAAACAGACTTTACGATGGAGCTGTACTCTGTTGTCAGTCACAACTTTCAAATTCAAACATGATACATCATATTTTCTACCAGAGAAATTACTTCAGCAGAAATAACTCATAAGTTTTTCTTGCTTCTGTTAGATGATCCAACAGTAAATTTGTCAAGGTTTTAATGATCTAATGAACCTCAAATACAATTGAATCATCTGCATTCTTGCGCAGGGTCATTAATGATTTAGAAGTTTGTAATATCCTGGACCAACTGATCTCAAGAATTTTGACTGCCCAATGGTTTGACCTTTAATTTTTGCCCGAACACCAATGAATACTGTTAATGATTACTTGTGTACTGCTGGTTTAGTGTTCTCGTCAAACCCTTCACTAGTAGTCTGCTGTAGCTTACTGTTTCTGGTGACTGAATAAGGATTATCATAGATTGAGGTAAAGCTGGGAGTTAATATGTTCTCAAATACTGCTGCAAATTCTCCTTGGTTCAACTTGTTAATTGAGGCACTGATCACTGTTATTTAATGAAGTTGAAGACTCGAACTAGGCACTTGGTTGAGGCTGATATTTTAGGTTTAATGGCGCTTACGTTTGAGATTACCAACACACATTGTTCACAACCATAATGCTGATGATAATTCACTGAAATAACTCATAGGACAGTTTCACAGAACAATAACGTAACTTACATATCTCAAAGGAATGGACTGATATTTATTTAAGCAACAAGTAGGAATATTGTAATGTGAACACAATACCAAATTAATGCAACTAAATCTGATATTTCATTATATTTCTGACCTGAGAGTCTTCCTGTAGCTTACAGTCGCTTTGTAGAAATGGACAGCCCTTTCAATCTTCAGCGTAGAGTGGTATGGCTTGCAATCTGTGTATGTTGGCAGTTCTGCTGATCTTGACAGCCCTTTAGATGGAGAAAGTATTGACAGCCTGGAGATTATTTGCAGAAGAACAGCTGCCTCAACACTGGTGTTGACTGTGATAAGACCTTCCACAAGCTGCAACAGCACAAGATAATGGCTTGAACTCACCACTGATACAGTCCTTCAATGATGATTGTAAAGTCTCCCTTGTTCCCAACTGCCTGTAGGTGATCACTATAACAGTAGCAATGACAGAGTTCTCTTAGTGCTGGTTTTTATTCCTTTAAATGACTGGTGCGACCTCTTGATTTTCCCCAAGATAATCTGCTACAGGATAAGCATAAAATCTGTCTTCAGACAACTCAGTCTAGTATTTGAACGACCCTCTGCAAAACTCTTTCAATTCTGGAAATGAAGACTGGGAATGCCAGTGCACCCCCAACAATAGAGATCTGTCTCTCAGTAAATCTGTTCAACCAACAAATAGCTAAACAATAACTTCAAGAGGAATAAACTCATCCCCAAAGGGCAGATAGCGGCCTGGGAATATGTCTTTAAACTGATGTGCCCTCCTTCAGATCTGGAAATGCACCCTCCTGACTGTAGTAGTCACAGCAGTGTAAATATTGAGATGAATGGTGAAGGAAACTCGCCCAGGCCTTAGGGGCTGGCTACCTCCTCCAGATAGCAGCGCAGAGGGAAACCTATCCCTTCCAGTAGTTCTTCCTCGAGACAACATACTATTCTTAGTTTCCTTCATTCGGCCTTGGATGTTAGGAGAGATGGGTCTATCCCTTGATAGACCTACCTCATCTCTTTTGGATTTCTTTGCTATCCTTTCCACGTGTATTTCTCCTCCCTCGTGCGGTCTCTCGTACTCGGGATCGAGGGCTTCCCATGCCTCAACATATATTTCTCCTTTCTTTTCCTCTCTACTTTACTTTACTTTCTTTTCTGCTTATTGCCTGTTATAGGAGACCTTTTGGTACTCCTGCTCTGTAACGACATTATTGTACTCGATAGTCCCATTGACCTACTTTTGTGGTCATCAGTCAGACATTAATAAAATTATCTTATCTTATCTTATCTAGATCCTTTCTAGCTTGACTTAGGTGTGTTCTAAGACGATGTACTCTTGTGTGTTGACTTTGAGCAATCATGTGACCCCAATTCCAAGGAAACTTCGTTGCATGCAGGAACTTGTATTGCAATTTTCTCCCAAAGGATCCCACTGGAATTTTGTCGTGGCTGAGGAACAAGATTCTAACCTCTTGAGATAGGTTCTACACAATTAGGGGATTCTAGAATGGAAAAATTTAGTTAGTATGGTATAAAATAAGATAGGCTAGGTCTCCCTCCAAGGAACACAGCAATATAGTTTGATAAGTTCTTACTAGAGAAGGTGGCCACTTACACATTCACGTAGTATCTATTGAGTCTTGCTTGAAGCCAATCCATTCTCTGTTGACAGTTAGATGATGCATACTGATCCCCTCCCAAAGACTTTTGCTTGAGGTTGATATTTGAGATCCCCAATATAGATTCACACTATTACTAAATATGCATTTTTTAAGGTCCAAGAGTTTTGACTCTTCTCACAACTATGTCACCATCCCATTCAATCATATTAAAGTCTCCGTCAGTTATCCACTCGGCAGTGGGAAGAGAGTGAGACATCTATTCCCACGACTGTTTTCTTCCAATAGGATCATTTGGAGCATCCATGAGCAAAAGACCCAAATTGACCTATAAATCAACATTGCCATCCAATATCATCAGGCGAATGGATTTCGCCCAATGTCAAGGATGGAAGAAGTCAACTAAGAGGCAACTATGCACACAACCTCTTAGGGATTGTTGTCATGGATAGTACTAGTGAATTCACCAAACAAAAGCCAAAATGCAATGATTGTCATCAATTTTGCAAAATTCATGTACAACAATAACTTGGCAAGGGTTTGATAAACAAAAATTGGGAAAACACAAAAGTTTCCCAATGGTAACAAAATTGGCCAAACATTGTCAAACAATAAAAAATGTGTTTTTAAAAAAAACTCCTAATTAACTGGTGGTTTCAGTAACATATGTTTTGATTTTTTGTAAGAAAAGAATATTCAGTTTGATGTTGCAAATAGAATTACGGATGATAGAATGCCTGCCATTTCCTGAGGCACTTCTAATAATCTGCAACATAGGGTTGAAATTCACAAGCATGCCTCATCAGGTCCCTTCCCGAGGATGGCAAAATTATAGTTCATCATCACATGAGGAGAGGACATTGAATGAGTGGGAGAGGTGTTAGCAAAAGAAAGCCCAATCTTCTATCTTGACATTAGGGACCTAGACAGTCCTCATGTGGTTCAAAAGTCTATTAGGAATAAATTCCCTTCTTCCTTGTAATACTTTTGTTTTGAAAGGGGATGTTCAGGGCTGAATAAGCACTGTTATCACCTACGTCGTAGCTGCCACTAGATGGGATCCTGTCCAGGATGGTAGAGGATGGGACAGCCAGACGAAGTGATACCGCAAGGGCCTCGTCCACTATTGATGGAGTAGTTGTCACACCGGACGAGCTCTTGTCACTTTAGGCAAAGTAAAACTAAGCCATGGGGGAGACCCTAGCTAGCCTAGAAAGGTTAACACAAAAAAAACAAGACACACACACAAACAAGATTTTGGGAAAGAGAATAAATTGTGATAATCTTGCCTTAATACCCTAGATCAATAAGAGGGCTATTGAGAGGGGTGTGGGTGATCAGGTTGAGAGGCCTAATGATGAAAAGATTATCAATCAATGTAATATATCTCAATAGCTGAGCTAAAATACCACATCTAGGATAGGATGAGTGCTAGTTTTGGATAGCTAATTCACTGCACTTAGGATATTTACCATGAACTTGAATGCGATCACAAATTGGTAGTTAAATGGATTTCTAGCACTCTAAAATGATGCTTGATGTAAGGTATGACGATTATAGGGAAAAAAAAGCAATACCCAAGTCACCAAACAAGCAAGGCACAAACCAAGCAAGGAGCGCGAAAATCACCTAGGGAGATCAGTGCTATAGATCGGGAAAATGGAGTCGGAATGTGATACCGATTAATCCCTAGGGGTTTGATATGATTTCTAATCAAATCCAACTTGAGGTTTAAGCATACATGCATTCCAATGACTTGAGCTAGGAACTAGGGTTTTAACACTTAGAATATTTTTGCAGACTAGTGGAATAGAAATCTAAAGTAAAGAGAAAGGTTTAAGAATTACCCAGAAACTTGGTTGATGCCGAGATAGTCACACTCTTCCTCAATTGTGCCCAACTTGGTGAAGTTTTGGTGAAGATCTTGTCCAAATTGAAAATGCCCAAAGTGGCTAGTGCACCCCTCTCTCCTGCACAAACAAACAACAAGTGTCAATTTGCTATTCAAGAGAAAAAGACGATTGTAACAAGATAAACAATAAACATTTCACTTGACAATATGATACACAAATGAAAACTCCCCGAAGTGCCACGAATTTAAGAGAGAGAAGCTATGCTTCTAGCTTCTCCACAATAACGTCTCTCTTCAAATCGCTATCCTGACACAAATTGACCACAACAAATGCAAAAAATATCCACCACAAATTCACCAGTGTTCATGGAGTAAGATAATGCAATCACAAATCAAGAACATCACACACAAGAAACACAAGTTTTTGCCGAATGGTAATTTCTCTATTAGTTGAAATCTCCAAGAGCCAAAAGTCCCATAGAATGAGTGAGATTCCAAATAAATAGAGCTCTAAGTACAAAATCACTAGCCCCAAAGAGATAGATGACTAGGATTAAAACATAACCAACTCAATCAACGATGGAAAGAGTCTCACTATAACCACATCGAGCTATCCAAAAGAGGGGGGCCGATTTCCCTAATGCGCCCAAGTGTGACAATATGGTGTACAACATAACATAAGAGTGTGAGATGGGGGGTCGCCTAGGGGTCTAAGTCTCCCTAAGGCGCCCCCAAGCACAATAAAAAAGATAATACAATGTGATAACCATATGATCCCGTCACCAAGTGCGCCCTCATGGAGAAGATGTCCTCCCTAGGTGAGAAAAAAAACAATTGTGGCCCCAAGAGTGATGTAAACATAAAGTGTGGTCCCTAGAGCCTCAATACGTCATAATATAACATCCCAAGTCATTACCTTACCCCTCACTAGCCAAATCGATTTCTTGGCTAGGCTATGGCCACTTTATTATTCAATTAAATTGCTGATAATACTGTCGAGTTATAAATATGCCCATATCATGGCTTTCCCTTGCCCAAATCATTAATCTAAATGCAAAAATGAGATCAAAGACCTCAAATCCACTAAAGGTACTAGCACCCCATGGATCCACTTGTGGAACAATCTGCAAGCTCATCCATATCCATTATATAAAATATGGCCCAAAATAATTGATAATAATAAAAATAACCACAAATCATATTGAAGTATGGAACAATGTAGTGGATTCCCATAGGTGCCAAATACACAAAATCAAACCACCGAAGCCAAGGTCACCTAGGACCATATGTTGACCATGGTCAAACTGGGTTGACCGAGTCAAACCTGGTCACATTGATGATTTAGTTGAGAAGCAACTGATCCTGCATGCACAGGGGTCAATGATGCTCTTTTATCTATATTAATAGCCAACTAAAACATAAGTAACACCTACAATGGTGATCGAGCACAATAAAATCAGACCTGTACTAGAATAACTTCACAGTCCCTCATGAAGTTCTAGGCATGTGCTCACTTACAAAACTGATTGTCTTGCTAGATTGGGTGAGGTGAATACAACAAGGCTAGGACAAAGGGGAATTGACTTGTTTGACTTTGACCATGTGATCTCTTAGAGAAAAAGGGACACAGGTATCCACAATGACATGTGCAAGATAGAGGACACTAGGGGAGGGAGGTGTCTCACACATGGAAAGAGTGCTTGAGTTGCCTCCAGTAGACTCTAGTCAAGCATCCTTTTCTCATTTAATTGATTTGACTTTCATAACATTTCACATTTATTTCATAATATGACCTTTCCTTCACTAGCCAACCTCCAAGGGCAGGTGCCCTAGATAGCCTTATGGGCCCCAAATAATGACTTGATCTTACTTGCATTGCCCACCATCATCCATAGGTGCGATGCAGTGACCACCCTGTTGCCATTTACAGGAAAATGGTCTTACATCACACAAAGGATGAGTGCTCGTCCCTTGGTCACTGACTAGCTACATAAAGCCTTACTTGATTTCATTTCACTTTAGTGTTTAGAAACACTTTTTGCAGTCATTTTGATATAGCATTTGTTCCACATTTGTGTTTTAGGGAGTACTTGGTTTGAGGAGTAAAGGAGACAACTTAGTGACATGGGCTACTTCACACAAACGCACCCAATCCATAAGGCATCATACAAGCAGAAATGGATCAACAGGATCCATAACTATAGCCACACACTCTAGAGCTGAGACACAAGCAAAACATGGAGTCCATCATGCACAAAGGTCAAAAGGGGGGAAATGCTCCTCAATCTTAGAAGTCTGGGTCATAAGTCAAGGATAAAATCTCAAGGATTGGAGCAACGGATGTGTTATCACACAACTTGTAGTTGCCCCTAAAGGTGATCCCATCCAAGATGGTAGAGGTGCTAGGCAACTAAAGAGGTGAACCAAGAGGGCCTCGATTCCCAAGAAGGATTGGTTGTCATGCCAATCGAGGCACTCTTCGCTTTAGATCAAGCTAACGCAAGATCAAGGGGGAGACCCTTACTAGCCAATGAGGGCTAGCGAATCAACACAAGGTACTCTAAAGGTTAGGAATGATGCACAAGAGTAAATCTTGGTGGATAAAATCTAGATCTAGGGAAACGTAGTGGCTTATAAGGGTTAGGAACCGGTTGAGGAGGCTTAGGCAAGATAGAGATTCTTAACCATAGAAGAAATGTACCACAATGAAGTTAGGCTAGTAGATCTAGATAGATCTAGTTCATATGAGGAATACCCAAATTGGATCTACCTAGGGTTTAAGCAAATGAGACGAAAGTGGACCCAAAATAGTAGATCCGAGTGTTTAAAGACTAGATCTAGGTGCTTGAAGAGTAGATCTGTGAATATTTGGGGGTTTCAAGCATACCCAACTGATAGATCTGAAAAATTGACCAAATACCCAAGGAGGGTGTCCCACCTAGAGATGACTAGTGCTAGATTCGGGGGTAAATGGAGTCGGATTAAGTTGAAAATTTAGATCTAGTTTTTTTATAATTATTCCAAAGTGGGTTTTAATGGCCGTACTCAAATAGGTACCCGATCTATCAAATCTAGAAAACGAGGGTTTTAACAATGAGGGTTTTAATGGTGACAGTTGCAATAGATCCCGTAACAACAAAAATAAATTGAAACACACCTGGAAATACTTGCAACCGCCTTGCAAATTGTTGATATTCAAAAACCGAATCAATCTAGAGTGAGATCCAACCTCTCCAAGTGAAATCGCTATGCTCCCAAGATGGCCAATACGCCCTTCCATGCCAAAACGATCTGTAGTTAGAATTGAGTCAAGCAAGAAATAAACTATACGATAGCAAAGATAAATCAAGAAGCATCAAAATGATCCAAGATACAATAAAGATACTCCCTGAGATGCAAGACGTCTTGAGGAAGAGATATGGGGTCTCCCCATAATAGCATCCCCTTCAAATCGTCCTCCTTCACTACCACATAGCCCCTGCAAAAACAATTATGGAGAGAGATAGATCCACAATGATGTTGAAGAGAAAACACTTTACAATCACTTGCAAGAACATTCATCAAAGCTTCCAAGAGTTTTTGAAAAATATTTTTATTATGCCGGAAATCCAAGAGCCAAAAGTCCCTTTACAATGAGGGGGGTCTCTTTCTTAAATAGGAATGAGAGAGACCAAAACCCTAACAACTTTTTAAATGAGTGGTGGAGATCAAAAGATATAACAATAATAATCAACGGCTAAGATGAGCCAGAAAGAATGATGATCTCTTCATTTTTTGATGCCCTATGTATCGTGAGATCTTGAGGAGGTGCTATTGGTTGTGTAGAGATTTTGAAGAATCCCAAACCACTTTCTTCCACTATCCTAATTAGAGATGTTTGGCCTTTTTCCTTTGGGAGTGCATCACCTTCATATGTAGAGCTTTGCAAGAGATCCTTGGGGCCAACCGTAGGGCTACCGAGATGATCATCTCCTTCATTCGGTCCATCTTGACGTTGGCAATGTTATACAATATTGTATATGGGGATTTCTACCCTCATTTTTGTTGAGCAAAATCATGCTTGAGATTCAGTTTTGTAAACTAGAGATGGTTATGATTGTTGAGATGCTATATTATGGTTTCTGTTGGATTTTGTGCAACTTCGGAAGATATTATTCATTATATTTTATTGTACTTGATTGTACCTCCTAAGGTAGATGAACTGGATGTAATTATTTATGTAATCACATGTAAGAGTCAATGTAAACCTTGGGGTGCAAATAAACAAAAGAAAATTATTTAAAATAAATTATTTATTGCCCCTAGGTGAAGTCGGCCGAGTTAAGGAATTTCTGGTTTTTGCACTTGTATAAATAAGAGGCTAGTGCACCTCATTAGCTCATTCTCACACTTAGCAAGTGCGCATCACTTGGAGGAGGCTGATTTCGCATTACTTGAAGGAGGAAGCTTATTTGGGGCATCTACTTGTGAAAGACACTTTCACATTCTTTCTCTTTTCTTATTTGTACTCTGATCTCGGAATTATCATCTCTCTGCGAAGGTTGCTGGGTTTTCTCCCATTTGGGTTTCCCAAGTCAAACTCTGTGTTGTTTTGTGCTTTGTCTTGCTTCTAGTGATCTTGGTTATGCATTTATGTTTTATGCTATGAATGTATGAAATTTAACATGGTATCAGAGCAGTTCTAGAAGAAGCCATTGCTGAAGTATTGTCGGAACCCTGTCGAAATTAGGGTTTCATCTTGTGAAGTCTTCACCCATCATTTTGAAGAAAAAGAGCCATGGGAATTTCGTTTTTGGCAAGGCAAATCTATTGGTGAAGACGAAATTCAATTTCGAGAACTTTCAATTTTTGACCTAACTCTATGGTTGCAGCAGAATTAGGGTTTCAGTTTTAACTCATTTCTCTCCATGGATTTGGACCAGCTCACCCTCTATTCAACTCTCCTTGGCAAGGCGAATTTATCTGTGGGTTCAGTTTTTCAAATTATTAACTTTCATTTTTGACCTAGCTCCTGCTAGGGTTTTTGAACCAGATCTGCAATCAAGATGATTGGGATGAAGGTTGAAGATCGTTTGGAAGGAGCCTCCAACTTTATCTCCTGGAAGTCTAGGGTTCTTCTACTCCTAGAAGAAAATGATTTCTTGCTATATGTAAATGAGAAGGTCCCTGAACCAGAAGCCGAAGAGGATAAATCCCGATGGAGGAAGAATGATGCTAAAGCAAGAAGGATTCTTGTGGATTCAGTGAGAGACCATTTGGTTCCTCAAATCTCAGAAAAGAAGAATGCTAGGAAAATGTTCAAGACCATTATGAAGTTGTTTGAACACACTAGCCTAAATGTATCCATGACTTTGAGAAACCAGCTCTCAAATATGAAGATAACAAAGTCAGAATCCATTGCCTCATACTTTATGAGGATCGCAGAACTCAGAGACAAGCTCAGCACCAGTGGAGATCCTATTGGCGATAAGGAGCTTGTCCTCCACACTTTAAATGGTCTTCCACTATCATGGGAGTCCTTTATCCAAAGCATAAGTGGTAGATCCAAACTACCAAAGTTTGACAAGCTTTGGGCAGATTGCTCTCAGGAGGAGACCAGGATTGCAGCACGTCAAAGACTCCATGTCCATGACACTCAACCTGAGGAGAACCAAGCTTTTGTTTCCCATGCCATGAAGGGTAAGGGAAAAGGTAGGAAGTTCCATAAACACAAGCACCAAGATAGGAGACTAAGTCCTCGCCCAGATCAAAAGGAGAAGAAGGACATATCTCAAGTTCAATGCTATAGGTGCA
Organism: Larix kaempferi; assembly: GCA_027924585.1. NCBI lineage: Eukaryota > Viridiplantae > Streptophyta > Pinopsida > Pinales > Pinaceae > Larix > Larix kaempferi. The sequence goes on along the minus strand of BSBM01001871.1, from coordinate 1,461,702 downwards.
GAAAATATGGACACTACGCAAATAGCTGTCGAAGTTCAAGTAAAAGGAAGCATGAAGCCTCAACTGCTGATGTAGAAGAGGATCATCATCGCAAGAAGCAAAGGGATGATGATCGTTTGGAGTTCCTCTTCTAGAAGATCCAGAATGCAAGAACATAGATCTCTTATGGTTCCCACAAGAAGGCAGTGGGGGCCCACACACCAAAACAATAAGAGATAAGTATTTTGTTTTCTTGCTTAAATAGATTTGTTTTTGTCTTATATGCTTTTTATATGCAGATCTAATGTATTGAGCAGTTGATATAGTTTACCCTGTTATATTATGCATATGAGCTACACAACATTTCATGAAGTTAGTCTAGATGATATCTCCCTCCTACATGCTTAGGGTAGTGCACACTCTTGATGGCATGGTCTAGTGGAGATAACAGACATCTAGATACTTCCCAGAAGTGTTTGTTAGACATGTTCATGATTGTTGTGATAAAGTATTAGCTAAGATGCTTGTGTAAACTATTTGTTTTTCCATTTGATTATAAAATGTCACTGATCATCAGTCGGGATTTGACTTGTAGGGAAAAGACCATGTGATTTGGTCTACAAGAGAAGACTTTTTCCGATGGACATATGAATCCTGTTGATGTTCAGCAAGAAGCTTCCTGGAATATGACTCAGCCTAGAAGGATGACCTCGGAGGAAGCTTTCACAGGAGTGAAACCAGAAGTAAGCCACCTTCAGATATTTGGATGTCCAATCTTTATACATGTGCCCAAGTTGGAACCTTCAGGCAAGACGGGAACCTTTGTGGGATACAGTGAGTCTTCAAAGACTTACATAATCTACATCCTAGGGTCTAGACAGATTGAAGTCAGTAGGGATGTGACCTTTGAAGAAGAATTAGCTGTCCGGAAAGGCAGAGGATCAGACATGGAGATCGATGATGAAATGATAGAACCAAAGGAGATGAGATCATCTCCCCCTGTAGCTCAAGAGGGAGTTAGCAGAAAAGGATGAACCTATCGATTCCATTGATCCAGTTGATATCCCAAGAAATGTTGCAGTAGGTCGAAAAAGACCGAGATTGGCACAACAGACTTAGCATGGAGCATATGGGAAATACAAGGCCAGACTTGTTGCCAGAAGATTCTCTCAGAAAGAGGGAGTCGATTATGATGATACTTTTGCTCCTGTGGCCCGATATACTTCCATCGGATCCATTATCGCAATTGCTTCAGCTATGGGATGGAAGTTGCATCAGATGCACGTGAAGACAACCTTTCTCAATGGTGTTATTGAGGAAGAAGTTTACATCGAACAGTTAGATGGGTTTATTGTCCAAGGAAAGGAGTCTCATGTATGCAGACTGAAAAATGCATTGTATAGCCTCAAGCAAGCACCCCGTGCTTGGTATGGACGAATAGACGGATTCTTGGTGAGCTTGGGATTTTCCAAGAGTGATGTAGACCCCAACCTTTACTACAAGATTGTAGATGATGAGCCACTGATTTTGGCATTATATGTTGATGACTTGTTTCTCACAGGAAATGGAAAAAACTCATTGTATGGTGTAAGAAGAATCTTGCCTCTGAGTTTGAAATGAAAGATCTTGGATTGATGCATTACTTCTTGGGATTAGAAGTATGGCAAAGGCAGAAAGAGATTTTCCTAGGACAAGGAAAATACACCATTGATATATTGAAGAGATTCGGGATGTTGGACTGCAAGTCCATGGCTACTCCGATGGATGCAAATCGGAAGAAGTTGAGAGATTCTACTTCAGATTCTGATTTGATTGATCCCACCATTTATCGCCAGTTGATTGGGTCATTGATGTATCTGACCAACACTAGACCGAATATATGTTTTGCTGTGAATGCCCTTAGTCAGTTCATGTGCGAACCGAGGTAGATTCACTGGATTGCTGCAAAACATGTGCTTAGATACTTACGTGGCACTGTGGGATCTGGATTGAAGTATGCTTCAGATGGTGACCTGATTTTGCAGGGGTTTACAGACTCAGATTGGGCCAGATGTGTTGCAGATCGGAAGAGTACTTCTGGATGTTGCTTCAGTTTGGGTTCTGTAGTTATTTCCTGGTGCAGTAGGAAGTAGAACTCGGTAGCACTTAGTACTGCAGAGGCCGAGTACATAGGCTGCTAGCACAGCAGCTCGAGAAGCAATTTGGCTTCGTAAACTCCTGGCAGGATTGTTCGGCTAGATTCCAGAGTTGTGTGCAGATGTCAGTGAATCCTGTATTTCACGATAGGTCGAAGCATATTGAGATACGATATCACTTCATTCGTGATATGGTGCAGAAAGGTGCGGTCGAGTTATAGTACGTGCCGACAGATGACCAAACTGCAGATGTTCTCACCAAGCCTCTTCCCAGGGTGAAGTTCGAATACTTTCGCGGAAGACTTGGAGTTGAAGAGAACGTATCCCTCCTTGAGAGGGAAAGATGACATTGAGATGCTTGCCCTGCTTTTCCCTGGTGCCTTCTGTAGTCTAGTTACTCAGCCAGTTATGGGAGAAATCCCTTAGGCAGATGAGTAGGACAGTCAGCAATTGGTCGGGTTCACACTGGTGCCTCTGCAGTCTAGTTACTCAGCCAGATATGGGAGAAATCCCATAGGCAGATGAGTAGGACAGTCAACAGTTGGTCGTGTGATTGCATTGGTGCCTCTATAGTCCTAGTACTCAGCCAGATATGGGAGAAATCCCATAGGCAGATGAGTTGGACAGTCGGTAGATGGTCGTTCCCATTTGCTCGTCTGAGATCTCAGCCTGGTATGGGAGGAACCCATCGACAGATGGGTAGCAAATGGTATAGCAGAGATGGCACAGCTGATTATCTCAGATATTCAGGATTGAGTGATTCTCCAGCATCCAAGATTGAGTGATTCTCCTGGACTCACCGAAGGACTGGTGAGGATGTCACAGATATTCAGGATTGAGAGATTCTCCTGAAATCTAGGATCGGGTGATTCTGCTGGACTCACTGAAGGATTGCTGAAGATGATACACTGAGACTGTGTGGACAACCTTCAATATGCATAGAGATGATGGAGACAGAGTAGAGTACAAGATGAAACCCAGATGATTGTGATGCTGATGAAGACCGAAGAATACCTTCCTCGTTGAGAGGGAGTGTTGGATTTTGTGCAACTTCGGAAGATATTATTCATTATATTTTATTGTACTTTTATTGTACTTGATTGTACCTCCTAAGGGAGATGAACTGGATGTAATTATTTATGTAATCACATGTAAGAGTCAATGTAAACCTTGGGGTGCAAATAAACAAAAGAAAATTATTAAAAATAAATTATTTATTGCCCCCAGGTGAAGTCGGCCGAGTTAGGGAATTTCTGGTTTTTGCACTTGTATAAATAAGAGGCTAGTGCACCTCATTAGCTCATTCTCACACTTAGCAAGTGCGCATCACTTGGAGGAGGTTGATTTCGCATCACTTGAAGGAGGAAGCTTATTTGGGGCATCTACTTGTGAAAGACACTTTCACATTCTTTCTCTTTTCTTATTTGTACTTTGATCTCGGAATTATCATCTCTCTGCGAAGGTTGCTGGGTTTTCTCCCATTTGGGTTTCCCAGGTCAAACTCTGTGTTGTTTTGTGCTTTGTCTTGCTTCTAGTGATCTTGGTTATGCATTTATGTTTTATGCTATGAATGTATGAAATTTAACAGTTTCCATATGTTTCCTTGTGATGATACCATGCCATTATGATATAGTGCCAATTGCATGCCTTGATGATATGTTATTATGGATTTATGGTCTATAGTGATGATTGTACTAGATGTTACTCATGTTACTTACACTTGTGATTATGATAAGCATGGTTAGGAGAGGTGTTATGTAGATTAGTACATAGAAGTTGCTTTTGTTTTATGCACGTACCATTGACTTGCATCTCTTGATTATTACAGGGACCATAAATCTCCTTTGGCTCCACCTATGACCTCTCCATCTCCATATCATTCCATTTTTGTCTTGAAACCATTGGCTAAGACTTGATATATTGACTCTTGATTTCCCCTCTGTGACCTCTTCATCATGAAAGCCTCGTTTCCCATAGTGTCTTGGCTCTGTTGTGTTGCAACAATGTTCTCTGATGGAATAGGAGGCTCACTTGTAAACCCCTAGGGCTAACTATCATCAAGGAAGGTGAGTTTCCATGGAGCAATGTGCTCCGTATACCTATAACAAGTCCCCCCCCATCATTGAAGAAAAGGGGTGATACAAAAAGAAAATGCAAAATAAAGAAAATAGCTAAGTCTCTTGGTATGGAAGTATGGGGACTAGGTGTTGTCGGGGCTATAGATGCTTGATTGGCACGAATTGTTGAACATCCTAACATTTTGTGTGGATGCTATACCGCTCCGACATTATTTAGTGGAAGCTCGCTGGACTCCCACGATTGGCATCTCTTCCAAATCAATGAGCTACCCCTACAAAGAAAATCCAAAAGAAAAACAAGTGAAAAAGAAAGAAAATAAAAGAAAAAGGAAAAGAAGAATAAAAGAGGGTGGCTTGCTTAGGGTTGGAAAGAGTAGTATCTCCTTACACTTAATCCATTTGTGAGACACACTCCCTAGTGTTTGCTTGATTGTTGAATGTCATAGAGTTCCCACTTTGTCCCCTTATCTTGAGTCAATTAGTCATCTTTGACCAATCCTCCACTTGACTAGCCTTGTTGACTTTGTCCACTCACTTCACCCCAAAGGAGAAATGGTCCTTGCAATGTATTTGATGTTGTTTAGATGGTGGCATGAATATAAAACATTAATTTCATGCTATGTACTAGTTTATATAATATTTTCTATGCTTGAAGCTATGCAATGATTCAAATGAATCTCTTGTAATGCAAATATTGTTGCTGTAGTATGTTATCAATATAAACCATTTGAGATATCATTTTGTCCTCACAAAGGCATCATAAGAGTCCATTCATTCATTGGACAAATTTGTCCAACTTTGACCAAAGCCGAATTTGTTGACTTTTTGACTTGGTCAAAGAGGGGTTTGACTTGGTCAACAAGACCAATGAGCAGTATGTGGTCACCTTGCATCATCATTTATCATACTTTAGCCTTTGTAAGTCAATTTGATCCTTCCATATGTGATTTTCAATCTATATGGACTAATAGGCTTTAATAAATGGAATTTCCTAAGTTTTCAATTAAAAAAGCCCAAGTCCTAGTTTAATAATTTGGAGCAGCAAGAAGATAGATATTACAGATTAGTATTTGGCATGATATGGATTGGTATGAGTTAGTAAAGCATCATGGAACTCATCCAAGGAAACTCCCAAGTGATTCCATCAAGAATTTATCAAGATCAAATTAATAGGTGTTTAATAATCAAACTTCCTAAGGTTTGATTTAAAAACTGCCCAAGTAAAAAATAAAAGGCAACAGAAAAACAAACTGAGCAAAAGATGAATTGGGTCTTCATGAAAATTGTTTCTAATGTCAAATCAAACATTTCCTAGCAAAGATCTCAAGTGTTGGACCACATTTAAGATGTTATTCACCAAGGGGGGGCACTTCTCTCCTAGAAGGCGCATTTGGTCATTTTCAACCACGTCTTTTGTATTCATCTCATCAAATGCAACCAAAAGATCACAAAGGGGGCCTACTAAAGCATCCATCTCAACAATTCATGTAATAATTTGTAATTTTTATTTGCCACATGAGCTCAAAGAGACAAAATCGCCCCTCAAAGAGGGTGAATTTTTCAACAAATAAAATGTTTTAATCTCAATCATTGATGTGAAGGGTGAGACTCAAATGAAGATCTCAACCCTCCATATCATTAACATTAGGGATTTTGCTTTTTATCATTATGTAAAAAGAGATTGAGCCTCATTTTGTAAAGGACTTTGCTACAACAATATACAGAGATCCTTTGATTTTTTTGTTATTCTTTGTGTTGTGGTAAATGGATTTCGATTCTTTCTTTCCTCAAGTAAATGGTAATGGATTCAAGATTGAGGTAATGCTTTTTCATATTTTTTATGTGTAAACTCATCATCTTCACTTTGTTCAAATCGTCCTTGGGCATTTGGTGAGAGGTTTTGGCTGGAAATTTCATCGCAATCATTGCTTTTATTCTTAGCTTTGCTTCTTACCATTCATGCATTGCTTTCTAAGATTGTATGATTGATTTTGTGACAAGATTTGGATTTTCTTCACTGATCTCCATATTTTTACACTCAGTCTTTGCATGTAAGTTAGACCATACTTTGGAATCATAGAGAACGCTTCACTTGGATCGATTTGGATGAATGTCTAATGACTTCACCAAACTTAGGTTATCAACCACCATTTGCTTGCTAGGATGGGAAAATTGACTCCATTGCCTAACTAAGGCACCAGTTAGGAATTCTTTGTACCTTGCTCCCATTCTCTATTTTATGGCTTTCTCTTTTCTCTTGTTGTTTCTAGCACTAAATACAAGTTAGTATTCTACTAGGAAAAACATTAGATCTGAACCAAATTTCATGTTGAAACCCGGAGGGAAAGGCACTGGTTATTTTATATCTCACAAATCTTCAAACTGGTGAGTCTTGGTTTGTATTTAGTGCCAACTTATGCTTGTTGCCATAATATTTTTGAATCTGAATTTTAAACCAGCAAGCTTCGATTGTGCTGAGAGTCTGAGACATTAAATAAATTTATACCAACACCTTTGTTATACTCAAAACCCTTAGATTTTGAACTATAAACTTGATAATAATCAAAACCTGAATTTAAAACTAAGGTGGTAACCTTCTAACTCAACATTTAAAGATCCTTTTAGTGACATATACTCTAATTTCTAGGCACATATTTAAACTCAGCTATCAAGAAAACTCATTTCGATCCATTTAAGCCCTAAGACAACCATTCTTTTGTTGCTTAGACATTTATAAAGTCACTAAACCAATTGAGTAGCTTGCCATTTAGTTCTAATCTTCTTAGCCATTTCTTTCGTAACTTGAGGGATCATTTAACCTCATTTCATTTCAATCCCTTTAGCATTCCTCTAGGGTGCCATATTTTCCCTTTTGCTAAATCAAAAGGCACTCTGTCTCCTACAAATTGGTCTTGTGAGTACTGCAGGAAAACTGGTTATCATTGGCAAGTACACGGAAAAGTTTGATTGGGGACACCTCCCGTGGTTAGTCCAAGTCTACCTCGGTGGATTTGGGAGACCTAAAGAGAGAGGACCTTACCCATGTGACACTTATGGGTATTGTCTCAAGGTTCCACAGGGTTAGTAGCCGATTATTCCATGCAATCTAGGGCTGCTAAGTCGTGTGAGTTGCTAAGAATCTTCTACATGTTGCCAATCCACACAGAGATAGAGACATGTGAGTGAGACAATGTCCTTTTCAGCATGTTATCAGTAGAGTAACCTAGTATCCTCACCTTCATTTAAGGTGTCATTGATAAACCTCTCTCCAACATCAAGGACCATCTAGTTCTCCTTGTTGGTGTCCTGAGACAGGGGAATGGGGCACATTACCAACTTTCTTTCTACTTTTTGAGGTTTGCCAACCTTGGATGTTAGGGGATATTCTAGGTGAGGAACCTTGTTTCATAAGATTGTCCAACGTATCTCCCTTAGCCTTGGACATTATCTTATGAATATTATTGGATCTTATATTGGCCTTATTAGGGTAATGGATGTGTTATCACCAAACTTGTAGTTGCCGCTAATGATGGATCCAAAAGGATGGTAGAGGGGATATGCAACCAAAGAGGTGAACCACGAGAGCCTCGATTCCCAAAAGGATTGGTTGTCACGCCAATCGAGGCACCCTTTGCTTTATGCTATCAAAGCCAAGATAACAAAGGGGGAGACCTTGATCTACTCCCGACAGGAGAGATCTAACCAGATCACTAGATCAAGCTATAGCAATAGGGTACGTAAGGTGACAGGTATGGAACCCTAGATTTAAGGAATTAGGATCACTGTGGAGGCTTAGGAAAAATGTGATGCAATGAATAATGTTTAGACACAGTGATTCAACAATTAGAAGTGATTCCAGGATTTAGGTGCTAGTATAAATGATCAAATTCAGCTGCCTTGGGAAATGTGACCCTTAAAACAGGGAAAGTGTCCCACAGAGTGGATATGAGAATTAGGGCTTTCTAGCACAGCTTGACAGAAGGATATGACAATGTTAAACCAAACAAGCTCTCAAACCAGGAACAAACAACAGGAAAACCAGCCAGACAGGGAATGCGTGAGGGTTAGGAGATTAGTGCCTTGGGAATTGGGCCCAGTGGAGTCCTCCATCCATGACGTCTAGGAGAACCCACCTAGGGTTTGCCCAAAGCAAGAATACCCAGAAATGGTTTTGCGGTAAACCAAGTTGTTTGAGCTAGAGATTTTTTCGATTAATTTAAATGAGGGTTTTAACTGTAAAATGAAGATGGCCAATGGTTTGGAACCCAAAATACCTGAATCAAGAGTAGATCTTACCCGAAAAATCTTGCGGATGCCTTGATATTGATGATCTATGCCTTCCCGATCAATTTGAAGTAGTTTGAGTGAGTGTCCAAGTGAAATTGATTTTCCCCAAGGAGCCAATGTGCCCTCCTCTCCTGCACAACGAACTACCTAAGTTAGATTCGAAGCATCAAGATAAAATGACTAATGCAACAAGAGACATATCAAGAGGAAATCAAAGATCACAATGAAGCTATTGAAAACCCCCTGATATAAGCAAATCCAAGTGAGACGAGTTAAGGAAGCCCCTGCAAAAATCCCCAAGTGAAGTCGCCCTCCTGTAGACAAAACACTGTTTCCACAAATATTTTGGATTCACCACAAAACTCCAAATGCTAGGTGACAATAGATTTTCCAATCAATATCTAAGAACATCACATCAAAGAAAATCCAAGAAGTTTCTGCAAATGATTCTTTTATTATCAAATTCCAAGAGCCAAAGGTCCCTTTACAATGAGAGGGTCTCTCCTTTAAATAGCTATGGGAGAGACCAAAACCCTAACCGCCTTTTAAATGAGTGACTAAGATTAAAAGATATATAAGTTATAATCTACGATTGAGATGAGCTCAACAAATAAAGTACATGGATCAACTCCAAAACATAAAGATCCCACTAGTCAAATCGCCCTAGGGAGGACGTCCTCATAAAGTGACTATGAAAATATAACATAAAGCTCATGGTGGGTCTAGGGGGTGATATAATTCCTCCTTAGTGTGTCCCCATGGCACAATAACATCAAATATATCATCAAAGCATAAAATCATGCCCAAGAGGGAAAGTCGTGAGCCTCCAAAGGCACCATGAAACCACAAAAGTGTGCCGGAGAAAGATGTGTGGGCCCCACTGACTGATGCAACTGTTGTGGAAGGTGTGGGATACATCATACATATCATCAAAACCATTCCTATGCCATTTCCTTGCCTCAGTAGCCCAAACCGAATTCCTCTGTAGCCAATTTTACCATTTTTTATGCCTTTGTAAATCACCTGTAAAAGATAAAAATGCTTGTATCTCTCTGCCTGGTCACCTGGGGCCAAATCTGACTGCACCATCATGTATGGGAGTATGGCAATATAGTAAAAACAAGTGGCTGGACCCCATACTCCCTCTGTAGCGCCGTAGGTGAATCAATCAAATCATGAAACTGCTCTGACAGGCCATTTTTAATGGCAAATTTGCATTGAAGTGATAAACTGAGACAAATCCCAACTGAAACTGCCTGGAACTGAAAACTGACTGTCCCAATGGACTCAGAGAGCCCAAATGCACTAGAGATGCATACTCATACACCATATGGATGACTGCATAATCATATAATATCAATACCATGCCCGGACATAATAAAAATAATAATAATTTGCAAATGATCAAAATCATTAAAATACCACAGATCACTATCTGAGCCTGTAAATACTGCATGGAACCATCTGGTGACCAATAATAGACCACATATCATCAATAACCATCATCCAGGGTCTAACTCATCTCATGTCCTGTGGTTGACTTTGGTCAAACTGGGTTTGACCAAGTCAAATTGACCAATTATCTGATCTCAGCAAAAACATCAAAGTGTTGCAAGTGTAATTGGTTAAGGTATGCTTCATAAATCATTCCAATAGCAATATAAACATAGAGTAATCATTTCACTGGCGATCTAAAACAAGATATTTAAGATTTTCATTAATAACAATAGCTCAGACTAGAACCTCAAGGCTATACTCACTTCATGGCTGTTGTCAATTTGCTAGTGATGGGTGAAGGTGGAAAACTGCAAGGCTAGGCTAAGGGATGACTATACTGACTCAACACTGTGATACTTTGGAAGTGGGAAAGGGAATACACACTAAAGCATATGCTGGACAAGCAATAACACAGGGGATGGCAGTGTCTCACAAATGGGTAAGCTGTTTGGGAAGTGCTTATTCAACCTTGACAGATGCCTACAACTCACATCCAAGCTGATACAGCTCCGTGAGGATCTTTTCTAGAGCCGCCATGACTAGGTGTCCGACAAACTGTAACTTAGCACTTTAGGGGACACTTAGAATAAGCTGTCCCTTGCTCCATCTCATATCACAACCCGTAGGCTAATGAGGAATAATCATTACATGTATATAAGGTTAGCAATCATTAGATATAGCATTTGTTAAACTATTGCTTTAATTAGACCTTTTGATTTCCATAGCCTTTGTCCATGTGTGTTGAAAAACACATTCTTGGATTTACATTTCATTAGGCTTTTTGATCCGTGTGTGTTAAGAAACACATTCTTGGATTTACATTTCATATGCCTTTCATTCACGTGTGTTGAAAAACACATTCTAGAATGGGCTTTCATTAAGATATACAATAAAGTTTCCAGATACAATGTAATGATGGTAGCACTATTTGTTTCAGGTCTAGCCAACACAACTTAGGCAACTTAGAGCCGAGACACAATACAACAGGGAAGCTTATCCAGAAAAGAAGCTAGAGTGGGGGAAAGTCCTCCATATCACAAGTTAAGTAACAAGTCAGGATAAAGACAATAACTGTAAGGTAACAGATGGATGGAGATAGTGAAGATGATGCCAAAACTAGCAAGCCATGTAATGGTGGGAATGATCACCTCCATTCTCCTAAGGAGGGTAAAACCAGTGAGTATAGACAAGAACTCCTAGAACCTGAGCAGGACACTAGATAGATATATAATAACAACCAAGTCCAATACTATATATATGATCGCCAGATCATGACACTAAATGCTAAAACATGCCACTAGGATGACTAAAAATCAATATAACCAATAACACAGGATAATACCTGCTAGATCATATACCTGTGCAAAACATCTGAATCATCATCAGTCCACTAAGAACCTGCTGTTGCAACTCTGGGCACTGCATATTGCTCTGTAATGGCAAAATGGCTACATCGGTCATCAAATTTGAGTTTCCTGAGACTCAGTCATGGCAAAGGAATATACTGCTACTCATCATCATAAGAGTGATCCAAAAATAGATGCTCATCTCAAGCATCTCAGTGTAAAGGACTAGTTGGAAAATATACTGGAATCTGGAATAAATATATGGTAGGCCCAGCTACTATAAATGTGATAACAGGATGATGACAACATCGGTCCTTTTGCTTTAAGTATTGCTCAATACATGTGACAATGCCAATCTCTTGCCTCGAGCTTCTAGATTTGTTCTTCATCATTCCCTAGAGGCCATTTGTACATGTATTTGGGTCATATAGCTTGGGTTTACCTACCTTGGATTTACCTTGCCTTTCACTATGTTTACATTGTTTTAGTGTCTTTGTGTTTAGCTACTTTTTATTCTCAAGACTTTTTTTCTTCCCTAGTTCTTTATTTTATTGTAGGTAATTTCAAGTCCCATTGATCTACTTTGGTCATCAATGGGCATTGTTACCTCCCAAACTAGCATGTGTGATTAAAGTCCCAAAGATGCACACTAGCCGAGGGGAACCAAAGAGGAAAGGCCAATGCCACCACACCGATCCCCTTCCAACTTTAGGTCAGCTCATTTCCAACTCAAGGAGGGTGGCCCTAAGATAGGGTTCACTAGGGCAAAGGCAATGAGGAACAAGGTGATCTCAATGGGTTGCCCTAGCAAATGGTTTGTAGTATAGAGATATACAATAGGTGATGGGAGGATAAGGGACCCACTTCAAGGAGCAGTGCCAATCCAACCAAGGGCAAATGGAGTCAAAGTACAACTAATCTTAGAGGGCCTTGCTTCAAAGATAATTCAGGAAATAAGGATGCTCTAGACTACCCTTATTTCAATGAAGGTACCGAACGGTTCACTTGCAACCACATAGGGAGAAAGAAAAACTCACTCCTTTACTTCTTTCCTTGGCTGTACCCTACACCAAGAGGGGGTTAGAATTTGACCATTCGAATGAAGAACAATGTAAAGAAAACTTTCTTTTAATGTAAGATGACAAAAGGGCTTAAGATAGAGACCAACTTACCCTAAGTCCAATCCAATGAGACAATAATATCCTTTCAATGGCCCAAGAAGAAATAACATGTACAATGCTATCAATATGATCTCCAATAGATAAGCACAATAGAAAGAAAAAAGGCCACACTTCAACAAGAAAGAAATCCTTAGAAAACATTACTCCAAGAAAATATATTTCAATTAGGCTCAAAAGAGAGAGCAAGCTCCAAAGATCCAACCATGAGTTCAAGTGAGGAAGTAGCTCTCTTTATATAGGAGTAGCTAAACTTCCTTTACAATAAAATATTCATTATTTTCCTCGATCTAGCCTAGGGTGGAGTAAAATATACAAAACCCCACTAACTTCTAACAAACTCCTAACAAATTAAATGAAATAGTGGTCAATGCCACTTATGCAAAGCATGCGACATAAGGCCCCAAACAAGGGGTCACCTCCGTCAAGCAAGGGATCAAATGTAAGAAGATGATGCCACATAGCCTCCAAAAGCTCCTTCAAAAGGTGTGTGCTCTATCAAGTGAGAGGAATAAGGCTAAGCAATGTCCACATTAGCCTCCAAAGGCTTTCTTAAGGTGCCACGACTTCTCCAAGGAGTGTCCACAAGACAATACACCCAATCAAATGATGCCTTCATACAACCAACTCCAATCATGTGTTGTCCACATAGCAGCTCCTATGAAGTGATCTTTAAGGCTAGCACTCAACCTCATTATGTCCACATAATAACAACAACTTCCTTCAAATGAAAAATGTCCTCTAAGTAGCATGAAATATCTATTTGGCTTCCAAGGGGTGGATGTTTCTTAAGAAACCATGAATAAGTAAGCTACTCCAAGTAGTTTCCACAAAACAATCCACCCAATCAAATGATGCCTTCACGCGATGAACTCCAACCATGTGATGTGCACATAGTAGCTCTTATGAAGTGATCTTTAAGGCTATCAATCAACGTCATTATGTCCACATAATAACAAGAACTTCCTTCAAATGAAAAATGTCCTCTAAGTAGCATGACATATCTCTTTATCTTCCAAGGGGTGTGTTACGTGGCACCAGTACCAGCGCACCTTCAGTTGTGCCCCAGGGAGAGAGGGTCATTTTTTTTTGATCGAGAAGGGTGTCTTTCAGCATTTTCTGAGTGGAAGTTATGGCCAGGCCCTTTTGGTTCCTCTTGTGGGAGTACTATGGCTTAGTGGCATTGCTGACTGCCTCATGAAAGGGCTTGAAGCCCTGAGGTTGGTGTCTGGGGCTCCTAGGGGTGGGTCACTGGGTCACATGAAACCCCACCTGTTTTATCATTCTGGTGGTGTTTCTCTCAGCACTGAGACTTATGTCTCTCTTCCAGGTCATCGTCCACACCCTCCTGGTCCATATGCACTGCAGTGCCCTCTCTCCTTGGGCTCTTAGTCATGATGACGCCATCCTTGTACCGGCCCTACATTGCTTGATACAGGGGGGGGGGGGCGTTGAGGGATTTTCACCACTGTTGGGGTTAGATGGGGCATGACACTCCCCTCCTCGATACTCCAGCCTTCAGTTCGGAGTGATCTGCTCATTTTTAGCGATTTTAGTAATTTTTTGGTAAACTCTGGGGAAAATGCCCCAAGTTACCCACATATTTGATTATTTTATGTTATAATTTTAAGTTGACATGTTTTAATTTTAAATTGACATTTTAAAGCATGTAGGCTTGGTTATTTTGTAAAAAGTGAGTGTAAGATCATATAAATATAATCTCCTCACTTCATTTTTACACACAACTTATGGGATAAAATTCATTATGCTACTCTTTTACCCTAGAAAGGCCTTATGAAGTGATGTGCACCTCTTGGAGGGATGATTCATCTTGCTCTTGGATGAAGTTGGATGCTTTCTTTGTCTTGTTAATGCTTTGTGGATGCTAGAATGGTTGGAATAACTCATGCTCTCAAGTAAGTCTTTTACATTTTAAGGTTTGTTTGATGAATGGTAGGTCAATTTTGCATCTTGAATGATTCAATGGTAGCCCTAGGGCTACATTATCTTTGAATTAGGCTTTTGCCTGCTATTCTATCCTCATTGCATACTAAAAACGCTCCCAAAAGGAGGTTTTTACAAATTTTTGCCCTAGTTTAGACTCTTGAAACCAACCCTAGCGGTTGTTTCAAGAAGCCCTAACCTAGTAGCAAGGAGAATTACCTACAAGAGGAAGGATTGTCACCTTCCTCTAAGGCTAGGGTTTGGGGTAACATCCATTAAAACCCTAAGTTTATCCATTTTCTCTACATCAAACCCTAGTTTGAATTTTTGTAAATATTATTGCTAGGTTAAACTTGCATTTTCATGGTAGAATTAGGGTTAGAATTAGGTCTGCAATTTTATAACGAAAACCCTAAAAATAAAAAATAAATATTTTTCTTCATTTTTTGGCCTCCCTAAAATCTCGCCCCTAAATTATCGCGGCCCTAAATTCCCGCGGCCCTAAATTCTCGTGACCCCAAATTCTCGTGACCCCAAATTCTCGTGACCCCAAAATTTCGGCCTTAAATTCTCGCGGCCCTAGAATCTCGGCTCTAAAACCTCGACCCTAAATTATCGCGGCCCTAAATTCTCGTGACCCCAAAATTTCGGCGATAAATTTTCATGCCCCTAAAATCTTGGCCCTAAATTCTCGCGGCCCTAAATTCTCACGATCCCAAAATTTTGGCCCTAAATTCTTGCGGCCCTAAAATTTTGGGCATGAAATCCTTGGCCTATCTTTTTTAACCCTAAATAGACTTGCAAAACTGCCAAATCTACTATACAAGCACCATCCTAACTCTCTCTATTACTCTGTGTTTGATTCCATTAGAGGCACTGATCTATGCTTTAAGGTGTTTCGAAGGAATTTGGCATCTACTTGGCAAGTACATTAAAGGGCTCTCCCCTTGGGACAACATTGGATCCTGAAGAAGTTAGGAGATTGGACAAATGTGACAGCAGTCCAAGTTTCTTATGTGATTGCCTTTCACTTGCAAGCCTAGCCTGCCAGTTTGAATGGTAACATGGTGGATATTCTTTAAGCAACCATGAATGAGTGAGCTACAAAAACACTCAAGAGAAATCATTTCACACATTCAGGCTAGGGATGAGAATAACAGCCCTCTCAAGTGAATGTTTAAAGGTTGGGCGATCATGCAATCTGCACAAATGATTGAATCATTGATTAAGTCTATATGGCAGGCAACAGTGCTAGGCTGCTAGCAAACTCCTATGCTGAACACTCATCAAAGGGGACCCATAAGATGGTATAAAGGACTGAATGCTGCTCTTGAAGATGTGGATCAGACCCTCTAAATGGAAAAGAAAATCCTTCTGACTGCAAATCTGTTACAGGGTTCCCCAAGACTCAAATGATGAGGTTTTAAGGTTGATTGTGGCTGCTGTTTAGGGTTAAACAACAGAAATGCTTGAAACAGACCTGTTTGACACCTAGAATCAAAGATGATGATGTTCACTTGTTCCTTGCTGTCCTTTTTTAAATTCAGATCTGATGATTAGGCCGGTACACTGCTGTTACATGCCCAGATTGCAAGATTACTGCCCAGAATGCTAAGAATTTACCCAGATTGCTGGTTCAAAGGTGTTTTACTGCTGATCCCACCTACAAGACCGCCCAGATTTGATGTTTGGTGCCTTTTACCCCTGCTTTTGTGCCCAGAACTCAAAGAAATAGGTTTTATTGTTGAGTATGAAGTCAAAGACACCCAGAACTGTCTAGATCATAAGGTTTAAGGATGCATAATTTGCCCAGAATGAAGATTAGGGCTGCTAAGGGGCTGCAATGTGCCTATAACTGTTATTTTCACCGCTGTACATGCTATTTAACTGCCCAGAATTACTTCTTAGGGCTGTCTACTGCTGATTGAGGTCTGCAATATACCCAGAACTGCTTGAGAAATGCTATTTAAGCTTGAAATTATCCCAGCACTGCCCACCAATGGAGATTAGGTCTGTTTTCATGCTCAGATCCACCAGAATGTATCTCATTGCTGCTATTATGACCTAGTCTTGCTGGATGTCTTCATTGCTGATCCAAGGTGCTTCAAACAGGGCTCTGGTTCCAAGTCAAACAGTCAACGCACTCCATGAACATCCATCTTCCAACAGCATCATCATTAGGGCATCATCATCAAGGATCTAGCATTTAGAACCAAATCATCCAATCTCCAGCACATAGAATCCCCTGATGATATTGAGATGAAGGTGGACACCCATGCAAAATGGGGGGTAACAGACATTAATATAATTTATTTCTTTCTCCTATGTGGATTAGCTTGCTTGACATCCTGACGCCTATAGCTTGCTTGACATCCTGACGCCTATAAGTGGCCCTTGGTAGTTCCTTTAATTCAGTCTTGTGATGAATTTCCTTATGATTTGATAAACATTTAAGTTTAAGATCCAGATTGGCAAATCTATTCACGAGGCTTTATTTTTGTCATAGCTTTTTCATTTCTTACCAGGACTTCTTTTCTCTTTCCTATAAGTAGTATAACAATAATTTTTGTTCTTTCTTGCAAACCTCTTCATACTAATTGCTATTCCTTCTAGGAAACCTCTTGAACTAAATCCTCCAAAGTTTACAAGGCTCTCATTTTAATCCATATCAGATGGGATCAACTAATGATTGTAAGAAAGTATATGCCATGTGGGACACCATCGGTGATGATTTTTGTTGTTTCGCTTCTGAAGTGTTTGCCACTGGTCAACTTTCAGAGTTTCTTAGTCAAGGATTGATCAAACGTATTCCGAAGAATATAGCTAGAGATTCCATTGGGGGTTGGCAGCCTATCACTTTACTCACAAGTGCATATAAAATCATGGCTAATGTGTTGGCATTGGCCTTGAGGATCTACTCCGTTGCATGGTATGTGGTACATTAAGAGTAGACTGCTTTTGTTCAGGGAAGATTCGTTCTTGACACTGGTTTAGCATGGGAGGCTTTGGAGTGGGCTCAGGGAACTGATTAACAACCGCTTTTTCTAAAAATAGACTTTGACAAGGCTTATGATTGAGTTGATTGGACTTTCATTTCAGAGATGTTGGCTTGCTTGGGTTTTGGACTGCGCTGTGTTTCCATGGTGAACACTCTCTTTACCAATGTTATATCCCTTGTCTCAGTCAACAATGTTATGTCCATGCAGATTTTCCTGCACCTATCCATCTATCAGGGGTGCCCTTTGGCTCGTTATCTCTATGTGTTGACTGTGGATGCTTTGGGTTAATTGTAAGAGTCTGCCCATATTGTGGGGTAAGTGTGAGGCATCATGCTCTTGGATGGTTAATAACCACTTTGCAGATAATTTTCTCCTTTTTGTTAGTGTTGAGTTGGGCTTAGTGGATGGGGCCCTCACATGCTTGGGTACATTTTGTTATGCCTCTCGTGCTATTGTTAGTGATCACAAGACAAATTTTTGGTTGGTTGGGATGGATTCACCGCCAGATTGGATTCCAACAGCTTGGACATATATTCAACCTGGGGTCATGGTGAGATATTTGGGCATTCTTTTGGGGGTTGGACTATCACCCGTATCTATGTGAGATTGGTGTCTTCAGAACCTTCAGAATAAAATTCACATTTGACATCATAAGGACCTCCCATTTGCTGGGAAGTTGAATTTTGTTGGTCATATTCTTTAGGCTTCACATGTTTATTATGTATTTTATTAGTTCCTTAGTAGGGCTCAGTTTTGGTGGCTTGAGTAGATTTTGTGGTCATACTTGTGGTCTAAGTATGGTCGAGAGAGGGGTCTTCCTTTGGTTCTGTTAGTGGGCAAATTAGCGAGGCTAATGCCCAGTAAGCACATGAAAGGGGTTTGTGACCCAATGTCACCTCAGTCACACCCCTTTAACTTCTTGGGAGAGTCTTGACCTCCAAGGGGAGAGCCCTTTACTATATCTGCAAGTAACTAACTATCAAAGCCACTCTCTCTCTATGGAATTACCCTAATGACCAGTGCCTTGGATACAGACCTAAACCAGATAAGCATTGATCTATTTAAGAGGCAAACATAAGCATGTGCACTGATGTGTTTAATGCAGAAAGTGTAAGCAGCGTAAATTCATTAGTAATAACCAACCAGTTTAATACAATGACCTAACCAACAGTAAGCAATTCAATGATCATGAAGAAAGATTTATCCACTTAATGTCATTTATTTATGATGTCAAACTCCAAGGAGACCGGGCGTTGTGCTGAAAGGAGGCCAGGAGGGGTGCCTGGGGTGACTAGAAGAGGAGGCAAGTGCCTTTGAGTGGAACGTTGTCACCTGTGTGGAAATCAAGTAGGGGGTATTGTGACCCAGTGACCTACCTCTAGGACCCCCGGACACCCACCTCAGGGCTACAAGCCCTAAATGAGGCAGTCAACAATGCCACTAAGCCATAGCACTCCTAAAAAAAGACTCAAGGGGTCCGACCATAACCATCCCTCAAAAGGTGCAGATAACACCCCCATCCTGGCCCTGAAGAAGAAAAACAACCGCTCCCTGGGTAGATATCTAAAAGTGAGTTGGTACTGCTACATCGTAACACTGGCTCCGTAGCACTTGGTATTGCGGAACAAGTGCTCTTCTCGGGAGTGCTTTGAGAACCTGTGAATCTTCTGAGTACCTGTGCTCTTCTCGGAAAAAGTGCTCTTCTCGGGAGTGCTTTCGAAATTTTTTCTGAGGGTCCTAGGGACCTAGGACACCTAGGGACCTAGGACATGACCAACACCTATTCTAATAGTGTCTAGTAGGCTTATATACATCAGTTGGACTCTAATAACCCCCCATGGCTAAAATTTTCAAAATCGGGCATTCCAACTTTGGAGGAAGCGGGAGAAAACCTCATCGATTATAGCTCGGTTATAGGCAAAGTATAATTGACAAGGGAAAAAACTCCCTGGAATACCTTAGTTGCTTAATCAAGTCATGGGGAATCGAGACACTCAGAATCCTACTAGCACACTTTATTACAAACCCCATGGGGCCATGGTCATGTTGACTGAAAAACAAAGCTGACTAGCCAAAATTGGTTTGGCACAAATGCTGGATCATCGGATACACTGGAGTACAAACATTCATCATGTTTGTCAAATGGCGGCTCTTCAGATAATCCAACTATGGTATAAAATATGTGATAACACAACCCTAACCTGTTCATCACAGCTAGAGGCATGACATTAGTCGAGGCTCCATAATCAAACATACAGTTATGCAAAACTAAATCTCCAATGCATAAAGAAACAAAGAAAGGCTTATGTCCAGGGTTCTTATTCTTTGTTGGCAGCATGTTGGATAAGATGATTGAGGTGTCCTCTCTTTCTTTAGCTTGGTTGATTACTGGTTGCTTCTCTTGAAGGTGAAAGTGTTCAATGATTTTCCCTCTTACTGCGGGAATCTTTGCTAATTCGAACAATGACGCTGAAACCTTCATTGAGCTTAGGATACCTGTGATCTCAATATTCAAAGGTTCGTCAGTAATCAAATCAATAGGAGCCTTAGTTGTACTTATCTGTGGCGGAAGAGGAGCATTTATTCTTTTTGTAATCACAGAAGGGGGCTTCCTGCGCCTTTGGTACGTTTCGCCTGCAGTTATGTTTTCATACCACTTTTTTATCTGTTTCCGGGGGCCTTACCTGTACTTATCTGTGGCGGAAGAGGAGCATTTGTTCTTTCTGTAATCATGGAAGGGGGATTCCTGCGCCTTTGGTAAGTTTCGCCTGCAGTTCTGTTTTCATACCACTTTTTTATCTGTTCCCGGGGAGGCATTTGCCCAAGAAGCTTGTTTACCTTTTCCGAATTAATGGAGTTTCTTCTGACTTCCCGCATCTGATCTTTAGATAAACCGAATTGCCTTCTTTCAAATAAATTACATGCCTCAGAGTCGTCTTCTTCAAAAGGGATATTGTTTCTGATGTATTCCATGTAATAGGTGCAAGATTGTTCCTCATGGAATCCACGACACGCTTTGCAATAGTATGGAAAGTCACTTACCATGTTAGTTGGTTCCAGGGACAATCGGGGCCTTTGTTGTTGAGGAGGGCCCTAGTTGAAATTCTTTGCAGGGAACTTGGGTTGTTGATTTCTTTCCAATTGCACACTCTGGTTCTGTATAGTAGTATTTTGTTGGTCATATTGACTCTTAACTGCTTCATTTCTTCAATTAATATACTCATCGCATTTGGAGCACCATCGGAAGAAGATACTACTTTGTTCTTTGGTTCTGGTCTTGCTCTTGAATGCTTGGATGTATCACGCCTACCAACAGCCTTCCAACTGTCATTTAGAATTCTTACTTTCTTTTTTTGCAGTTGCCATGTCCTGGGGCCTGTCTAAACTTAGGTGAAATACAAAGTCACCCGGAGGCTTGCAATCTGCAGGAAATTCCTTTACAATCTTGTCAAACCTGCGATCAAACTCATCGATCGTTTCATTTTCACTTCTTTTTATCGTCATTAGAGCATTTTCAATAAAATAGGATCATCTTTTCCTTCCATCTATAAAAAAACTTCTTTTTTAAGTCAATATAAGTAGATATACTTTGAGCAGGAAAATACTTTAACCATTTTAGAGCCTCACCCTTTAAACAAGCAGCAAAATTTTTAAATTTAACATCAAGATGACTAACATCAGTAAGTGTTCAGCAATGTTCAAGCTCATCCCAATGTTAGGTAGCAGTAATGGCATCTTGACCAGTGAAAATGAGAAACTCCTTGAGATCTTTAAACTTCAACATTTAGTTAGGATTGTTAAATTTTTGTAATAGCAAATCTGATATGATTATGTAGCAGAACAATAGTACTGATTTTTAACTTTTAGCATATACACTTGCAGACCAAAACATTAACCATAGATCAACCATCACAATAGGCACACAAATTTTACCCTGGGAAATCTTTCAAGGAATAAAACCCCAGCGAAGAATAATCTTCCTTAATATGAGATGACTGAGTTTACATGAGCAGATTTAGAGCGGAATTTTACATCAAGGATAAAATTGCCTTTAGGGCACACATACCAAGAGAAACTGAAGATGAACTACTTGAAGAATAACCAGGCTGATGTGAGCCCTAGGCTAACAAAAAACATCACTAAGGCCCTCCAATGATGATGTCAACCCTGGTTCAAGCCCTTCTAGGGCCTACGTCACTTTGATAAGCTTGGACAAACCTTACGTTCCTTCCTGTTGCCTTGATACATGGCCTTTAAAGGCCTGTCCAGCTGCCGACAACCCTTCTAAGGTCCTGTTCTGTCTGTGGCAGCCCCAAACCAACTCTATGCTGCCCAGATTTGCCCTTACGGAGCCCTGATCTGTAGTTCCGAAACTTGATCTACAGTTTCGAAACCCTGATCTGCCTTAATCAGAACCCTATTAGTCCAAATGACCTCACGAAACCTGTCCAGTTTCGGTCGCTGCCTTAAGTGACCTCATAGAACCTGATTAGACTTGGTAGTTTCCTCTGCGTTAAGCCCTTTAGGGTTGTATAGGCCTGCAACACCCCTTGTCTAGGCTTGATCTGCTCTGTGTTAGGTTAAACTGCCCTGTGTTGACCCTTGAGTGCAAGTTAGAACCCTCTAAGGTTGTGGCTAGCCCTCTAAGGGCTTGCTGTAGCATGCAGCAACCTTGTTAGGGTTCTGCTGTCACCTTCTAGGGCCTGTGGATGCCCTAAAACAACCTCTAGGGCTTTGCTTTAGCATGCAACAACCTTGTTAGGGCTCTGTTGTCACCTTCTAGGGTTTGCGGCTGCCCTAAAACAACCCCTAGGCCTTTGCTGTAGCATGCGGCAACCCTGTTAGGGCTTGCTGTCACCTCCTAGGGCCTGCGGCTGCCCTCTAGAGTCTGCTTTCCGCCTGTTGCTACCTCAAAGATGACAAAGACCTTCAACGTTGAAGAGAGAGAGATAATAACAGCTCCAAAAAACCCCATAAGAATTTCTCTTGGACAGAAATGAAGATGGAAGGATGTATATATGTGATCACTTGAGGGGGTTCCTTATTTATACTTCACCATTGAGTAATCTAAGGGATGACTTCCATAAGTCAAGGAGTTAATCAAATAATATAAAATACATTAGTTGGGGCCCTTTTAAGTTCATTGTGGGCTTTTAAGACTTTATACATTAGTTGAGGCCCTTTTAAGTTCATTGTGGGCTTTTAACCCACCCTTCTTGGGTAGTCACCTTTTGACAAATTCTTAGCCCCTTCTCTTGGTCTCCATGGTCCACACGTGCCAACTCAAGTACATCATATTAAAGGAAAATTATTCTTTGGGTGTCTTATTCTCCCCACTAACACCAAGGTCTCAGGCTAGTTATTCCAACAAGGGGTGGCTAGTCCCTTGAGGAGGTCCCATAGCCCATTGACCAAGGAGAGGAGTACATCACACATCACTTTCCTAGACCCAGTCTAGGGCTTTTAGTGATGGCTCGATAACTGACTAGGTGCCTCAGTGCTAGGCTAAATCTAGTTGACCAAAGTCAACAACTTGGTAATTGAGCAAGTGCCTCAGTCCCAGACTGAATCATGTTCCTGGTAACTGACCAGGTGCCTCAGCCCTAGGATGAATCAAGTTGACCAATGCCAACAACTTGGTAACTGACCAAGTGTGTCCCAGACTGAATGATCTTCTTGGTAACTGACCAGGTGCTTCCATTCTCCTAGAGAATGGCTCTCGATGATGCTAAAAAATCAACAAGGATAACCAACAATGTAATTGAAATCAAAAGGTGCCAAAGCCATACTTAATCGAGCAGTAGGATCAACAAATAATTTATGTATATCAAGCAAAGTATCTAAAGTTTGTTCATCACTTACAAACCTTCCCTTGATACGGTCTTTTCTTTTACGTAATATATGACTGAAATCAGGAAGAAGCGTACCTTTGAAGTTTTCCCTTGTTGAGTACCTCTTTGAATTATGTTGTGGTGGAGTCGCCAGGAGAGACCTGTGAAATCAAACTAAACAAATCTCACCAATGTACGAAACAAGGAGCATACCTGATTGACGGGCTGAGTTCTTGGTGGAGTCGCCAGATAAGCCTACCAGATTAGTCCTTACAAGAAATATATATGTATTAATATCAATAGGGACTTACCTCAAGACTTAGAAAATGTCGTTCTTGCTCGGATAAATCACCTCAACAACCTTGAGGTCACCGGCAATAGCGCCAAAATGTTACTGGGCAAATTAGCAGGGCTAATGCCTAGTAAGCACATGAAAGGAGTTTGTGAGCCAATGTCACCTCAGTCACACCCCTTTAACTTCTTGGGAGAATCTTGACCTCCAAGGGGAGATCCCTTTACTATATTTGCAAGTAACTAACTATTGAAGCCACTCTCTCTCTATGGAATTACCCTAATGACTAGTGCCTTGGATACTGAGCTAAACCAGATAAGTATTCATCTATGTAAGAGGCAAACATAAGCATGTGCATAAATGTGTTTAATGCAGCAAGTGTAAGTAGCGTAAATTCATTAGTAATAATTAACTAGTTTAATACAGTGACCTAACCAACAGTAAGCAGTACAATGATCATGAAGAAAGATTTATTCACTTAATGTCATTTATTAATGATGTCAAACAGTAATTAGGATCTTCAATCTGTGCCAGACAGTAGATAAATCAGTCTTAATTAAAGGCAGTCTTGTAGCATTACTTGAACCAATTAACTTCTTGAATAAGACCTAATCAATCAATCATGTAACATGCAATTTACCCATTAAACAATAGTAATCCAGGCATGCTATATCAACCTTTACTAAGCAATAATTAAATGTTCCTTTCACAAGTGTAATATGACCTCTGCTAACCTTTCTTGTGTTTCCTGATGTTTTCTTTGTGGCAGACTTGGGGTAACAATGGAGTGAACATGATGCAGTCTTAGCGGGCTTGAAATGGAGGTGGAACGTGGCTAGAAGAAGGAAGGAAGGGGATGATAAGGCCTTTGGGAAGGCTATCGATGAGGATAGAAGGTAGGCCAAGGGTTGAAAGGGGAGGCTGAGGGCTGAGTGTTGATTTTTTCTGAGCAGCATCGAGTGCCATTCTCTGGGAGAATGGAGGCACCTGGTCAGTTACCAGGATATTGACCCAGTCTGGGACTGGGAACTCAGCACCCAGTCTGGGACTGGGAACTCAGCCCGGGGCTGAGAGCCATTCTCTGGGAGAATGGAGGCACCTGGTCAGTTACCAGGATATTGACCCAGTCTGGGACTGGGAACTCAGCCCGGGGCTGAGAGCCATTCTTTGGGAGAATGGAGGCACCTGGTCAGTTACCAGGATATTGATCCAGTCTGGGACTAAAAGCTCAGCCTGGGGCTGAGAGCCATTCTCTGGGAGAATGGAGGTACCTGGTCAGTTACCAGGATTTCACTGTAAGCCCTAGACTGGGTCTGGGCAAGTGGTGTACTCCTCCACTTGGTCTTGGTGGCAACAGGAGGGTGAAGTAAAGCAATTAATTTATCTCCTTATGATGATGTGCTTGGAGTGGACATTAAGGCCTTGAAGAACGCCTGGATAACTTGTTGAAGATAAATGAAACCCAAGCATAGCTTGGCTTGGTCCATGAACCCACCATTTAGAAGAAAAATAAATATATATTTATTTATTTATTTATTATGGGTTGGCTCATTATTGGAGAAAAGAAAAAAAAAATATAATAAATAAAAATGATGAAAATGTGTAGATCGGCCTCATATATATGAGGACAGGTCGGCCTCAATTAAGTGGAATTATTCCACTATAAATAAAAAATGAAGCTCATCATTTTAACACAATTTCGTGGTGTCTTTGAGGACAGTTCGTGGGTATTTTTTCTGCTCCAAAAATCAGCTCGTGGGTGACTTTTTCTGCTGGGTTTTACTCCTTAAAGAAGTTACAGTTTCATGCTTCTGTCTTCATTCTTTTACTGCTGGGTTTGTTGTTCAAATACCACTGAAACTTTCTACTGTATGCACCCGAGCCTAGCTAGGGATTTTTCAGTGCAGCCGAGTTTTTTGTTCAGGGTCTGTCCCTAAATTTTAGCAGCCATTAAAACACCTACAGTTTACAGCAGTGTGTGCACAAGTTTATAGTAGTGTGTAAAGTTTATAGCAGTGTGTGTACAGAGTTACAGCAGAAGGTGTGTACAGGTCTATAGTGAACATCTACAGTCATCTAGTGGCAGCTTGGAGCAGCAGTCATAGTACAGGGCTCTTCTTGTTTGGTGAAACAATTTACACTTTGTTGTGAAGGCTTATCTCAGCCTGCTATTGTACAAACTCAGCTATCTCATTTTGGAGATAAATTATTATTAATTGCTTTGGGGTTTTTGTCCTTGAAAGGTTTCCCCGTGAAAAATACTGTGTTCTATTTTTTATGTGTATTTACAGTTAGCTATCTCTGCACTTTTTATATTTATAGTCTGCTACTGCTATCAATTTCAAAATTTTAACATGGTATCAGAGCTCTGCCTGTAAAGCACACAGCATTTGAGCAGGTGGTTGTGTCTTACATAGACCTTGGGACAGTACAGACAAACCAAAGATGGCCTCTTCTGCCTCTTTCAGACCAGAGGACAGGCTTGAGGGTTCAACAAATTTTAATTCATGGAAAGCAAGGCTTATGGCCACCTTGGAAGAAAATGACCTTGATGACTTGGTCATCAATGTTGTAGAAGAACCCACGTCAAATACAGGAAGGGCAGCGTTCAAAAAGAAGCAAGCCAAGGCTAGGAGGATTATCTATGACTCAGTCAAGGAAAATATAATGCCTGCCATAACACCACTGAAGACAGCCAAGGAGTGTTTTGACACCTTGACAAATCTATATGAGAAGAAAGCTCCCAGTCAAAAGAGAGTCTTGAAAAATAGATTTCGTACATTGAAGATGGAAAAAGATGAAGGAGTGGCCTCCTTCTTCACAAACATTGCTCAGGTAAGAGATCAACTTTCTGCTATTGGGGTTACAGTAGATGATGATGACCTTGTACAAACTGTTTTTGATGGTCTTCCAAGTTCTTGGGAAACCTTCTTAGCTTATGTTAGTGGGTGTGAGACTCAGCCAGATTTTGAGAGACTTTGGCATGATTGTTTAGGAGAAGTAGGCAGAGTACAGAGCAGAACTAAGGGTCCTAAAGAAGGGAACCTTGCACTAGTAGCTAAAACCAAGAAACAATTCAAGAAGCCCTTCCCTCCCAAGAAGAAAGAGAACAAGCCACAAGGTAAGCAACTTGATATGTCACAAGTTAAATGTTTCAATTGTTTCAAGATGGGACATTATGCTAGGGACTGTAGGCAGCCACAGAGAAGGCCCAAAAGAAAATTCCAAGCATCTACAGCTGAAGAAGAAGAACCAAAGAAGAAGAAAAATACAAAGTCTTCCAAGCAAGAAGAATCAAGAAAAGAATACTATTTGATTTTTGCCCTAGCAGGGTCCATCACCAACAACACAAATTCTTGGTTGGTGGACAGTGGAGCCTCAAAACATATGACAGGTTCCCGTGAAGCCCTTACAAGCTACAGAAAGAAGAAGTTTGCCACTCAAGTAGAACTTGGAGATGACTTCACCTACAAAATTGAGAGAGTGGGTTCAGTCTCATTTCAACTTGATTCAGGGACCATGTTGCACATTGAAGACATACTATATGTTCCAGGTTTGAAGAAAAATCTTCTTTCTGTTGCTGGCTTAGAAGAAAAAGGCTACAGAGTTATATTCATGGATAAAAAGGTTTTGCTGTGGTCAAAGAATGAAAGGTTGAGTGCAGCATAATTGATTGGGGTTCGAGAGGGAGGCCTTTACAAGGCATCTGGGCACTCTACTCAAGCATTGGTTCACAGTACTATCAACCCTTGTGAGCTATGGCACCGTAGGTTTGGGCACCTTCATTATGCGGCTCTCCCTGGTCTTCAAAAGATGGTTATAGGTATGCCTGAGTTTCCTAATGAACATAGTGGTATTTGCAAAGGTTGTGCCCTTGGTAAAAATACCAAGAAGTTTTTTTCAAAAAGTAACAGCAGATCAAAAGGGATTTTGGATTTGATTCACTCTGACATTTGTGGACCCATGTCTTCACCTTCCTTAACTGGTTGTTTATACTATGTACTGTTCATTGATGATTACTCTCGTAAATCTTGGATTTACTTTCTAAAGGCTAAGAGTGAAACTTTTGATAAGTTCAAGGAGTTCAAGGCGCTGATTGAAAATCAGACAGGAAGACACATTCACATCTTGAGGTCAGACAATGGAGGTGAGTTTGAATCAAATGATTTTGATGATTTTTGCCAAGAAGCAGGGATCAAGAGGGAGTTGACTATACCTTACAACCCCCAACAGAACGGGGTTGCAGAAAGGAAGAATAGAATAGTTTGTGAGGCTGCTAAAGCCATATTGTGTGATCTAGATCTTCCTTTGTCTCTATGGGCTGAGGCTGCTGGTACAACTGTCTATATTCAAAACAGAAGTCCTCATGCCATTTTGGGAGAAAAGACTCCAGAAGAAGTCTTTACAGGAAAGAAACCTGCAGTTGACCACATGAGGATCTTTGGCACTCCAGTCTACATCCATGTGCCAAAAGAAAAGAGATTAAAGCTGGAGCCTTTCGGAAAGAAAGGCACATTTGTTGGGTATAGTGAAAATTCAAAAGCCTACCGTATCTATGTTCCTGGTCAAAGATACATTGAAATCAGCAGAGATGTGATATTTCATGAGGAAGTTGTTTTCCGCCACTCCAAAGAGCTTCCAAAAGATCCAGAAGGATCTCTTTCCGACATTCCAGACTCTCCTCATTCAAAGAATCAGAGGGAGGAAGAAGATGAACCTCATGCTTACTTAGAACCAGAAAGACTAGCTGAAGAACTACTTGAAGCTCCTCCTTCCAAGAGAAGACCTACTTGGGCGAGAGAAATATTGCAAGAAGCAGAGAAGCATAAAGCTCCTTCTGGGACATTCAGAGAAAGCAAGAATCCCCATAAATACTCAGGTCTTATGGGTAAGCTCATTGATGCAGAGCCTTCTACATTCAAAGAAGCAGAGTCTCATCAGGTATGGATTGATGCCATGATAGAAGAATATAATTCCATTATGAAAAATGATGTGTGGGAAATTGTTCCTCGACCAAAAGGGAAGTCCGTGGTAACTTCGAAATGGCTCTATAAAATCAAGCATGTTGCTGATGGCAGCATTGAGAAATATAAAGCAAGATTTGTGGCACGTGGTTTCTCACAAAAGGAAGGCATAGACTATGATGAAACATTTGCTCCTGATGCCAGGTATACCACCATTAGAACCATCATCTCCCTCGCTGCTGTCTTTGGATGGAAACTCCATCAAATGGATGTAAAGACAACTTTTCTTAATGGAGAAGTTGAAGAAGAGGTCTACATTGAGCAACTTGAAGGTTTTGCGACACATGAAATGCAGTCTCATGTGTGCAAACTAAAGAAAGCTTTGTATGGACTCAAACAGGCCCCAAGGCTCTGGTATGCCAGGATTGATGGTTACCTTCACAGTTTGGGATTCTCCAAGAGCACCACTGATTCCAACCTTTACTTTAAGGTTGTTCAGAACCATGTCTTGATCCTAGTCCTATATGTGGATGATCTGTTCCTCACTGGAGAGGACCAACTGATAGCTCAGTGCAAGAGGGAGCTTACTTCAGAATTTGAAATGAAGGATCTGGGACTCATGCACTATTTTCTTGGTTTAGAGGTCTGGCAGAAGCCAGATGAGATCTTTCTATCTCAAAGGAAGTATACAGTTGATATCTTGCAGAGGTTTGGGATGCATGACTGCAAACCCATGAGTGTACCCATGACATCAAATCTGAAGAAGTTACGTGACTTAGCTACTTCTTCACAGGCAGTGGATCCTACTCAGTATCGCCAACTTATTGGATCTTTGATGTATCTAGTGCATACGAGACCAGATATCTGTTATACAGTGAATGCATTGAGTCAGTTCATGTCTGAGCCGAAGCACATACACTAGATAGCTGCCAAACATGTGCTCAGATATTTGCGAGGTACTATTACATATGGGCTCAGATATACCTCCAACAGTGGGGTAATGCTACTTGGATATGCTGACTCCGATTGGGCTAGTAGTGCAGTGGACCGGAAAAGCACATCAGGGTACTGTTTCAGTTTGGGATCAACCATGATCTCATGGTCCAGCAGAAAACAGGGTTCCATAGCTCAGAGCACAGCTGAAGCTGAGTATATTGCTGCCAGTGATGCCTGCAGAGAAGCAGTTTGGCTTAGAAAGCTTCTCTCTGACTTGTTTGGTGGAAAGCTTGAACCAACTATTATCCATTGCGATAATCAGAGTTGCATTAAGCTTTCAGATAACCCTGTATTTCACGACAGGTCAAAGCACATTGAGATGAAGTACCACTTCATCAGAGATATGGTACAGCGAGGTGCCATGAAGCTCCAGTACATCCGTACAGATGAGCAGATTGCTGACATATTGACCAAGCCCTTGTCGTTGACAAAGCTTGTGCACTTTCGAGACAAGCTTGGTATTGCAGAGAATGACTCTTTCGCTGAGAGGGAGTGTTGATTTTTTCTGAGCAGCATCGAGTGCCATTCTCTGGGAGAATGGAGGCACCTGGTCAGTTACCAGGATATTGACCCAGTCTGGGACTGGGAACTCAGCCCGGGGCTGAGAGCCATTCTCTGGGAGAATGGAGGCACCTGGTCAGTTACCAGGATATTGACCCAGTCTGGGACTGGGAACTCAGCCCGGGGCTGAGAGCCATTCTCTGGGAGAATGGAGGCACCTGGTCAGTTACCAGGATATTGATCCAGTCTGGGACTGGAAGCTCAGCCTGGGGCTGAGAGCAATTCTCTAGGAGAATGGAGGTACCTGGTCAGTTACCAGGATTTCACTGTCAGCCCTAGATCGGGTCTGGGCAAGTGGTGTACTCCTCCACTTGGTCTTGGTGGCAACAGGAGGGTGAAGTAAAGCAATTAATTTATCTCCTTATGATGATGTGCTTGGAGTGGACATTAAGGCCTTGAAGAACGCCTGGATAACTTGTTGAAGATAAATGAAACCCAAGCATAGCTTGGCTTGGTCCATGAACCCACCATTTAGAAGAAAAATAAATATATATTTATTTATTTATTATGGGTTGGTTCATTATTGGAGAAAAGAAAAAAAAAAATATAATAAATAAAAATGATGAAAATGTGTAGGTCGGCCTCATATTTTTTTTTTTTGGAGAACAAAAAATAAATAAATATATGAGGACAGGTCGGCCTCAATTAAGTGGAATTATTCCACTATAAATAAAAAATGAAGCTCATCATTTTAACACAATTTCGTGGTGTCTTTGAGGACAGTTCGTGGGTACAAATTGTGGGTTTTTTTTCTGCTCCAAAAATCAGCTCGTGGGTGACTTTTTCTGCTAGGTTTTACTCCTTAAAGAAGTTACAGTTTCATGCTTCTGTCTTCATTCTTTTACTGCTGGGTTTGCTGTTCAAATACCACTGAAACTTTCTACTGTATGCACCCGAGCCCAGCTAGGGCTTTTTCAGTGCAGCCGAGTTTTTTGTTCAGGGTCTGTCCCTAAATTTTGGCAGCCATTAAAACACCTACAGTTTACAGCAGTGTGTGCACAAGTTTACAGCAGTGTGTAAAGTTTACAGTAGTGTGTGTAAAGTTTACAGCAGTGTGTGTACAGAGTTACAGCAGAAGGTGTATACAGGTCTACAGTGAACATCTACAGTCATCTAGTGGCAGCTTGGAGCAGCAGTCATAGTACAGGGCTCTTCTTGTTTGGTGAAACAATTTACACTTTGTTGTGAAGGCTTATCTCAGCCTGCTATTGTACAAACTCAACTATCTCATTTTGGAGATAAATTATTATTAATTGCTTTGGGGTTTTTGTCCTTGAAAGGTTTCCCCGTGAAAAATACTGTGTTCTATTTTTTATGTGTATTTACAGTTAGCTATCTCTGCACTTTTTATATTTATAGTCTGCTACTGCTATCAATTTCAAAATTTTAACACTGAGGAAGGGTTTAAGGCCTGAAAAAGGGAGGGCCGAGGCTTGAAGAATACAGGTCGAGGGCTAAAAAGGGAGGCCGAGGGTTGAAAGAGGGAGGCCGGGGGCTTAAGGAGGGAGGCCGAGGCCTTAAGGAGGAAAGTGAGGATAGGTCTAGGGTCTAGGGAAATTAGTTTATTAGAGTTTTTCTAGGGTTTTCTGAAATAAAAAAAATAAAATAAAATTGCAGACCTAAAAACTAGGCCCAATTTACCATGAAATTGCAATATTTTACACATGAAAATGCATGAAACTTTGAATAAGAAAGGAGAGAAGAGAAGGGATGTGATTGTGTCTCTATCCCAGCCTAGAAGGGATCGGTTTCAACGTCACTTCTGAAGAATAACTCTCCTACTTTTGCAAATTAGGGCTCCTACAACAACCACTAGGGTTCGTTGTGAGGACCTAAATCAAGCAAAGATGGAGGTCTAAGGCCGAATGCTAAGAAAGACTCCAACAATGGAGGTCTTCCAACCTACAAGAGGGCAAAAACTTGGCAAGAAACCCTAGCTAGGTTAGAAAAATGCACCAAAATCAACACCATTAAGCTAGAAGTAGAGAAAAACTTACCGAGTTTAGAGAAAGAATGAACAAACCTTAAGGATCTAGGTCATCCAATGTGTAAGAGTTCTATCAAACCATTCAAGCATCAAATTGTAGAGGCATGCAAGCCCTAAAATCATCCACATTCACTTTGCAAAAGAGAAACAAGCCATCTTCAAGAAGTGCGCCTCCCTTAGCCCCAATAGAGAGAAAAGAGTAGCATAATATGTTTTATCCCATGTCTTATGATTTACAAATGAGTGAGGACTTATTTATAGCCTCTCACCCACACTTTTTACAATTAACCAGGCCGACAAGCCATTACAATGTCAATGTTAAAATATAACATAAAATAATATAAAATAATCTAAGATCTGGGTAGCTTGGGTTATTTTCCCCCATAGTCACCAAAAATTGATGAAAATAGCTAAAACTAAACAAATGGCTCCACTCTGAAGGATGGAGTGAGCAGAGGGGGAACGTCATGCCCCATCTAGCCCCAAATATGTTGAAAAACCCTCAATGTTCCCCCTCAATCAAGCTTGAAGGCCTGGTAGCAAGGATGACGTCATCATTTTGCAGGCTCCAAGGAGAGAGGGTGCTGTGCTGAAAGGAGGCCAGGAGGGGTGCCTGGGGTGACTTGAAGAGAAGGCAAGTGCCTCTGAGTGGAATGTTGTCATCTGTGTGGAAATCAAGCATAGGGTCATGTGACCCAGTGACTTGCCCCTAGGAGCCCTGGACACCAACCTCAGGGTTACAAGCCCTAAATGAGGCAGTCAACAATGGCACTAAGCCATGGTACTCCTAAAGTAAGAATAAAGGGGTCCGACCATAACCATCCCTCAAAAAGTGTAGATAACACCCTCATCCTGGCCCTGAAGAATAAAAACGACCCCTCTACTTGGGTAGATATCTAAAAGTGAGTTGGTACTAGTACATCGTAGCAGGTTCCATGGGATGTGTGTACCATTCCCAAGTATAAGGGGGGGCCTTGGTTTGATTGATGTTGCTACCAAGGATAGTATTCTTATGACCAAGTGGGTGGTGTGATGTCTAGGTGTTTCAACCCCTTGGCATGTCTTTTTTCGTCATTAGTTGGTGTTTCGTGAGTGTTACCCCTCATATTGTATGAGGGTAATCCAACATATGACTATAGTGAATTCATTCAGATTCTGGCTCTCAACACAACATAATCAATTGCACATGGATTAGGGTCCCATGGGGCGATTTTCATGTTATATTATTGTAAAGTATTGTTTAATGGGATGTATATACTATGCAGAATGCTCCTCTCCTTAAAAAATGGTGGGCACACTCCATTTAGACCAATTTAACCCCTCAAACTCTGCTAGGCACGTTCCCTGGAGACATACTTCCTAGTTTGTTGGATTCTCGAGACAAGATTCCTTGATTTATGTTTGGAAATCCTTGATTTTTGGATTTTAGGGACATAATCCCCTGATTTAGGGGCCCACAATCCTTGATTTTTGGATTTTAGTTGGAGATTTCCTCTTTCTATGGGGGGTGCACCTTTTGGGGACATAATCCCTTGATTCAAGGGGGATTTACCTCTACACGTCGCCTATCTCCTCTTAGAAGTGGCACACTTCTCTATGCATGAGATCAACATTTGGCCAAGCTCTCTTAGAGGTTCTGCACTCTCTCCATGCATGTGCTTGACAGTTGGATAGGCACTAGTCTTGCTTCATGGTGCTATATAAGGAGAAGGCCTTCTTCATTGTAAAACATGGTTGAATTTGAGGAGTTTCCTTTTCATGGAGCCTGATCAATATATCATTCTTGGAGCTTTGTGGTATGTATTGAGGCACTTTCTTATTGAATGTGGCATTAATCTTGCTTTGAGCTTTCAAAAGGTATAAGGTTATGCTAGTGCATTTACATTGTGATTTCTATGTTTTCAGTTAGAGGCCATAGAAGGGTATTTCTACCACATTGGAAGGAAAAGGTCTTAAGGTAATTTCCATCTTCTTTTCCTTTGTACCTGTGCACATAATGGATGAATGTTTTGCATTCATTCTTATTTCGAAGGGTGCAATATTGGATCTTTTGTGTGTATCGTGCACTCTCAAAGCTAGAAAGGAGTGTGTATCTTGAGGTCATGTTCCCTTGTAAAACTTAGTGTACTCTCATCATTTCATTAAGTAGGGTTTGATCATAATGCGACCTTTCCCCCTTAGTGACATACAAGCAAGGCCCTCTTGGGTTGTACTTCTTTGAATCCATTTTCCCTCGATCAGATTGACAATAGTCTCTTTATTGGTTTCTCTCTATACTCCCATCACCTCTTTCTTTTCTTTTTATGCTATAACACTTTTGCTAGGGAAATCTCTTCAATCACCTTGCTTGTCATTGTCTTTGCCCTGGTAATCCTATCTTAGGGAAGCCCCCCTTGAGTTGGGGAAGATCTAACCGGAAGTACGAAGGGGTTTGTTGTGGTGACATTGGCCTTTCCTTTTGAGTTCCCTTTGGCTAGCTTGCTACTTTGGGACTTTAATCACATGCTAGTTCTGGAGGTAACACCTTTAGTGTCATTGTCGGGGAGAAAGCCCACTTTTAGAAAGATTGAAGACTATGCTTCATGATCTTTTGTGAGAGATTTTTATTGCAGATTTTTTTATCACATGGCGACTCCATGAAGGGACAAAGTCCTTGTTCCTTGCAGATTTTTGAAGACTTTGTTGTGTGTAGATATGAGCACATGCAACACTTTGAAGGATTTTGGAATCTCATCTTGGCAACTCCACAGTTTTGGAATTGGTATGAGGTAAGAATGTATGGTATTTTTAGATTCTTATCAACATTTTATTTTGAAAATTGAAGAAAATCATTATGTCATCATTTCGAGGAAAGCAAAATGATCATTGGGTTGAGGTTTGCTGGGAAAAGAAGAAAGAAACAGATGATCTAATCGTCGTCTTTCATAATAATCCCTCATTAGAGTTGGGAGCTGAAATAAGCAGCAAATTGGAAGATTTAAACGTTGTTCTTGACTCGTTAGAGGAGCAAGGGTATATGGCAGTTTTGGAAAAAGAGGATCCTATAGCTCCACATGAAGAAGATATATCCACTTCATCCTTTCAAGAAGAAAAATGTTCGGTAACTATTTTTCCTTAGGCAGTGTGAGGAGGTTTTTTGTGCAGATTTGGGCAACAGTTTACTCTCATTGCTATGAATGGTGATCTATGCGCTCGAAAAGGTACAGTGTAGCAAGGTGTTTTATGTAGAATTTTTTCCAATCATTTCCAGCCATGTGTTTGTGAGCACAAGCTCATTTTCAGATTTGAGTTTTAACTTCCTACTTCATCATCATGCTTTATAGAAGACATTGAAGAATTGGAGAACCCTAAAAAATATTTTCTTGAGTGTACTACTAATGAAATTGTAGGTTTTGATGGGCTGCCCTATGATGGAAAAATTATAAGCCCTATCCAAGCTTGGATAGAGAGGGCTTGTGAGAAGACTTGACATGATTGGCAAGAGTTTGGACATTTTGATAATTTTTCGCATGCTATTAATCTCGTATTCATTTTCAGATCTGTGGAGACTGTAGCATAGGTTCATTTCATGATAAAAGTGTCCTTGTTTTGGTCCATGACCAAGCACAAGGGAAGAGGCTTTGGCATTGACGAGATGCTAAGGCGGCTAAATTGGAAATATGATTTTACTTAGCATACTCTTGTTTATATGATAAGAGTCTGTGATTAGAGGAATAAAGCTCATATGTGAGCATTGATTTTGTTGGCATTGTTGCCTTATGCCTTGTCATTTGTGATCTCTATGTATGTAATAAACATGTGGGGTTTGGGATGTGAATTGAGCCATACCACCACATAGTTTCTCTTTCTTTCCTCCTCTCAAGCATGTACAACCAAGAGATTTTGAGGTTGTCATGCACTCTCGAGATGAGCACATGTTCTATAGTTGTAGCCAATTGTTACCCCTCGTATTGGATGATGGTAATCCAACATATGACTATGTTGACTTCATTCAGATTCTGCATCCCGACATAACATATTCAGTTGCACATGGCTTAGGGTCCCTTGGGGTGATTTTCATGTTATATTATTGTAAAGTATTATTTGATGGGATGTATATATTATGTGGAATGCCCCCTCCTTAAAAAATGGTGGGCGTACTCCATTTAGACCAATTAACCCCTCAAACTATGCTAGGTGCATCCCTTGAAGACAAAATCTCCTGATTGTTGGATTCTGGAGACAAGATTCCTTGATTTATGTTTGGAAATCCTTGATTTTTGGATTCTGGGGACGTAATCCCTTGATTTCATGGTCCATAATCCACAATTTTTGGATTTTAGTTGGATATTTCTTCTTTCTATGAGGGATGCACTTTTTGTCTTTACCTTGACTTGTGATATGGAGGACTTCCCCATTCTTGCCTGTGTGTTGGATAACATCCCTGTTAGTTTGTGTCTCGGCTCTGAGTTGGAAACAAAACTTACTTTTGGTGAGTTGGATTTGATACCTTGATCACTCTAGTCGGTTGCCCCAATGTTTGGTCTTGATTGTGGAAAGTCCCCATAGTTGCTTGATTTGTGTTGACTAAAACCTAAAGCAAATTGTACTACCATCATTACATATGGAAGCTATTATGAAAGCCCATGAAAGTATTTTGAAAACTGTGCTTCTCAGCACAATGAAAGAGGGCTATGAAACTTTATTTGAAACTCAAATGAAAAACACACCCTAGATGAGAGCTTGAGTAGTTGTGTTGCTAAACACATGCAAAATCCCCATAAAGTGTTGCGTAGGCCTAAAAAGCAGTGGCTAAACATATGTTAAATCTAAAGAATTGTTGGCCAAGGAAATGGAAACTCAAAAGCACCCTGGATGAAAGTTTTAGTAGTTGTGCTTTTAAACACAGGTGAAATCCCCAAAAGGGTTGCTAAATGAAATGTAATGATTAATTCCTCATGGAGCCTACGGGTTGTGATGTGAGATGGAGCAAGGGACAACTAATTCTAAGTGTCCCCTAGAACCTCAAGTTACGGTTAGCCGGGCACCCAGTTCACGGCGGTTCTAGAAAAGATCCTCACGGAGCTGATACAGCTTGGATGTGAGTCGTAGACATTTGCCAAGGTTGAAAAAGCACCTATCTAAACAACTTACCCATTTGTGAGACATTGCCATCCCCTGTGTATTCTTTATCCAACATATGCTTGACTGTGTAATACCCTTTCCCTTATCCAAAGTATCATAGTGTCAAGTTAGTCAAGTCATTCCCCTTTGCCTAGCCTTGCATCCTTAGCCTTCACCCTCTGCTAGCAAATTGATCATGTTTACAAATGAGTATATCCTTGAGGTTCTTTTGGAAGTAAACTATTATTTAACCTATTATTATCTATTAACTGCCAGTGAAATGATGCTTAATGTTTTAAAAGTCTTGCTATGAAAATGATTAAAAGAGCATGTCTTAACCATTTGCACTTGCAGCGACAGGCTTCTCTAGCTTGGGTCATATTTTGATCAGTTTGACCGGTCAAACTAGGTCAACCTTGGGATCCGTGATGAGATGGACCAGTTATATTATATGATGTTGATCCATGGTCCTTGATATACCTTTTGATGACTCCATATATTGGACACAGGTTTCAGATGATGGTTGATGCACCTTTTATTAATTATTGTTATTTCCAAACCATTATATTTTTATTTGTCCGGGTATGATGGATGCTACAGATGATCTTACAGGTTGCCATGAGGTGTATGAGTACTCATCTCTAGTAGATTTGGGTTTCCTGGATCCATTGAGACACTTGATTTTCAGTTCCAGGCACTTTTAGAGATGATATGAGCAGTTTTTCACTTGTTGACCAGTTTGGCCATGCTCATGTGGCCTGTCGAGCAGATACTTAGATGGTGAGTAGTTGCCTAGGGCGCTACAGAGGAGAGGGGTGGTCCAACCATTTGTCATTACCATATTACCCCCTCTTCGGACATGACGGTGCAGTAAGATTTTGTGCCCGAGCACCAGGTAGTGGGCTATGTGCAATTTGATGGTTTTTCAGGTGGAGTAAAAATGGAATAAAAAGGTCATTAAGGAAATCGATTTGGGCAATTGAGGCAAGGTTTTGGCATGAGGTCTCTTCAGAGGTCATCTATGGTGTATCCCACTCCTTCTAGATCAGCTTGCAGCATTCAGTTGGGTCCACACAGTCATCGAGTTGTGTTTTGATGCATCTTTCTCTCAGTTGAGGGGGCTAGGATTTGATCATTTGTTCACTTGGACATGTCATTGAGTCATTTGTTATATTATTGTGCCATGGGGTGATGCTAGTGAAGGAAAGTAAAACCTCCTAGCCCCACCATGTGCTGCTAGTTACTTGTGCTTGTCATCTTTTGGCACACTTGTATTATTGTCACTTTTATGTGGTGCGCACCCCCCTAGGGCATCCTTTAGTGAGTGCGCACCCCCCTCATGTGAGTGATCCATGTTATATTGTACCGGCTCATCATAGCCATTTATTGTATTATGTTTATCTTTTGATCTTAACCACTCATTCATAAAGTGCGCACCCCCTAGGGCATCCTTTAGTGAGTGCACACCCCCCTCATGTGAGTGATCCATGTTATATTGTACTGGCTCATCTTAGCCGTTGATTGTATTATGTTTATTGTTTGATCTCAACCACTCATTCATAAAGTGGTTAGGGTTTTGGTCTCTCTCCTATTTAAGGAAGAGACCCCCCTATTGTAAAGGCATCTAGAGATTTTTGGCTCTTGGCTACCAGAATAGAAGAAATATCTTTTGAGCACTTGCTTGGATCTTGAAATGGGGGTTTGGCTATGATGATTGTAAATGCTTCTACATTACACTGAAGGATTTTTGTAGCTATCTTGTATCTTTTTCCACTATATCGATTTACAGGTGAAGAGGACGATTTGGGAGGAGTGCGCATTGGTGGGGAGGCTTTCCCTACAATCTTCTATCAAATTGTGGTTCAAACAGGGAGTGATTTTGTCTTTGTACCAATTATTCTCTATCTTTTTCCGCTTACTTATATCTACCCTCATTTTTGTTGTGCTAATTGAGCTTTGTCTCCTTGGTTTTGCAGGAAGAGAGGGACGCACTTGTGGACTAGGGCAAAACGCATAAGCAAGAGAAACTACACCTTCTTTCATTTGATCTGTGTGGAAGTAATCCTCGTCATATCCGGCATCCATCTTCATTATCCAGGTACGCTCGAAAGGTACGTATTTTACTCCTTTAACTTATCCATTTATCTTCTAGAGCTCAAAACCCCTAAAGTTAAAACCCTCATTTTTTTTATTTTTCAGATCTATGGAGATCTAGCAATCTTTTGGGCTTAATAATTAAAACCCACTTCTATAATAATTAAAACATTCCCAATCTAAAGTTTGGTGGACATCCGACTCCATTTACCCCCCGATCTAAGGCACTGGGCCTCTCCAAGGGAGGTCACACTTGTTGGGTAGGTGGCCATTTTCTAGATCCCAATTTAGGTTTTGCTTGATCCTCATTATTTCCCTAGATCCATTCAATTGCAAACCCCCTAGTGCCATTTCATTTTGATTTTTACCTTGTGGGCCTCATTTGGACCATTTTCCTTATTTTAAGGGTGGGCCCCACTTGTATCTATTATTTTGGCATTAGATCTATCTAGATCTACTATTTTTAACCTATAAGTGATCTTTATCTCTTATTGGTTGAACATTTGTCCATTTCTAAGCCTCTTCAACCAAGCCCTAACTCTTTGGGTCCACTTATCCATCCTAGATCTAGATCTAAACCTTCTCTTGATCTTCTCCTTTTCATCGTCACATTTTCCTAGTAGGTCTTGAGTAGTTTCGCTAGCCTTCATTGGCTAAGCTAGGGTCTCCCCCTTGGTCTTGCTTAGGCTTGATCTAAAGTGAAGAGTGCCTCGGTTAGCGTTGTTGCCGCCTGATTTCACACCTGGGAAAATGCGGCAAAAATCTTCAAGCCGCTGGTGTGGCCTTCGGGGCAAGCCAGAGTTAAGTGTTGTCACCTGAAACTCGACTCCTCTGTCTAGGCTTACTCCTAGCGAAGCCAAGGGGGGTGGACCCTAAAAAGTAAAAATAAAACTAAAGTGTTTAATCTATGAAAAATAAAACAACTAATCTAGGAGTTAGATTTTTTTGATCACAAGAGCAATGCAACATAAAGATAATATCATTCATTGTTCCATATCATCATTGTCATTTGAAATATAACATCCATCATCGTAAAATGTAAATAATAAGACCAGTGCTGATAAATGGAGTCAGAAATAAAGTGCTTGAAAAATAACAGTTGTGCAATTGCTCTTGGTATATTTTATTATTATTGTGGTAATGAGTCTTTTATTAAGGATGGGGATTCCCAATATACCGCAAGGTACTGGGAATATGTCCGGAATTTAACCAGGTGGCTTCTCACTCAGACATGTGGGCTAGATCAGAGTCTCTGGGAGGTGTTCAACACTATACCAAACGAGGGTATAGTTTAACGGTATTCTGAGGTCACCACCCAGTGATTCCCGCGTCCTTTGAGAAATTTGCCCACCACAGTCAAATAGGTGTTTATGTCGGATTTTCGTAAAAAGGTGGTTTATTGGGATGTGTTAGACCTATTACTAGTCACTAAGTCCCTTTCTGGTTGATCAACATGTTCAGACGAGGCTGCAGTGATCTAGAGCATACGAGGACAAAGCCTTGTTTATCTTAAAAGTTTTTGAACACAAATTCTACTTTTTTTTATGCCCCAAGAGTCTCTTTTCGGGTCAGTACTCGGGCAAGCCCTTATCCTGAAACCTTACTTCGGGAAAGCAAGGGGGTGTTTTGTTTGTAGTGAAAAAAGAGAAAATTGTTAAAAAAGTAAGAAAACTAGGTCCTGAGTGAACTCGTGTCCCGCTAATGGAACGGACCAATGAGGTTAATTTTAGCCCTAGTTAATTTTATTAAAGTACTGGAAAGCAAATCTAAGCTAAATGTTACAACAATAAATTAGTAAATAAATAGTTTATAACCTATTTATTTACTAATTTATCTGGTTGGACTCTTAATACAACCGTATCCGGTGTAATATGCCAGCCTGTATCCGGGTTAAGCTAGCATGTATCTAGGTCTAGGGAGGAAGATGTTCCATCTTCAAATAAACAAATATATAAATATATAATAATTAATGGATGATAAAATACAAAGGATATGGCCGCCTTAAATATGGCTGGACCATCCACTATTGAAGAGACATTCCTCTTCATAACTATAATAATAATTAATTACTATTACTAATAGTTTATAACCTATTTATTTACTAATTTATTGTTGTAACACTAAAAAATGCATGCCATAAAAAAATGAGTCGACACAGTCCCCCCTTGGGGGGATGGGGTGTGGGCATTGGTTAGCCCACTTGCTCTCGTTTAATATTCTTTTACAATGCAAAGAAGTGCCCCAGTCATGTAAAAATGAATCAAAGGCTTACAATTTTAGAAGGAGAAAAACTTCCGGTTTAAGAAAATATGGTTCTAGGTGCTCTGGATGGCTCGAATCTTCAAAATTTGGGTAGCATCTCCTCCTATCTGTTCATGAAATGCTGCAAACCAGCAAGTTAAAGTCAGTAAAAGATGCCCAAAAACACTTTAAGAGTGTGTTTGGGTCATCCCAAAAATACCCAAAAAAAATCTAAGGCAAAAACTAAGTAAAAATGCAAAAA
Organism: Larix kaempferi; assembly: GCA_027924585.1. Classification (NCBI taxonomy): domain Eukaryota; kingdom Viridiplantae; phylum Streptophyta; class Pinopsida; order Pinales; family Pinaceae; genus Larix; species Larix kaempferi. The sequence goes on along the minus strand of BSBM01001871.1, from coordinate 1,419,928 downwards.
ATGAACTAAGTAAGACAAGCTGTAAGGCTTGTCTCCTTAGGATCTTTGCACACTCAAAGAGCAGCAAATTTTAAGCTCTTATATCAGCCAAATAAACTCTTTAAAGTTCATATCTAAGCATTATACTTCAAGCTTTAAAATTTGACAAATTTTTCACAACTTGAAAAAACGAAATGCTTAATCAACAAAGAGATATAATCTATGAATGATAAATACTTTTGAAAACAAACAAGATCAGATATCTAAGAGTAATATTTCAGAATATAAACTTCATAATGTAAACCATTATTACTCTTTGCTTGTAACCAATAACCAAAGAAAGTGTATGAAGAAGAGAGGAGAAGATATGGAGAGTTCTTATTATTTTATCAATTTTCTTTTGAAGAAGCCTTGGATCCTTCTTGGTGGAGAGCTGAGGGACTTGTTATCACACAACTTGTAGTTGCCCCCCCCTAGAGGTATCCCATCCGGGACGGTAGAGGAGATAGGCAACTAAAGAGGTGACCCAAGAGATGCCACGGTTCCCAATGCAAGGTGGGAGTCACGTCAACCGAGGCACTCTTCGCTTCAGGTCAAGGTGGAACAAGACCTAGGGGGAGACCCTATAACCAATCAAAGATGATTGGATCCAAACAAAGGTTCCTAGGGATGTGTAAATGGTAAGTTACGGAAACCAATGCAAGGTAAGTGGACTTAGAAATTAAAGTAATGGTTGAAGGTGGTTTGGGAGATTGTTAGTGTTTCAACCAATGTATGACTTAGGCCACTTGATGAGCTAGAAAGACAAGATCTAGTACCATGATTTACACAAGTGGGACCTACTTCCTTGGGATATGTGAGATGGCTTAAAGTGGACCCACAAGGTGAAGTTGAGGGATGCAATTGGTACTAGTGGATATGTGATGAGTAGATCTATGGATCTAAGTTGTGTTTAGGAATACCCATGTACCGGATCTAGAGTTTGACACAATTCCCAAGGAGTGCGACTTGCTTAGAGGAGGATTAGTGCCTTGTTGGATGGGCTAATGGGGTCAAAAGGTATGTCAAAGTGTAGATGGGGACACCTAGGAGCCAAGTCAAGTGGGCTAATTGAGATTTAATGGTTGGATCTTGCTAGATCTAGGTTTTCATTAAATGACCCTAAGTGGACCACAATCCCTTGAAACAAGGAATGCTACCCCCAAGGCAGATCGTCACAAAATGATAGTGTAGACCTAGGTTTCAAGGTATGGCCATTCCAAATCCACAAAAATCTCAACCACCCACTTCCTCAAAGTGGGCAAACTCACTTATCCAAGGGAGTGCGACTTTCCTCAAGGAGGGTAAAAAGGTGGGTTAAGTGGACCAAATCAAGTCCAATGGCTACCAAACTATAGATCCGAGTAGCTTATGCCCCGATCTATGTGGATCTAGAAAATTACGTCAATCCAAGGGTTAGATCTTACTAGATCTGAGTTTTAAGGTGCCAAGAAATTCAAAAGGGGGTTTTAATCCCTTAAAACGTGGAATGATGCCCACAAGGTAGAAATCACCAAAGTAAGAATCTGGGGGTAGGTTATCAAGTGTCTAGGTTGCAAATCAAGTGGGATCTCACCTACCCATGTGCTAGATCTAACCAAACAAGCCTCTCTTAGGGAAGTGCGATTTGGTTCAAGAGGGCTTTTTGCCTTGAAAAGTGTGTCAATTTTAACCCAATCACCACCAAACTATAGATCCAACTAGGGGTGGATGCTATAGAGGTGGGTTTTCAATATCTTCTCAAAAGCAAGGCTAGATCTAAGTAGATCTAAGAAATACCAAAATTGGGGTTTTTTTAATTAATTAGGGTTTGTGACCAATGAAGATAGAATGGATGAAAGAGGCACATACCTTGTAGATCTTACCTCAATTGCTTTTGGCCACCTTGCAAATTGATAGCATTCTCCTATGTGTATATTCAAGAGTGAGATCCAAGAGCTCCAACCAAAACGTCCTCCTCCAAGATAGCCAAATCGTCCTCCTCCTACAAGACAAGATCAAAGAAACAAGTCAAGCAAGATGATTATGAAAATGATAAAAAGATGTAATAGAAAGCATCAACTATGTCACGAAGATACAATAATGATACTCCCTGTCACAAGATCAACCCAAGAGAGAATATGTGGATCCCTCCAACAATAACCCTCAAGAAATCGCCCTCCTCTCCACCAATTCGACTTTCCTGTAAGAAGACAAGTAGAAGCACCAAAATCCACAATGATACATAGAAGATATACTGTATATTCAATATGCAAGAGAATCCACAAGACAAGAGAGATGTGCTCCACAAAGAAGTGTTCTATTCCAATATTCCAGAGCTCCAAAGGTGAGCTATACAATAGGGGGTCTCCTCCTTATATAGGATAATAAAGACCAAAACCCTATACCACTCTACGATACTACATCAAATGAGTGGTTGAGATTAAAAGATCTCATCATACAATCAATGGCTAAGATGAACCATAACAATATATCACATGGATCACCCAATACAATGATGACGTCATAGTATAAAATAATCATGGAGGGTGACGTCATCCACTAGAAGGGGTAAAAGTACCCAAAATCTACCTCATGATGACTAGGACATGACATAATAAGCACATGGTGGGGCTAGGAGGCATCAATCCTTACTAGCTCATCCCCAAGGCACAATAAAGTAATAAAATATGTCCAAGATAATATAAATGATCAAATCTGTCCTCAAAATCTGTGACAGACAAGCAGTAAAAGACCTCCTGTGATCGCTGTGGGCCTACCCACATGGTGAAAACTGGCTGGAAGATAGTGGGATCACCCTGCAAGACCTTTGTGAAAACCAAATGTCAAAACCTTGCCTCAATTGCCCAAATCGAATTCCTTAGTGACCATGTTATCCCATTTTTTAACTGCCTCAGTAACTGTGAAAGTGCCAAAACTGCCTCCTAGGGCATCTGCGCTGTCCATCTGAGCCCACCAGGCTGTCCAGAAGGGGGGGTAAATGGTAAAAACAAGTGGCTGGACCACCCCCTCCTCATACAGCGCCCTGCGTGAACTGGCCTCCTATGGCCACTGCTGCTCAAGTTGGGAAATCAGCCCCAAATCTAGTCAACAAATGTAAAACTGCATCAATCACTGTCAGAAGTGCCCGGAACTGAAAGATAAGTGTCTCATTGGATCCAGAAGACCCAAATCCACTAGAAATGTGTACTCATACACCATGGGTTTCCCTATTGGGCCAGTTGTAGGGTCCACCATATATGGATAATGCATAATCTGCTGATCTGAAGTAATAAATAAATCTGCTGAACTGCATCAATCATCATCTGCATCATATGTCCATCATATGATATCATCATCAAGTATGTGGGATCATCAATCATCATCAATAGACATCTATACATGGCCCACATCATCACAGATCCCAATAATATACAACCAAGGATAAATCACATCAGTAGACTAAGACATGCTTCTCTAATCATTCTCACAGCCAAGCTCAAAGTATAACATCCATTCAGTGGCATTAATCAAGTTAGCATGTTCCTTTGTTATATAAAATTACTTGCACAATAGTTCAAATGACAAACTCACCCATTGGACATGGTCAAACTGCTAGTGAAGGATGAAGGCTAGGAACAAGGTTCGGCCAAGGGTTTGACTTGTCTAACTTAACTCAAAAATACTTTGGACTGGGAGAGAGGGGAAAGCTACAAACTCTGTGCTGGACAAAATAACATGGGGGATGGCTGTGCCTCACAAATGGATAAGTTGTTCAGAGAGTGCTTATTCAACTTAGGCATCATGTCTACATCAAGTTGATCCAGGTTCATTAGGATCATTCAATTTCATTTCATGGCCTTTTTGGCCTACATAACCCTTCGGATCTCAGGTGCGCTGATAAGCACAACTAGTTGCAGCGTGCATCCAGGGCATGTTTTTCAAATACATATAAGGTCAGCAATTGTTTAGATATAGCTTTTAAGAACCATTGCTTTTTGAACCTTTCTTATACTCTTCGAGGAGTATTTTTAGCTGTTCATCGCTCTTGCCCTTTTTAGTTTCCATGGGCGAATTTATAAGTTTCCATAGGTAGAACATGAGCTTTCAGTTTTAGCCAACAACATCTCAAGTGACTAGTGGGCATTCGAGCCAATGCCAAACATCGGGACAACTGACCAGAATGATTTAGGCCTACAATCCAACTCACCAAAGGCAAGTTTTGTCACCAACTCAGAGCCGAGACACTGAATATACAGGGATGCGGTCCAAACATAGAGGTAGAAAAATGGGGAAGTCCACAGTATCAGAAAGTCAAATGAGATAGGTCAAGGGATAAAGTCAAATAGGAAAGTCATGTATGGATGGAATCAAGTGAATATGGAGCCTACACTAGCAGACAACTGGTGTCAGGAAAGACCATATCTATGTAAGGTGAAAAACCAGTGGGTTTTGTTAAATGACCTAAATGTGCAAGCAATTGTCCATTTTATGATTTATAGTTCATTTTAAACAGTTTGCCACATCAGGAATAATATACCAAGCAGATGTTGTGAACATGACTAAATCAACAAGATAATAATCCACAGTCAGTGACAACATATCCATAGATCATACAACATCATCATAATAATAATCATCATGTACCATTTGAAACACTGCTGCAATACATCTCTAAGCACTGAACTGAAACTGTATGGGATAAAAGGTCACATCGGTCATCAAATCTGAACTCTTAAGGCTCAGCCTTGACACAAGGTCTAAAATAAGTCTGAATAATATACTGCTCTGATCATGAGTGATCCAAAATATACAATCATCATAGCCATGCTCTGAATAATGGAAGCTCTGGAATATGCAGATATCTGCTAAGCAAGAATAGTAGCCCTGCTACTATGGTGTGATAACATCTGGCTCCAGCTGGGACAAGTGCTCTAAGGGAGAGAGCGCTTGAGAACCTTAGAATCTCTGGTCTCGATCTGCTCTGCATCAATCTTCAATCCATCACTGCACCATCCTTGCTTTCAGCTTTTATTTTGCACCTGTTCCTGCTCTCACAAACACTAGAATACCTCATGGAGCATGTATGGGAAAAATATAAAATAAAACTGAAACTGAAATCTAATCTAAAGCATAAACTGAAATGCGTAGAAGAAAGATATAAACTAACATGGCATGTATTTTTATTTCATCATTTATTATTTTTTTATTACTGTGCAGGAGGAAAAAAAAGAACTTCTTCAAGTAGGCAATCTCACTTGCACAGGTAGCCAAAAATGTAAACGGAAACTAAAAAAAAAATAAAAATAAAAAATCTTTATTGCATGCAGGAGAAGAGACAAGCTGAGGAAGGAGCAAGGCTCAACTCAATCAAACAGAAAAACAAGCAGACACTCCAAGCAGAAAAGAAAATGGGCAATACTTATCACACAGAAAAAGAAAAAACACACAAATCCTACTGCTCAAGTGAGCTTATTTGGTCCTACCTACCCTACTCTAACCATTCAGCACAAATGTTAGGTAAAATCATAAATCCAGTGCAACCATTCATCAAATAAGTTAATGATTTTTCTTTGATTTTTGTTGATAAAGCAAGTCAAGATTGGATGAAAGATTACTGAATTTGAGAGCACAATCTTCCTGACTTGTTCAGAAATTGAAGAAGGATTTGAATGGAGCAAAATGAAATCATGCCAAGGAGAATATTGACTGAAGCAGATATCCTCCATCAAAGAACTGATAGGATCATAAAATTTATGCAAATGATTGTTTAAATTTGATGGAGGGAAAACATATGGCATTTGATTTAATGAACTAGTTTCCTCATTGACTTTACTTGCATATTCAATACGGTTCTCCTTGGGACTGATGATCAAATAAAAACCAAGTGGGGACAAATCAACGCTTGAAAAACGAAAAATCAAAACTAGATCCACTTGATGCTCAAAAATGGAGAAAAGATGAAATTGATCTTTAAACACCTTTTCTAGCCACCAAGAATGATTGATAATTTGACAACAAGCATCATTGTTCCAAGGTGACTGAAAAGGGAAATGAAGTGCTTTTTCTCCAATCATGCAATCGTGCTTATATTTCCTATTGAAAATTTCCAAGGCAAAAGACCGACTAGAGCACCAACCCAAAGATGATTGAAAGAGTTTGGAAGGGAGGGTGGATTGCAAATATGAAAATTCTGCCAAATGGATAAACAAGTTTGGCCTTGGAATTTGACAAAAGGAAAGGCCTTTTAGAACAATAATCTTTGTTCTAGGAACGATTCCAAGATTTTTATGAAGTCTAATATTTACAAACTGAGTACAAGATTGACCACAACTATCTAACTCTAAGTTATCTTGATTAAAGATGAAAAAATGAGAATTTAAAGATTCATTATAAGAAGTGGAACAAAGAATAGAACACCTAGTGTGATTTATTAACTCTTCCTCGTCTTGAGGTTGACCTTCTATTGACTCATCATTAGATTCACAAGAGGATACTTGATCATTTTCATTTAATTGATCAGGGATAAAATCAACAAGTTCATTTAAAGCATCCTGATTATTTGCACAATGATCATGTGAAAGCACTACTAAAGGGTCTTGGTCAATGTTTCCACTTTCTTCTTCTTCAAAAAGGTGATAAGGAATTGAATGATTGTTAATGATAGAATGATTAAGGAATTCTTTTTCTGAAGGATCCTCAACAAACACAAAATCAGAAATTTCTTCAAGATCAAACGTAGGGCTACTCAAGGACTGATTTGAAGTGTCATTATTATTATCATGGTCCTTATCAAACTGATCCTCAACAGCACAATTATTGCTTGATGTCTCTATTAAGGATTCTTCAACATTACTACCCCATTTATTCTTTAATAACCTAGCAAACATATCATATCCAGTGATGGATCCTGGGGCTAAATTATCAAACCATAATCCGGCATTTCCACCTAATGTCTCACCCAGGGCCCGCATATAAACATCTTCATCATCAACACCCCTAACTTCCATATAATCCCAAAATATTTGTAAGTGATTTTCAATTGACTCAAAATAATTTCCATAGAAACGAGGCAGCCTTCCAGAGTAATTATTTGGCATAAGATGAGGTGCCCCATGGATTTCAGAGAAGTCAAAAGGAGAAGGTTTAGCTGGATTTTTAATAACTTTGGCCATTCTACTAGGGATTAGTTGTGGATGTCTAACTGGAATGCTAGAGTCATTTGACCGAATGCTTTGGTTGCAAGGACTTGGTTGAGATTGACTTTTGTTTGAATTAATTGGGTTAATATTTTTACTTGAAGAATAAAAAGAATGATGAGAGTCATAAGAATTATGTACATAATCACTCCCATATTGATATGTTGACTGACTTTCATTACTTTCTTCCAACTGCCCTCTATAGCGAGATAGATTCTCATATATTTCATTCATACACCTTGTCATTTGGAAGAAAATGTCTGAATTCATTTATGATTTACAAATTACAAAATTGAAAGATGGGAATGGGGCCGAACCTCAGCGGAGTCACGAATTGGAGTCGCCAGGTAGATTTTTAAACTCTTCTACCAAGATGTATGTCGTTTGAAACACAGGGAGAGAAAGAGACATAAAGGTATGATGAACCAAGGTAGGCCTCTACCTCCCCGACAACGGCGCCAAAAATGTTATCACACAACTTGTAGTTGCCCCTAGAGGTATCCCATCCGGGACGGTAGAGGAGATAGGCAACTAAAGAGGTGACCCAAGAGATGCCACGGTTCCCAATGCAAGGTGGGAGTCACGTCAACCGAGGCACTCTTCGCTTCAGGTCAAGGTGGAACAAGACCTAGGGGGAGACCCTATAACCAATCAAAGATGATTGGATCCAAACAAAGGTTCCTAGGGATGTGTAAATGGTAAGTTACGGAAACCAATGCAAGGTAAGTGGACTTAGAAATTAAAGTAATGGTTGAAGGTGGTTTGGGAGATTGTTAGTGTTTCAACCAATGTATGACTTAGGCCACTTGATGAGCTAGAAAGACAAGATCTAGTACCATGATTTACACAAGTGGGACCTACTTCCTTGGGATATGTGAGATGGCTTAAAGTGGACCCACAAGGTGAAGTTGAGGGATGCAATTGGTACTAGTGGATATGTGATGAGTAGATCTATGGATCTAAGTTGTGTTTAGGAATACCCATGTACCGGATCTAGAGTTTGACACAATTCCCAAGGAGTGCGACTTGCTTAGAGGAGGATTAGTGCCTTGTTGGATGGGCTAATGGGGTCAAAAGGTATGTCAAAGTGTAGATGGGGACACCTAGGAGCCAAGTCAAGTGGGCTAATTGAGATTTAATGGTTGGATCTTGCTAGATCTAGGTTTTCATTAAATGACCCTAAGTGGACCACAATCCCTTGAAACAAGGAATGCTACCCCCAAGGCAGATCGTCACAAAATGATAGTGTAGACCTAGGTTTCAAGGTATGGCCATTCCAAATCCACAAAAATCTCAACCACCCACTTCCGCAAAGTGGGCGAACTCACTTATCCAAGGGAGTGCGACTTTCCTCAAGGAGGGTAAAAAGGTGGGTTAAGTGGACCAAATCAAGTCCAATGGCTACCAAACTATAGATCCGAGTAGCTTATGCCCCGATCTATGTGGATCTAGAAAATTACGTCAATCCAAGGGTTAGATCTTACTAGATCTGAGTTTTAAGGTGCCAAGAAATTCAAAAGGGGGTTTTAATCCCTTAAAACGTGGAATGATGCCCACAAGGTAGAAATCACCAAAGTAAGAATCTGGGGGTAGGTTATCAAGTGTCTAGGTTGCAAATCAAGTGGGATCTCACCTACCCATGTGCTAGATCTAACCAAACAAGCCTCTCTTAGGGAAGTGCGATTTGGTTCAAGAGGGCTTTTTGCCTTGAAAAGTGTGTCAATTTTAACCCAATCACCACCAAACTATAGATCCAACTAGGGGTGGATGCTATAGAGGTGGGTTTTCAATATCTTCTCAAAAGCAAGGCTAGATCTAAGTAGATCTAAGAAATACCAAAATTGGGGTTTTTTTAATTAATTAGGGTTTGTGACCAATGAAGATAGAATGGATGAAAGAGGCACATACCTTATAGATCTTACCTCAATTGCTTGTGGCCACCTTGCAAATTGATAGCATTCTCCTATGTGTATATTCAAGAGTGAGATCCAAGAGCTCCAACCAAAACGTCCTCCTCCAAGATAGCCAAATCGTCCTCCTCCTACAAGACAAGATCAAAGAAACAAGTCAAGCAAGATGATTATGAAAATGATAGAAAGATGTAATAGAAAGCATCAACTATGTCACGAAGATACAATAATAATACTCCCTGTCACAAGATCAACCCAAGAGAGAATATGTGGATCCCTCCAACAATAACCCTCAAGAAATCGCCCTCCTCTCCACCAATTCGACTTTCCTGTAAGAAGACAAGTAGAAGCACAAAAATCCACAATGATACATAGAAGAGATACTGTATATTCAATATGCAAGAGAATCCACAAGACAAGAGAGATGTGCTCCACAAAGAAGTGTTCTATTCCAATATTCCAGAGCTCCAAAGGTGAGCTATACAATAGGGGGTCTCCTCCTTATATAGGATAATAAAGACCAAAACCCTATACCACTCTACAATACTACATCAAATGAGTGGTTGAGATTAAAAGATCTCATCATACAATCAATGGCTAAGATGAACCATAACAATATATCACATGGATCACCCAATACAATGATGACGTCATAGCATAAAATAATCATGGAGGGTGACTTCATCCACTAGAAGGGGTAAAAGTACCCAAAATCTACCTCATGATGACTAGGACATGACATAATAAGCACATGGTGGGGCTAGGAGGCATCAATCCTTACTAGCTCATCCCCAAGGCACAATAAAGTAATAAAATATGTCCAAGATAATATAAATGATCAAATCTGTCCTCAAAATCTGTGACAGACAAGCAGTAAAAGACCTCCTATGATCGCTGTGGGCCTACCCACATGGTGAAAACTAGCTGGAAGATAGTGGGATCACCCTGGAAGACCTCTGTGAAAACCAAATGTCAAAACCTTGCCTCAATTGCCCAAATCGAATTCCTCATTGACCATGTTATCCCATTTTTTAACTGCCTCGGTAACTGTGAAAGTGCCAAAACTGCCTCCTAGGGCATCTGCGCTGTCCATCTGAGCCCACCAGGCTCTCCAGAAGGGGGGGTAAATTGTAAAAACAAGTGGCTGGACCACCCCCTCCTCATACAGCGCCCTACGTGAACTGGCCTCCTATGGCCACTGCTGCTCAGGCTGGGAAATCAGCCCCAAATCTGGTCAACAAGTGTAAAACTGCATCAATCACTGTCAGAAGTGCCCGGAACTGAAAGATAAGTGTCTCATTGGATCCAGAAGACCCAAATCCACTAGAAATGTGTACTCATACACCATGGGTTGCCCTATTGAGCCAGCTGTAGGGTCCACCATATATGGATAATGCATAATCTGCTGATCTGAAGTAATAAATAAATCTGCTGAACTGTATCAATCATCATCTGCATCATATGTCCATCATATGATATCATCATCAAGTATGTGGGATCATCAATCATCATCAATAGACATCTATACATGGCCCACATCATCACAGATCCCAATAATATACAACCAAGGATAAATTACATCAGTAGACTAAGACATGCTTCTCTAATCATTCTCACAGCCAAGCTCAAAGGATAACATCCATTCAGTGGCATTAATCAAGTTAGCATGTTCCTTTGTTATATAAAATTACTTGCACAATAGTTCAAATGACAAACTCACCCATTGGACATGGTCAAACTGCTAGTGAAGGATGAAGGCTAGGAACAAGGTTGGGCCAAGGGTTTGACTTGTTTAACTTAACTCAAAAATACTTTGGACTGGGAGAGAGGGGAAAGCTACAAACTCTGTGCTGGACAAAATAACATGGGGGATGGCTGTGCCTCACAAATGGATAAGTTGTTCAGAGAGTGCTTATTCAACTTAGGCATCATGTCTACATCAAGTTGATCCAGGTTCATTAGGATCATTCAATTTCATTTCATGGCCTTTTTGGCCTACATAACCCTTCGGATCTCAGGTGTGCTGATAAGCACAACTAGTTGCAGTGTGCATCCAGGGCATGTTTTTCAAATACATATAAGGTCAGCAATTGTTTAGATATAGCTTTTAAGAACCATTGCTTTTTGGACCTTTCTTATACTCTTCGAGGAGTATTTTTAGCTGTTCATCGCTCTTGCCCTTTTTAGTTTCCATGGGCGAATTTATAAGTTTCCATAGGTAGAACATAAACTTTCAGTTTTAGCCAACAACATCTCAAGTGACTAGGGGGAGTTCGAGCCAATGCCAAACATCGGGACAACCGACCAGAATGATTTAGGCCTACAATCCAACTCACCAAAGGCAAGTTTTGTCACCAACTCAGAGCCGAGACACTGAATATACAGGGATGCAGTCCAAACACAGAGGTAGAAGAATGGGGAAGTCCTCATTATCAGAAAGTCAAATGAGATAGGTCAAGGGATAAAGTCAAATAGGAAAGTCATGTATGGATGGAATCAAGTGAATATGGAGCCTACACTAGCAGACAACTGGTGTTAGGAAAGACCATATCTATGTAAGGTGAAAAACCAGTGGGTTTTGTTAAATGACCTAAATGTGCAAGCAATTGTCCATTTTATGATTTATAGTTCATTTTAAACAGTTTGCCACATCATGAATAATATACTAAGCAGATGCTGTGAACATGACTAAATCAACAAGATAATAATCCACAGTCAGTGATAACATATCCATAGATCATACAACATCAACATAATAATAATCATCATGTACCATCTGAAACACTGCTGCAATACATCTCTAAGCACTGAACTGAAACTGTATGGGATAAAAGGTCACATCGGTCATCAAATCTGAACTCTCAAGGCTCAGCTTTGACACAAGGTCTAAAATAAGTCTGAATAATATACTGCTCTGATCATGAGTGATCCAAAATATACAATCATCATAGCCATGCTCTGAATAATGGAAGCTCTGGAATGTGCAGATATCTGCTAAGCAAGAATAGTAGCCCTGCTACTATGGTGTGATAACAGGACTGTGTCTGCAAAAGAAGTTAGAGAAATGAAAGAAGCAAGCAAGATCTTCCACTCATCCACTTGAAACAACCGCAAATCACATCAACTTGAAACACAAAGATCAAACCTAGAAAAATACATATAAGAAATCAAAAGAAAATGCTCATAAACAAATGAAATATCTAAATAAGATATCTACACATGCATAGATAAAAGATTAAACAATAAACAAATTATTTAACCTTCCTTTTAAATCAGTGCTGATCCTTCCCAAAGCTAGACTTGTAAGCAAAGAAAAACAAGTAGCTCAAATACAGGTTACCTCAGTTAAAATCATGGCATCCATCCACTCATCACTAGCCCCACACCAAGCTTGACCTCCAAAGTCTCTTTATTTCATTAAACAAAATAACAACAAGTACAATGATGGTCTGCTCCAACTCCAACTCTAGTGCAAATGGAGTGGGCAGCCATGTATATATAGGAAGAGAGGGAGAGCTAGGCACACATGTGAAGGAGGAGATAGTGGAATGGGTGGAGGAGATGGTGGCATGAAAGGGGCTGCCCCCTCCTCCTTTATGGCTGCCAAAACGCAGCCCAAACATTGCCTAACTTTCAACTGCGATTTCCTTAACATGTGGGGGGCCCACTCTTGGGAATGCGCCTTCCCTCATGGGGAAATGCGCCCACCTTAGGTGGGGAGTCATTCCCACGTTTTGGGCTGCCCAAAAACCTTGCAAATCAGCTCACTTAACTCCTACATAATGCTGATCTGAATCTGACCCTCAATCCCTCAAAAAATGGAAATTGATTTTTCATGATTTTTGTTTTTTTTTTTCATTTTTTTGACCAATTTTTCACTTTTTTTGGAAATTTGAGCATAAGTAAAAAATAAATGACTAAGACTATGGAAAGTGGGTTTTGGGGTATGGTGGATGCTCTGAGTTAGAAAACGAGCACCTCCATGGCAAAAAAGACCCCTAGACCACACTTTTACACCAATTACAATTTTTTTAATTAAACCATTAAAAAATGGCTTAATTTTACGGAAAAAAACTTTTTTCGCCGGAATAAAAAAAAACCTAGGGAGACCTAGCACATGTCCATATGACTCAAAATTAATGCCTTGCATGTTCATATACATTGATCCATGGAATTTAATAACCCCCTAAGGCCCGTTAACCTCACCAGGCATTCCAGCTTTGGAGGAGCAGGAGAAAAACTAAAAAATTATGAAATGCATGAATGCAAGACATAATTAATAAGTGAAAAAACTCCTTGGAATACCTGACTTGGCCAAAAAGTCCTAGGGAACCAAGTCCTTTACAAAAATACCATGCTAGTACATTTTATTACAAACCTCGCAGGGCATGGACATGTGAAAAAAAATTAAAAAAAGGGCCCTTATAAAGGCCTGATGGACATCAAATCACTAAAAATGAATATGTAACATGTTCAACTTTTTCCACTCACTTGATAGTCCAACTAAGTACAACTTAACTGGTAACAAGCGTGACACCCAATTGCATTGGGAATCGTGGCATCTCTTGGGTCACCTCTTTAGTTGTCCAACACCTCTACCATCCTGGATAGGATAACCTTTTGGGACAACTACAAGTTGTGTGATAACAGGTGCAATATTGGATCTTTTGTGTGTATGGTGCACTCTCAAAGCTAGAAAGGAATGTGTATTTAAAGGTCATGTTCCCTTCCAAAACCTAGCGTATTCTCATCACTTCATTAAGTAGGTTTTGATCAATAATGTGACTTTTCCCCCTTAGTGACATGTGAGCAAGGCCCTCTTGGATTGTACTTCTTTGGATCCTTTTTCCCTTGATTTGATTGATACTAGTCCCTTGATTGGTTTTTCTCTATCCTCCCATCAGCTCTTCCTTTACTTTTTATGCTACAACCGTTTTGCTAAGGCAATCTCTTCAATCAATTTGCTTCTCATTGTGTTTTCCCTAGTAATCTTGTCTTAAGGAAGTCCCCCTTGAGTTGGAGAAGAACCAGCCAGAAGTGCGAAGGGGATTGGTGTGGTGACATTGGCCTTTCATTTTGAGTTCTCCTCGGCTAGCTCACTTCTTTGGGACTTTAATCACACATGCTAGTTCGAGAGGTAACATTGAGCATAGAAGTAAGGTTCAAGGGGTTTTGGGTTTATTTGAAATTATATCCTCACCCCATTTAGTCTAGGTTTCAGGCTCACTCATCTTTAGAAGCATATGATTAGGTTGGAAATTTATTGTAGGTTTGGTCTTATTACCTCCACTATCTACACAAAGATAAGTCCAATCACCAAATACAAACCCTACGACAACTTGAGGACACCGACCACTGTCACCTCAATGGTCGTCCTCCTTACTTTAGGCCTGCTCTCCTTTGGTACAAGGGGGGATTCCTAAGATCTTATCACTAATCTGTCTTATTAACACAGATTTGAAAATTAGATTAGTGATACAGTGTGCTTTATGATTTTGTTTAGGTAAAAAAGATGAGAAGAGAAGCAAGACCTAGTGCCTTGTCCTTCGTCCGAATGGAATCAAAACATTAGTTGATGAAGAAGCCGGGGATGCAAAGGAGAAATTAGCATGTTATGCAACACTTGAACATTACTAATTAAATTAACCACATTGATACTTAGGACTGCATGAAAAGCTCGCAAGATGCCATTTCATCTCCAGTTCATCATCAACCAGCATATGGTGCAACTAATAAAGTAAAGAGAACACCAAACAATCACCAAAACATGAATGAACAACAACCTTTATTTTCATTAACAATTTTGGTTACATAAGAGATCTAAACTCAAGAGGGATGAAAGCCTCTCATAGCCATTAGAGGAAATTTGAGGTCTAAAATGGGCCTGCTAAGGAAAATAATAAAATAATAGTTAACATAATAAAATAATATTTATTAATTTTGGAGGAAGAAAGAAAAAAACTATTTTTTTGTTCGTATTTTCAACATATTTGCTTGTGTTTTTACTCAAATTTCGAGCGGGAGCACTCGTTGGATGCGGAATTAAATTCCGCATCCAACAAGTACCCACATTGCATACTTTTGATGGGATATGTTGAAAATACGAAACAAAAAAGTAGTTTTTTTATGACAAATATCTCAAGTCAACCATTATGGTTGACTCATTTTATTGAAATTCTATTAGTTCTTGAATTCCAACTCATCAAGAAATTATGGTTGGCTCGTTTTGTTATATGATGGCTCGTTTTCTTACAAGGCCCATTTTAGATCCCAAATTTCCTCTAATGACTCTCCTCTAAATCACAAAACAACCCAGAAAAATGTTTAACGGATTTGAAATAAAGATATATCAGTGGGAGATAACATGGCAGCCTAAGCCTCACTGTGATCTACAGCCCAGTGGAGAAAAACATACTTCACTAAAGCCTTTCCTCCCTTTTTACCTGCAAATGACGATGTCCTTGGCCTTCTAGGGGGATTTCCAACACTTGAACTTCTGATTTGCAAATGCAGAGTCCTTTTTTATAGTTTCATTTACAACCAATATAATTCTCTAGAAACTCCTAGGGTGCTATCTTGTAGAGACTTCTAAGTAGGGTGCTTCCCTCATTAGTGCTGGAGACTTCTAGATACTTCTATGTGGGGTGCCCTCCTATGTGAATAAAAGTGTGCTCTAGAGACATCTATAGTGGGTGCTTCTTTCAGAGGCTTCTTTGATCAACTGTCTAATAAAATATCATAAATAACACTATAGAAGGTTATGGATCTATCTTGAAATAAGTTCTAAAATTATCTTCAAGGTAAGACATTCTTCATGAGAGATTTTCTGGCAACTTCTAAAAAATATGAATAAAAATTCCAAACGAAGTGGAGTGCTCCTTTTCTATTGTGCATTCCTCTTTTTGACCCTTTAGTCAACATGCCTAAAGGTTGCGCCCTTGAGAATGTGCAATGAAAAATCTCCTTTAGAAAGTGGATCTCTCTCTCAAATAGGCTCCTTTGACCCTAGACATTTTGGCTATGATGTCCTCCTCATGCTAAACATAAAAATTTCCATTGAACTTTGCCCTAAGAGTGTGAAATATGCCTCAACAATGACTCTAAATGGAAGATAATGCATCAAAATATGTATAGAAGTCCATCAAAAAATAAAATCATCCATCAAAGAATGAGATCATCCTCCTCTAACCCAAACACTCAAAACCCTGTGCATGTATAGGTGGTATAATTGGTCCGTTGGCATTGGGAGGGCAACGGAGTAGGATGGGATCTAGCTTGCCACCCTATTTGGAGCTACAAGGTTTAGGGATCTTGTGTTGTGGAGATGCCTCAATATTAGGCACACGGGTCGAGTAGAAAATGTATCTTTTTATATGGAGATTTGTGGGATTTTGTGATTTGTTTGTGGAATATTGACGTTCTCTTACTTAGGAGTATGGTTTAATTTCCCTTGATGTCCTTTGATTATGGAGTTGAGAGGTCTTATCTCGGATTCAAAGCTATTCATAATGAATATTATGATGTGTAGGCCATTTTGCAGGGATTGGTAGTGGAGCTTTGGTTGACCACTTCATCAGTATGAATCTCATCATCTGTATTCAACACTTTATCAATGACATTTGTTATCCCCGATCCTCAATGTGAGGTAGGTTTGTTCTGATCCAAAGGATAGACAGGTTTGTAGACTTCACAGTGTTCGGTTGGTTTGGCTTTCTTACAAGATGAGGATTTTTGATTGGTTAGTGATTTATTAGGGGATCCCTTCCAAGACTTGGTTGGCCAAGAGAGGGCTTACGGGTGGCCTTTTTCTCTCCTGTCATTGCTCAGAGGCTGTGAAGCATATTTTTTGGGAGTGCCAGTTTGTCAAATTGATCCGTTGGAGATATTTAGAGGATCATTATTTAGTTTTGATTTAGAGTAGGGTTCATGGATTGTGTGCATTGTTTGGAGATTGTTGTTCTTTAGTGCATGCCACCTTTAGTGGGATATGGTCGTGCTTGCAGATTCAACATTATTCATTCTTTGGAAGATTTAGGGGTAAGTCCATTTTCAAGCACAAGGTTAGCTCGTTATCTTCTTTTTGTTCAATGTGGTGGGATGAGTTGTGTTGACCACCAAGCCAACTATGTGGGCAACCATGTACCATGTACCATGTACCTTGAAGATGAGAAATATGTACCGAGCAAAGTTTATCAAGCGAGATAGTTTTCCTCTTTCTCTTTTTAACTCTTCTCCATGAAATTTCTGCACCCATGCGGGGGATTTTGTAATGATATGTCAGCATGAGGGTCAATTTTTGTAAAACTTAGTTGTCTAGGACTTTTATCATTAGGGAAGTCATTTCATCGAGTGTTTTTTCCCTTACATAATTAAAATTCCTTTTTAGTGATTTTAATTATCTGAGTTTTTCACTAAAACATTCCCCCAAAGTGGTGAAAGGCATTCTAATGATCGAGTCCTGTTATCACATTTATAGTAGTCGCGGCTACCATATCTTCATATCAGTTTCCAGTATTTTTCTCAACTAGTCCTTTACATTGAGATGCTTGAGATCGACAGTTGATGAGCATTCATTCCAGGATCACTCATATTTTCATGCAGCCCCAAAGTAGACAGTACAGCATTATGCCATGACTGAGCCTCATGACCTCAGATTTGATGACCGATGTAGCCATTTTTTGCCATATAGAGCATATGATAGTGCCCAGATGTGTGCAACAGCAGTGTTCCAGTGACAGTGGATGGTTTAGATGGTATATGCAGGTATATGGATGTGCTTTGGTTAGGATTGCATTGCTCTCTTGCTCATTTTGATATATTAACTTGGTATTTAATGGTTATGATCTGGCGGTATATGTGTGTGTGTGTGTGTGTGTGTTATATAAACATGGTTGTTTCAATGAAATATCTAAATGGTCTAATTTACTCGGAATATGAAGTTCTTGTTTATACTCATTGGTTTCACCCTACTTAGGAAAATGGACGTGATCATTCCCACCATTTATGGCTTGCTAGTTTTGGCATCACCTTTCACTTTCCCCATCCATCTGTTCTCTTCCATCATTGTTTTTACCTTGACTTACACTTTAGCTTGTGATATGGAGGACTTCCCACTTTTGTCTTTTTGTTGGATAGCATCCCTGTTAGTTTGTGTCTCGGCCGTAAGTTGGAAACATAATTTACCAAAGCCTTGATCCTTCTGGGCCAGAAGAACCCGCTGGTGTTGGTTCCTAAGCTTTAGGTGAGTTGGATTTGATACCTTGATCTCTCTAGTCGGTTGCCCCGATGTTTGGTCTTGATTGTAGATAATCCCCCTAGTTGCATGAATTGTGTTGGCTAAAACTTGAAGCAAATAGTACTATCATCATTACATGCATGAATGAACTATTGTATATCTCTTGTGCAAGCCCATTGAAATAAACTAAAATTGTGCTTCTCAGCACAATGAAAGAGGGCTATGAAATTGAATGAAATGTAAATACCTTGGATAAAAAAGTTGCAATTAGTTGTGCTTATAAGCACACAAGAAATCCAAAGGGTCATAAGGCCTAAGAAAGCAGTGGTTAAATGTATGCTAAATCCAAAGACTGCTGGCCATGATATTTATGTAATGATTAAATTCCTCACGGAGCCTATGCGTTGTGATGTGAGTTGGAGTAAGGGATAGCTAATTCTAAGTGTCCCCTAGAACCTCAAATTACGGTTAGTCGGGCACCCAGTCATGGTGGTTTTAGAAAAGATCTTCACGGAGCTGTTTCAGCTTGGATGTGAGCTGTAGACATTTGCCAAGGTTGAATAAGCACTTCTCTAAACAACTTATTCCATTTGTGAGACACTGCCATTCCCTGTGTGCTTATTATCCAACATAGGCTTAAGTGTGTATTCCCTTTTCCCTTATCCAAAGTATCACAGTGTTTGAGTTAGTATAAGTCACCACTTTATCCTTGCCTTGCATTTTTCACTTTCACCCAATCCTAGCAAAATGATCACGACCATGAAATGAGTATATTCTTGAGGTTTTGTTTTGAGTAATTGATTATTTTAACTTATATTTGATATTATTATTGCTTAAACCGCCAGTGATATGTTACTTTATACTTTGAGTCTTGCAGGTTGCTTACAACCCTTTGTTGTCAAGATCAAGGGTAAAAAGAAGTAATCAATCTAATAGGGTTAGTCTTGGGAGGACCTTGCAAATTTTGTCTCCTGAGATTTGGTACATCTCTCAAGGATAAATCGAGGCACCTCTAGTCCGATACTTGACGAAAGTAGTAAGGGATCCCCTAGAGTACCTGCAGAGGCACTGGAACCTCCCTTTTGATCTAATAGTATACTAGGCATCAGAAGATAATATGCTCCTTTGACTTGATGTCCTGTAGTTGAAAAATCCTATAGATCTTCTTATATCTGGGGATTTGGTGGCCATTGTCAACCCGAAGCTGATGTGAGAAAACTTTGATCTAACCTAACGAAATCTTGAGATCATGCATCCAATGTTTCTGAGTATACTCCGGTCTGATAATGAAACCATTCCTCAATTACAAGAAGCTCTTTGAATAAAAGGCCATCTTAGGACCAAGTTCCATGGAAGGGGAAATCTAGGTGACCTATATATACTATGTATAAATGTCCTCTCTCATTACCTTGGTCAACTCTTGTTTGGGGTGCAGAAGGTGGCTAGGCGCATCAAGAGAATACTTGAAAAGGGGAAGATGATTGATAGAAATGTTGATGTAGTGGAGTCTCAAAGTGTCATGTCCCTTTCCGGATGACCACCATGAGACGACTCACTAGCCTATCCAGTTCCTGTAGGCTATAGTTGTGAAGATAGAGAATTAATTAATTATCTAATGTCACCGAGGGCCAAAAGTAATTTACTAAAGTGACATTAAGTGACTTTATAAAAGTCACTTAAATAATAAAGTGAGCGGAAAAGGTAAAGTAGGGCCAAAAATGGGTCAAGATGAAATTAAAAGATTAAAAAGGTTCATATTCTCACTAAAGTCACTTTAGGGCCAAAAATGGGTCAAGATGAAATTAAAAGATTAAAAATGGTCATATTCTCACTAAAGTCACTTTATAATATTAAAAAGTGAAAGTGTCCAGGGAAGTTAAAAAGTCACAAGAGGGGAAAAAATGAAATTATAAAAATGACATGAGAGCTCATTCTCTCCATTCTTGTTAATTGCATTTTCGAAAATAGAGAGCTCTTGAGCATGACTTTCTCCTGGACAAAACGTAAAAGAGAGGGACTGATTCAGTGGTGAGACTATCCACTCTAGTTAGTGAAGGGAGAAGATCACACAGGTTTTCTCATTGTGCTTCATGGCCATCACTTATTTTCCAGTATGGATCTCAGATTTGAATCTATGATGGAGTTTTCCAGTGTTCTCGGAGATAAGGCACAGTAGAAGAGGAGGGAAACTCAGATTGCGTGGGAGGTGAGTTCACCAAAAGAAGGAATGCAGTCACTGCTTCAAGAGAGGGCGCACTCAGTGTTGGAGTTCTCGCTGCTAAGAAGGCGGGCGCACTTGTGTCTCAGTTTACATCTTTGTTGGAGGGCGCACCATTGGGAAGAAATTAGTTCCCAGCATCCTCTGCTATGAGTTAACAAGGGAGGGCGCACTTGTAGCATGACTGTCTATTAGTAGAGCAAGAGAAACATTCTTCACTGTTGGAAACTCTGTGGAAGGGTGCTGCTTCTTCTCTGTGTAGTCCCCAAACTCCACCAGCTGCTATTCATCTTTATCAGTCCAAATCGTGCCACCTATTGCTGAGATATTGTTTGAGTCCTGAGGTCGAGCTGCTACAGGAATCACATTCACCAGGAGTGCTGTGTTTTGGTTTTTGGAAGGGACTGTCATACAGTGGGAAGGTGCACTGATACTCACGTTATCATAGTATGCTTGATGTAGGCACACTCTTGTAAAGACAGGGAAGGCAGCTTACATATTATTTGGCTGATTGAGAAGGGTCCTGAATACACTTACATAAACCAATAATTTATTTGAAGTGATTAAGAAATCATACCAGCTGCTACAGGCATGTTATGAGGAATATTTCCCAGTGGTAACCTACAGCACTCTTACATATATCATTGGCTGAGCTCGCAGCAGACTACTACAGCATTCAAGTGGTTTAATGTATGGTGGTGAAGAGCTAATAATTCCAGATCTGTTATTGGCACACTCAGACATGTTTACAATGTTTTAAATACATTTATATCAGTCTGTAAAGTTTGCTGGTTTATTTCCTTTTGCTTGTCAAATTGCATAGTCTCACATACTCTCTTGGTAATGAGGATATAAGTGTACTATGAATGTATGGTGAGATAAACAATTCCAAAAATATTGAAAACATAATCAAACATACTCAGAAATGTACAAGTCAGCCCAATAGTTGAAGTTGAGGTACAAACAGTGAATTCACCAGTCAGTTTGCAAGTATTTACAAGGGTCTTCTATCACTTTCCACCCACAGTCAGATCAAAATTAACCATAGCAGTTCAAATACAAGGTGTTGAAGAGGAACCATAACCAAGTACATGCCAGTTGGGAAAAAATTTTAATCGTTTTGGGAACGGGAACTTTACACAAAGTCTCAAAGAACCAACCATGTCATTGTCCAAGGGGAAGGCCTGCAGAAGTAGAGCAATCTCCTCTAAGGAGAAAAGTGCAAGGAAAGGCTAGCACTTTTTCCTGGAAGCTGTGTTGCATAGAGATCATACCTTGTGTAGTAGAGAGAACACTCTGAAAATAGTCTTGAGGCGCAAAGGATGTGCACCAAAATTAGCCGGAATGACAATTCAGCTCAAAACCTGTTTCTAGAAGCCAGACTGTAGTCAATTACATTTTCTAACTTTTAAGAAAGCCTTTAGTTGAAAATAAATTTACATTGGACCTTTTCTGCTATCAAACTCTTCAAGCATTGGAGCAGCAGCAAATAAGAAATTCAGCAGCGCCTAAGTGGCATGTTGCTGTGACTGTGTACTGTGCAGTTAACCTCTTTAGTTGCAATTTTTCACACCTAAATTTACTTAGTTATTTGTTCATAACTCGGTATCAGTTTGTGGTGATTGTTCATCTCAGTTAACCTAGTTATCTGTGATTACATGTTTACAGTGTTGTTGACATCAGCCCTTTATTTTGTCTGTCAACAGTTGCAGCTGACCTTAGATGAAGACAATCAAGAACTGTTTGTCATGAAATTGATCATTTTGTGGTTGATTTGACCATGTTTTCGTGCAATTCAATGTCATCTTTCCTAGTTATGTAGTATGGATTGAATTGCTAATTTTGATCTTGAATTGGCTTTCTGCTCTGTACAACTTTCCATGGTCTTTTTAGAAAAACTTTATGGTCTGCAATCTTTTATCAGTTTGAACAATGTACTCACTACTTTGCATATTGCTGTGGTGCCATGACATAGATTGGTCACTACTCACTACAAAGTTTTCCTTTGGTGGTTTTCCATGCTTGTTGGAGATATGTAATGATGAGTAGTATTACGTTCAAAAAGCGATCTATTCCAATTTCTCAGTGAGGCTGAAGTCTTCTGCTGCACTTTTGTCTATTATTCTTTTTCAAAGAAAGACTTTAGATCTCAAGAATTTCTGATCCAACGGGTCTTGCCTTCTTTTTAACTAAAAGCATCTTACTGCACACTCCACATTTATTTCCCAGTTGCAGGTCCAGAACTATTATTATTCTTCCCTGCATAAATCCTTTGCAACAGTCTCTTCATTCAGCTTTCCTTACACTATTTGGAAGTTTCTTCTCTTGTTCTTCTTTTCCTTGAGGCTTTACGTTTTGTTATTTTTGTATCTTGCAATGCCTTGTTCCCAACAGTTCAAGAATTAGTTTTTATGTCTACTTCTATCAATTTGTCTCTATGATATACATGGTATAGATAATGCTTGCAAGGTTGATGAATACGTTTATAGAAAAAAGAGATTTGATTTGTAAGACTTAAAAACTCATTTTTGCAGTTTCCACTGCTTTCAAAGTCTGGTCGACTGCAGAAACTAGCTGTTGAAGCTCGTGAATCCAAGAATGACAAGGTGTCCCTTAATGATATTCCAGGGGGTGCAGAGGCATTTGAGTTTTGTGCCAAGTTTTGCTATGGGATCATAGTTACCGTAAGTGCCTTGAACATCGTGTCTGCACGTTGTGCTGCAGAGTATCTTGAAATGACTGAAGGAATAGAGAAAGGAAACCTAACATTGAAATTGGATGTCTTTCTCAATTCAAGCATCCTTAATGGCTGGAAAGATTCTATCATTACATTGCATACTACAAAGTCATTCTTGCCTTGGTCTGAAAATCTGAAGATTATTAGTCTATGCATTGATGCAATAGCTTGGAAGGCATTGACAGATCCAGCAAATGTAGACTGGTCGTTTACTTATACAAGAATTTACACAGCGCAAGATCAAAAACCATTCAGAAGCATATCGAACCCTACATTGAATGCAATTCATAGCCAGCATCATCACCTTGTTCCTAAAGATTGGTGGGTTGAAGACATTTCTGAACTGGAAATTGATTTGTATTGGAGAGTAATGGTAGCTATTAAATCCACAGGCAAAATATCCCATAAAATCCTTGGAGAAGCATTAAGAGTATATGCCTTTCATTGGTTACCGGGGATGTCTAAAGAGCAGAATTTAAGAGAGTCTGCCAAGTTAACTACGCACAGTCATTCCACTGATTATGTAGAGATTGCAGAAAAACATCGATTTCTTTTGGAAACTATCGTTAGCTTGCTGCCTCCTGAAAAGAATTCTACTTCATGCAGCTTTTTGCTGAAACTGCTGAAGGCAGCTACCATATTGGGTGCTTCAGTTTCCTCAAAGACACAGCTTGCTAGACAAGTTGGGTTGCAGTTAGAGGATGCAGAATTGAATGACCTCCTTATTCCTTCCCTGTCTTATGCCAGTGAGACGCTTTATGATGTGGACCTTGTACAGACAATATTAGAGCATTTCATGAGACAGAGCACGAGTCCTCCCACCAGCCCTCTCCGGTCAAAGCAGACAAACATGAAGCGTAGAACAAGGTCAGCTGAATATGTTAATTTTGAGGAAAAGAGTCCATCTTCTGCAAGCTACAACTCAAAACTAAAAGTTGCAAAACTGGTTGATACATATTTGGGAGAAATTGCTCGAGATTCAAATCTATCTATCCCTAAATTTGTAGCTCTTGCAGAAATTATGCCTGATTTTGCACGTCCAGTTCATGATGACTTGTACAGGGCCATTGATATATACCTGAAGGTACTATGATAAACTTGTAAATTACTCTAGGAACTTCCTTTGTTATATATGTTTGAAATGTTTACATATGCTTCTTCCTAGACAGATGCTCTTAGTTTGTCCGCTTGATCTATTTTAAATTTTAATGTCTATCTTCATGATTGCTTGGTTGTCTTTATTCACCGCAGCCTTTTCTACTGATCCTTGTTTGAAGCATAATAACGGATACTAGTTTGAAAGAATAGGCTTTGTATAGGTCCTGGAGATAATTATAGTCCGGTAGGCAAGGAACTAGTTACACTTCTGTATTGGGTTAGCTGATTGTAGTCGTGTGTAAATATTGCAGGAACATCCTGGTTTGACTAAAAGTGAGAGAAAAAGAATATGCCGAATTTTGGATTGCAAGAAGCTTTCAGTGGAGGCTTGCGTGCACGCTGCTCAAAATGAACAACTGCCACTTCGAGTTGTAGTACAGGTACTCTTTTTTGACCAGGTAAGGGCTGCAATGTCAAGTGACCGTCTGAATGAGTTACCGGCTAATATTAAAGCCTTGCTCATGACTCAAGAAGTTGCTCAGTCAAGTGCACTCAAAGATGAATGGGATTCCGTCAATGAGAATTTTGAATCGTTAAGAAGTGATTTAGCAAATATGAAGCTGCAGATTGCAGATTCAGAGAAAGAACATAGTGATAAGGGACAAGAAGTAGCAAAGAGTACAGGGTTAAAAGGAATTTGCTCTTCTATACCTTCCAAATCTAAGAGAATACTTAGTAAGATATGGTCAAGCAACTGGAGTACTAATAAAAAGCATCGAAAGCTTGATAGCATCAATGACAATGTGTAGACTTTAATACGGACAGTTCCTTATTTAACAGAAGAAGATTTTGCAGACAATGGGTGCTTGGTTGATCAGGTCCGCATGCTTGCATCAATTTTTCTCATATGGATGACAAAAGGAGAATTCATCTTTGGTGTCAAGGAAAGGAAAGGTGCAAGCATTGTGTCCTGGTTAGCAGCTTGTTACTCATGTTCAATCTTCATAGGCTTCTGTCATTCTCAGCCTCAGCCATGAAAAACCATACTTTTTATTCAAGAAGACTGACTGCAGCCATCAAATTACGCAGGTCAGGATCGTTCATTGGAAGAAGCAAAACTTGTTATTCTCATTCTTACAATAAGGTTCCCGTTCAGGTCATTATTCCTTGGATTTGGATTGAATTACGCCCTACATAAATGCAGTAAACTATCTATTGCAATCTGCAAGTATTTCAATTTCTTGAGATCTTGTCCTAATCTACTCTGCTCCAGAGCGATTATGAGATTGATTTATATATAATGTATGTACAACCAAACTAAGCTAAGTGATTATTTTTCTGCTGAAAAAAGCTAAGTGATTATTTAGCAGAAAGATATTGATGGGTGAGCAACGAAACAGGCCTTGGAGGGTAAGAGAGGCAGATTAAAATCTATATTGGGGCAGATATTAAGAGTTTTTCTGGAATGCAGAATATATGTGGATCATGTATTGCTAGAATGTAGCCACAATGGAGACTTAACTGCCAGGTGTTCCAATTTTTAAAGGAGCAATTCAGCATTAATGATTGAACGTTGCCACTTGGTCTCCGTCAAAGCAAGTTATCTATTAGCTATCAAAGAATAATGAATGGAAATAAAATATTTATTGTCAACTAATTGAACTCTCGATTTGGAAGCTGGATATTTTAACAAGTTTTTAATGTTGGCAGGGGCTGATGCTTGACCAACATAGTACTCCAGTTTAACGAACAAAACCGAGAAACACAACAAGCATGCAACTTTGTGGCCAAAGGAGCTTTTGTCTTGCTCTTTTGTTGGCAGATTCTTCATTCTAATATTGGGGTTAGCTTTGCCAAAATTTAAAAAACATTAACATCTTACTCCTGTGGTACTACGTATTCATACGTAATAGGCCAAACCTGACTTTCCATTAAGATTAGGTTCAAAGAACACATTTCTGATACTTCCCATTACTGGACCACCACGAACTTGGTGATAGCTGAACACCATACAAAACTGAGCACGTTAATCTTTTCAACCAAACCAAAATTTTTGCTAAATCACAAAATCAGTTCACTAGGTTTATTAGGGAAGCTGTAGAAATTGAGAAGAACCCTCTCAACATTATTTGAAAAGATGGCTCCAAACTTAGCCGTATGTGTTAACCGATCATAAATTGCCTTAGCAGCCACGAACTTGGTAATAGCTGCACACAATACACACCATACACTGAGTACGTTAATTGTTTCAACCAAACCAAAATTCTTGCTAAATCACAAAATCAGTCCACCAGGTTTATTAGGAAAGCTGTAGAAATTGAGAAGAACCCTCTCAACATTATTTGAAGGCTTCAAACTTAGCCAGATGTGTTAACGATCATAAATTGCCTTCGCAGCCAGAATAATCCTGGTTAAGATTCCGTCTTACTCAATGTGTTCCACTGTTTCCACCTCGAGTCTCCCTTACTGGATACCCTCCCCACTCCTAATTTCTATGCCCCCTTCTGTGATTGTACCCCCATTTTCCCTTCTGTGATTGTACCCCCATCCTTTCCGCGTTCACCTTTCCTTTTACCTATATAAATCAATTTTTATTCCTCTCGAATTATCTCCCCATCACCCCCTGGTTTATTTGTTTACCATGCCACACTTAGTTCTCAATCTTGGTCTGTATCTTAATTTTTAGTTCTCAATCTTTGTTTTTGTCTTAATTTTCTTCCCTTCAATAACTTAAGCTCTCCTTTCCTTGCCTTTAGTTTCCAATTCAAAACTTTGTCTTTTCTTCAACCAATTTTTAAGGCTTCGTGCTTTCTTCTTTCTTATTCTAAAGTTTTTATTATACTTATCTCCTTTCCTCCTAAATCTATCTTCCTGGTTGCTTTCTCATTTTGCACAATTTGTCCTCATTTCTAAACTCTTACTATTTTTTTTTAAAGCAACTTTCTTCCCTTCTCCCATGCAAGTCTTCTTGACTTTATTATTATTTTTTTCAGTGGAAAAAAGTCGTACTACTGATATTCATTAAAAAAACGAATCAAATAGTACAAAAATTCATAAGTCTATAAGCAGACTTATGTGCAAACTTATGCCAGAGTTCAGTTACATTGTCAATGTTCTCAGATTGTTCAGCCAAACTGCAAAAATTATCAACAAAAAAAACCATGAATAGATGAAATCCTTCACAGCTAGTAGTGGTCAAACAGATTGACCATGCCCTTGTCACAGCTTTGATTTTCCAAGAATTCTTCCCAAATGACAACTCCTTCTGCTCCTCCATGTGCTTTCTTCGAAAGATCATCTGCAGTCATGTTGAATTGTTGGAAGACATGTTCAAAAGTAATGTCTTTGAAGAGTTTAATTTTTTCCCGAACTCTGTTGCACCAATGTTGTAAATAAATGATATTTAATTGATATTCTTTAAGTGCCCACTTAATTGTCACCCTGGAGTCGCCAAAAACCGTCATTTCCTATAGACCCATGATTGCAACCACAATAATAACACACCATAGCCCAAGTAATTCAGCTTTTGTGTTTGTGCCATTTCCACAGTCCATCATAAGTGTATAGTAATGTTCTCTGTTGACGTATATCACACCACCAACAACACATGAACCATCAATGGCCGACCCATCAAAGAAACCCATTGGTTTATGGAAAGGGAAGGAGAAAGAGCCAAGTACTCTAGTATTTTTCTGACTAGAGCTAAGGTTGTAGTCCTTAATTATAGCCAGTGACTTGTTGAAAGAGGAATATAAATTGGGCACAATATCTTCAAATAATGCCTTGTTTCTTACCCACTAGATCTACCAAGAAATCAGTGCTGGAAGATGTGGAATGCTTCTGCACAATTTCTGCCATTTATATACATTGTCCACAAAATATTCCAATTCCCAAGTCTATTCCAGTTGAAGATGTGTAATGATCAAATGCCACAGAGTTCTAGTAAACTCACACTCCACCAAAATATGTTGAGCCGATTAAGTGTTGTTCCTGTAGAGATAACAAATACCGGGGCCAACCCATCCACACTTGACAAGATTTTCCCATGTCTTCAAACTGCCATGCAAGGCATGCCACATAAAACATTGTACCTTCACAAGAATTTTCCACTTCCAAATAGTCTTATACCACCAGTTTGCAGGGTACATACCCCTGTGAGTGATAATTGCTTGATAAGCCAATTTTGCAGTAATCATACCAGTTGCCCTATTTTTTGTCCAGATAATGCAGTCATTTTTTGCTGTAAGTCTGCAACCTATGGAGTTGAGTTTTCCAATGTATTGGTGCCATTCAATAGCCTCATTTCCTTCCAGTCCCAACTCCATAGCATTTAACCAATAAGTTTGGAAGGATCTATAATTTACTCTTTTGATCTTACTGAGTGTGGCATAATCAAAACGATGCAAAGTTTTAATGATTTCATCTGATAGAGTGTAGTCTTCTTCCATGCCCAAAATTGGGTCAATCCCCACTAATATGTTATTGCCATTTCCTACCTTCTAGGACAAATCATTGGCCATCAAATTATAAACTTTTATAAACCCAACCCAAATCGGTGATACACCCCTAAATTTTTTAAATGGATACGGAATCCACTTATATACATCCATCTTGATATATTTGGCCTTGAGCACATCTGTCCACAATGTAGGGCCAAAAAGCCCACGCCATAAACTTTTCATCTTGAGAGCACAATTAAATAATGATAGGTTCCTAATGCCCCATCCTCCACCACTTTCAGGGTGAGCATTTATCTTCCTCTTATAAGTTCCAAACTATTTCTTATAACAATTTATCGGGGTTTGGAATTGCATGTGTAGCCTTGACAAAGAGTTTGGATTCTAGTATCAACGTTTGACTATCCTTGATTTTAGTTGCCAATGTTCTTCCAATTGTTGGGCCTTGAATAACTTTGTGCACAAATATTTCTTCTTTATTTGGTGCTATTCGGTTATCTGATTTGTCTCCATTTTTGCCTGCAATTTAAGGCTACTTAAGAGCCCTTTGTGGGGCCCTCAAATTGTTATCAAGGCTACCCTCTTAGAGTTTGGATTCTAGTAATAGCATTTGACTACCCTCTAGTGTGACAATTAGAGTGCCATCAAGCTCACCAAATATCAGTTTCAACATCATAAATCAAACACAATTTGTAGGGGCTCGGAATTGCCTCTAACAATCAAGTTGAAGCATTGGCTCTCCTCCATGGGATTAAACAAGCTTCTTCCTTGCACATTAACAACCTCATCGCAATCAAAGACTCGACGATAATCATCAAGCAAATGCACCGTTCCAAGTCCCCCAAAGACACCAATCTTGCAAGGATCATTGGTAGAATCAAACTAGAAGCCACTTTGTTCTCTGAGATCAAAATTTTCATGTCCCAAGGGCCAATAACCCAATGGTAGATGGGCATGCAAATAATGCCACCAAGCTTAAACATGGAAAATTACAACTCATAGAAAAAAGGGGCTTCTCTGTCATGTCTCCTAAGTCTACAATGCATTTACCTCACAAGCCTCATGACATAATAATGGCTACAGAGAAAATTTCAGTACACATCTTAGTTGCAACACTCAACCAAGTTGCAGCAAGCTGTGTTCTAGCAATATGCACATGGAGTTGCAACAAGCCATGTTGCAACAATCTGTACATGGAGTTGTAGCAATTTGCACAGGGAGGCATTTCAATGCGAAAAATCTATGGGCCCATGTGCACTATCGATTACTGGAATTCCCAACCCACCAAGACAAAACCAACAAAGAAATACATGATAATTCCAGGGTGTCAAGGTGTCATGAAGAGTTAATGAATGTTGTTCAGGGAGGTAGTAAGGCAGAAATCAACAGATTCCGAGATTTGGGCTCAAATCTGAGCAAAAATGTGAATATGATGGGCTTGGACAACACCAACATAGATAAAGATATCAATAGTAAAACTATCCTCATTCAGTAAATCACTAAATGTATTGTAAATGCAAATCATATTTAGGAGTTTTTGCCACAATTGCATCATCAACCTCTTTAGAATTTCCTTTGCGCATGAAAACAAAGTTTTTTGGAATAATTCGTTGAATTCTCAATCTAAGGCAATATGCCAAAACCTTTTTTTTCTCCTTTGTATTTCTCCCGCTGAATAGTTCGGATACAACGTTTGTTAATATAGATATATCCGTTCTTGTCAAAATGTGTGTGTGTGTGTTTATTAAATATGATTTTTTCTTATTACATGCAGTTAAATGACTATAGTCGCGAGTTCACTATGAAAGAACTAGAGTATGCATTGAAGAAGGGTTATGAAAGAATGGTGGAAGATATGCAACCCATGCTCAATGTAATTAATTGTTAATTACATGTTTATTTTTAGTTTATATATAGTTGAAAATATTAATTAATTAATTGAAACATATCATATTCTTCCAAATTTATGATGACGAGGGTGACTCAAAGGAATCAAAGGGTATTGACAACTATTTAACTTATATGTTTTTTTACATATTTAAATATTAGCAAATTTTATTTGATTGAAATTGTGTTCTTTTATTATGTTTTTATAGGGCGAGGATGAACAAGGTTCAGAAGAAGAAGAGGGCACTGACAACTGTTCAATCAAATTCTGGAGTCAAATTCATTTATTTTCCTTATAAATACATATTTTTCATGCAATGTTGTTTATAAAGTCATGTTTCCTTAGCATGGGAGTGTACTACTTGTTTACATGCAAAAAAAATACATAGTTATTTTACAATTTAATTTAAAATTTCATCATCACATTTATATATACATGGTTCTTGCTCTCATGAGTAGTATGTTGTGAAATACACTTATATTAGTCATCAATCTAATCAATATTTAAATATTATAAAAGTAATAATTAAACAAAAATTCAGTAATAAATAATTTACGAATAATAATTAAATAATCAATAATGAACAAATTAATAAAAATAATCAGATAATTAACAATGGTAAAATTTATCCCGGATGCGGGTGCTAGCTCCAGGTAGATGGCACAGGGTCACATCCACACGACACCTGGCCCCAGGCTTACAACACGTTTCCATGCTGACGTAAGCCATGCGACGTCAAGTAGATAGGCCATTTATTATGCCTGCCCTCGACGTCGTCTCATCCTCCCTGGACACCACGACGATGGACCTCAGGTGTGCGAAGCACAGGCTCATGGCTCTAGGTACAGGACTCCTGTCTTCCTGCTCGGTGCGGCTCACTTGCCTGGTTATGCTCCAGGCTCCTTATGCTCTTGGCTCCAAGCTTTCAGTGCTCTCAACTCCTTGCATACCCACTCCTGCGCCTGCTTCACCTTCGCGACGGCCAATATGGGTAGGACTAAGGGGGCCAAGACCAAGACCAAGAAGAATGAGAATACTCCGGAGGAGAGTCCCATGAGGAAGGGATATGGTCCCGAAGTCTCCATACCAATTCCTCTGTTGCTGGATAACTGGGAGGCCAGGATCATTGCAAACACTATGACAATGGGAAATCCGGAGCAGATTTGGGACCCATATTGGCTCGTAAAGAATATGATGGGGAAACTAATGGAGGACATGCAGTCGAATTGGGCCTCTGCACGCCATGCCACCTAATCCCTATGCGCAACTCTGCCTAACTGGGCATCTACTCTTGACACCCTAGAAAACACGCATTGCTGGGAATCTTACGCACCCACTCGACCTTTGCCGTGACATACGCTCTGGGAGCACCACACCTGGAGCCACCTCGTCTGCTGTCAAAGCTGAAACCACCCGTGGCACTCTGACTACTCCGCTCGGCTTGGACACGCTCAAACTTGGTGGCAGTTCTTCAGCCATGACGCGCAACAGGGACCCTCTGATAGGAAAGGAAAGGCCACAAGCCTCCTTCCCCATACCCAGCTCCTTGGGCCCAATATTGGCAAAGCGCACTCGGAATGAGCCGACTAGATTTGCCCCTGTCCTGCCCAGAAAGACCACTCCACTGCTTGTCAAGCACCCAGCTCACGTCACTCGTCAGCCAGTGAAATCCACGTCGACTCCTGGGACTACTGCTTCAACACCGGGGACTGCTGCACCAATTTCTGCAAATGCTTGGAAGGACAACGTTGCATACAGTTGCCCAATCCTGGAGGAGACATCGTCGACAATTGGTTGACAAGGTTTTTTGATGTCTCTTGTATATTTTTTGCCTTATCTAGATATGCATAGTTTGTTGTATGCCTCTACGGCTATGAACTCTTTACATTTCCACCAGGATCTCCCCACTGTGGATAGGGATTTTTTATACTGCACTGTTTTGATTTTCCATAGCACTTTTGATAGATATGGATGGCACCTCTGGGTAAGACCACCGATGACTGTAACTCTTACTGTACTTCTATTAAACTAATATAATTTGCAGCTTTTACAAAAAAAAAAAAATGGTAAAATTTATAATAATTAATTAGATAGACATAATTAATTGAATAATCTTTCAATTGGATCTAATTTGGGTGCTTGTGAGGAATGTTTGTTATCCTCCCCACCTAGGTTCAATTCCCACAAGTGACATGCTCAGATCTTAAGGAGTATATTGTTGTAATGGACTTGAGCCTTATATTCACAAAGCCTTAATCTTCTATGGATTCTCTTTTACTCTGGATTCCATCCTCAAAATGAGGGGAATTACCTAGTGGGTTTCCTTGATATATTTATTACATGGAAACAATCAATAATAATTAAATTAATCAAAATAATTTGATAATTAATAATACAAGCTTGACATTAAAAAAACATAATTGTGATGTTAAAATGATGTTATTGTGACGCTAATATGATGCAAAATGATTTATTACATTATAAAAATGATGTTAAAATGACACATAAATGAAGTAATATGACGCTAGGAACACACAAGCACAATACAAAAGTTATATATTTTGATGTTGATATGACGCCAACAATCTAGATTACATTGCTATAATGACATTAGAAAAACTCATCATAATTATAACACAAAGCACAATAACCAAAAAGGTGCAAAAAATGTGTTTTGATGAACACAAGATGAAAATTCATCACAATGAAATTAATATAAGAAATAAGCACATGTAAAAAATAGAGGCACAAAAATGATGCTTCGAGTGCCTATCAAGAATGATGACTCAAAATCAATTCAAAGCCGATGCAAAATATAATGCAACTCATTGTGTCATGTTTTGCATCCTACAAACTTGTTTTTTTTGTTATTGGATAATTGCACTGCGATGTGAAGTTGAATATGACACAACCCTATATTGTAGTAGTGGTTTAATGGTGATTGCCTTATGGAAAATAGAAAATACTTAAAGAATTGTATGCAAATAATCTAGAAAGAAATCAACAATAGGTTGTTGAAATTGAAAAATTGGCATCCATTGATATGAATAACATCATTTGGGCTTGGTCACTAAAGGAAGGATTGAATGGAAAGAAAGAAAAAAATTGCAAAGGGATATGTAACCATTAGGGTACAACTAGCATGAATGGAACATAATGGTGAAAGTGAGTGATGTTGATTAATGACACTTTGTCAAAAATCACATGTTATTTTCTCTCCCCGCTTGTGATGTGGAATTTGTGAAAATAGCCATGTTGGTAGCCATGATCTACTCATAGTCCTAATTTTGCATGTATGGAACTTACGTGTTAGTATTACATGCCTTGGTTACCATACTTATTGTACTATGCATTAAATATTAGCTTCTTCTCTTTAATATTGTTTCATAGTGACTTGTAGGATCATACTTAAACATTTAATATGTGAATGTTGAAAAATGAGTTGACATATGGGATCTTATATTGACACTATTCAAGTTAATATTCTAGGTTATATGTTCAAATTTAATGAATTTGGAATTTTATGCATATCAACATTATAAACTAATAATTTGTACATTTGATGTTTAATGCAAAATTATATTTTTGTGTGTTGTAGCATCCTCAATTATCAATAATAATTTGTGTGTGTAAAATTATATTTTTGTGTGTTGTAGCATTGTCAATAATAATTTTTTCTTCGATTCAACATCTATGAGGTCAATTTAACTTTTAACAACAATATAATACATAATCGATATCCAAATATAAAATAGTAGTGGAAATAACATTGCATATTCCAAATTCATTCAATAACCATTTAATTCAATACATTAATAAAAGAGAAAGAATTCCATAGAAATAAAATATTGAATACTTATTTGTAATAAAATTTAAGTCCACCAAACCAATGTTTGAAAAAACAAGGTATTTCCATAGATTGAACACATTATGTAGATGCCCACACAAATAAATCAAAGATTGGGCACCAATGTATCATGTCATTAAAATCATCAGAGAGAGAAATGGTGCATGGACCCAAATAATGCAACCACTCAAGGCAATATATTAATTCAAATGAAAATTCTTTACATACGAGTTTCTCACAATTGATCAATAGCAAATGACCCTCCATGCACTTTAAATAGAGTTCATGGACCAATCAAGTGCTAAACCATAGATCAATATAGTCGTTAGTATCAAGTAGAAGATAAATAGTTAGATCACTTTATGTCTGTAACATATCATGACCATCGGATTACATAAGTACAAATGCATACTAAATAAACACACTTTACCTGGAGATACATTACACCAAGTCTACCTTAACTAACTACTAAGCGTTTAAATATCCTAACATCCCCCCTTGAGAATAATTATAAGGGTGACGCAGTAGGGAAGGAAGAAAGAATTAGAACAAATTCCTATCCCCCTTAATGACAACTTCTTGAAATCCTAACATAGATCGAAGTTCAAAAAACTTCACCTTTGTAAGAGATGTTGTAAAAATGTTTGCAACTTGATCATCTCTAGGGAAACATAAAACTTCGAGAAAGTGATCCCAAATAAAATTTGTGTTGAAGTGAATGTGTAACTCAATGTGACTGCTGAACTGATGTTGAAATAGATATTTGGTGATCTTGATGGAACTTATATTATCAATACAAAACATGGTTAGATTCTGTTGTTGGAATCCAAAAACTAAAATGATCTGTTGAAGCCACAAGGCTTCTTGGCTTGCCTTAACTGTGGCTTGATACCAGGGTATTTTTTAATGATTCTAATATTATACTTAAGTATAGTATCCTAGGCGACTATTTTGGATTGAAAAAAACATGTATATAGATAGGTAGGCGAATATTAAATATGAAACATACAATTTACTACTAAAATGTGTAAATTTTGGCGAATATTATGATAAAAAAACATGTTTTTTATGTAAATATAGGCGATATTAGAGACTAAAAATGACTAAATTGCGAATTTATTTTTTGAAAAAAATCCCCAAAAATAGCCAATTGGCGAAATTTCACCCCTAAAAATTACCCTGCTTGA
Organism: Larix kaempferi; assembly: GCA_027924585.1. Lineage (NCBI taxonomy): Eukaryota > Viridiplantae > Streptophyta > Pinopsida > Pinales > Pinaceae > Larix > Larix kaempferi. The sequence continues at coordinate 1,384,155 of BSBM01001871.1, read as the reverse complement.
TACTTTTATTTTACTAAAGAAAGAGCAAGAGCTTGTTGCTTCATACAATCTCAAGTGATAGGTTTGGAACCATGATTAAAAATATAACCCATGGTAGAGTGGCCATGTAGCTCCAATTTGGAAGCCACTTGTCCAACACATTTGAGGACCTTATAGGGCCCATAGAACTTGGGAGAAAGATTCTAGTGGTAGTTGTCCTTATGTGGGGTATGCTTATGAGGTTCTAAGTGGATAAATACTTTATCCCCTTCTTCAAAATGGTGATCAAAATGATATTGATCAACTCACACCCACTGCTTCATCCTATTATGATCCATGATCAAATTATCCTTGAGAATGTGGATAATTTTGGCTTGAATTGTAAGTGTTTTCTTGACCTCCTATACCTTAGAGACTCCTGGTAAGTAGTATAGTATTGGGGGGGATTTTGGCAAAATAAAGCCTCAAAGGGAGTCATTTCGAGTGGCAACATGACAAGTTGAATTATACCACCATTTTTCTAGAGGTAACCACTGAGCCCATTGGGATTACCTCTTTAAGGTAAAGAATACACTTCTAGGAACTTGTTGATAGATTCAATCTAACCATCATCTTGTTGGGTGATAGGTAGTACTAAGATTACAAAATTATAGAGAAAAATAATAGAATGCAATAGATTACTATTGTTGAATATAAAATACAAGATACAAATAGATAAAACTTGAGAAAGAAAATAGAGACATGTCTTCCTCATATTTCCTGGACAATCCATCTTCCATGACATTTCCTTTTTCCTTTTTATAGATGATCTCATAATCAGACCCAAGCATCTTCATGGCCCACTTCTGTTGCTCTTGGGACAACAACCTCTATTCCAAAATATATTTCAAACAATGGTGATTTGTTTGATCTAAAAATTCCTTCTGATGAGATAGGGGCATTAGGTTTTGACTACATAAAGGATGGTAATCATCTCTTTCTCATAAGTTGATTTACCTAAATTTTGATTGCACAATTATTTACTAGTGAAGGCCAAGGGGATCCCTTCTTGCTTGAGTACTGCACCCAAACAAAGGCCCTACGCATCACATTCCAGTACAAAATTCTTTGTGGAATTAGGTACTTCTAAGGCCGATGTGGTACACATAGCTTCTTTTAAAGTTGAAAAGTCCTACTTTGTTTCCATGGGCCAAAAAAAGGCATTCCTTTTTATCAAGGTTTTCAATGAGGAAACAATCTTCCTATAATTCTACACAAACTATGTATAATAACCTATAATCCATAGGAAGCCATACAAGATTTTCAATGTTTTGTGTTGTGGCCAATATTGGATAGCCTCAGTTTTCTTGGAATCCACTCACACTCCATGTTGACTAACAGTGTGACCCGTGTGTTCAACCTCATAAGCACCGAAAGCACATTTGAACTACTTGAGAAATAATTAATTGTCCCTGAGGATTTGTAGTAATTTATCAACATGTTCCACATGTGATTGCCAATTTGCACTATAGATCAAGATATCATCAAAGAATACCAAGAAAAAGAGGCATAGGATGGGTATAAATATTTTATTCTTGAGACTCTGGAAGTTGGATGGGGCATTGCAAAGTCCAAAGAGAATCACCAAATTTTATAATGACCTTCATGTGTGCAGAAAGAAACCTTGGGGATGTCAACTTCCTTCATTATAATTTTATGGTATCCAAAAGGTCAAGTTTGGTGAAGAAAATGGTGTCGTGAAACTCATCCAAGTGGTTATCAATCACTAGAATTGGGAATTTTCCTTTTATTGTCAGCATATTGAGAGCACGAAATCCTACAGAAATGTACCAAACACCTTTTTTTTTCAAGACCATGACCACCAGTGATGAATAAGGGATAGTATTTGGACATATGGCACCTGCCTCCAGCAGTTCATGAATAATATTTTCAATTTAATTCTTTTGTGCAAAAGGGTGTCTATAAGGATGCACATTTGGTGTCGGACTACCTAAAATCAATGGAATACCATGATCATTCTCTCCTCATAATGGGGGTAAACTAGTCAATTTCTCAAATAACTAATGATGTTTGTTCAAAACTTGCTACAAGTCAAGGTGGATTTGTTGTGTGGGACTATCCATAACTTATATGGCATTGAATTGGGAAATAATGCCATAGTGGCCTTTCTTTAATAACTTCTCCATATGATTAGAGATGATGATTTCAATAGAGCCTAATGAAATCCCTTTTAAGTGTTTGTTTATGAACCTCTTTAGTAGAGCTCATGTATAAATCCATGAAATCCATGGTGATTGGCCCCTAGGTGCATAACCATTCTCCCCCCAAAACTATATTACAACCACCCATATCTATCGTGAATATATGAGTTTTGAGTTGATAGTCCCCATGTCAAAGTTTCACATATTCATATATGCCTCCGCATTTCATCACACCTCCATTGGCTATCATAATTTGAAATTTTTTCACCTGTGCACATAACAATAGGATTCTTTAGCCATGTGCATGTGAATAAAGTTATGGGTGTTTCCATTTTCAAACAAACCAATAAATTTTCTATGCTTGATGTATCCAATAAGATTCAAGGTTTAATGAAAGGAAATGTCAAATAAAGCATGAAGGGAGATTAGGGGTTCTTCCTAATGAACTTAGAGCTCCACGTCTGTTTGCATGCTAGGGTCATTGTTGGCTACCTTTAACTAAGTGGTATCTTCCATAGTGATTTATTCTCATTGGGCGTAAGAGGTAACATAAATTTGAAATAATTTATATTCTTTGCATTTATGACTAGGGACATACTTCTCATCACAATTATAGTAGAGTTTTCATCAATAGTTATCTACCATTTTTGTTGGAGACAACCATTGGAATTTCAGAGGCTAAGTAAGAAAGGTGTTTGGAGGAGTGGCTTGTGAAGGGCGAGTGTGGGGCATAAAATAGGGTCTCTTGGATGTTCATTGATTATTGTCTCTATTTATTGAGCTTGTTGAGAGGCCTCCAACCATGTAGCAATTTTATGCACCTCACTTGTGTTGGACACTAATAAAGCTTTCTTTATAAAACGAATCAATTAAGTCCTTTGTATGGATTGTTAATTTCTCAACGGTTGTGATGAAATATACTACTAATCTTGTTTGGTTCAACTTGGTAATTTCCCCAAATAGGGAGTATCTCTCTCGAAACACGCATAGATGGCTTTAACAAACTAAGTCCACTATATGTAGCCACCATAGGATTTTTGATACCATTCCCACCATTTCCATCATTTTGGGTCCAAATTCAATACCCCCACTCTAAGTTTCATCATGTCACCAATAATGCCATAGAGGGAAAAGTAGTGTTCCATCTAGGTGACCCAACTAGAGGGGTCATAACCATCAAACTTGTTCATATCCACTTTAGGAAAACAATTCTAGTTGTTATCAATGAAGGGTGGTTTATGGATGTGAGGACCCAAAAGGGGCTGCTTATTGTGAAAATATCAAGTGTCTTTGAAGATTCCTCACTAAGGGTCTCTATGTATGGTTCATTCCTATTGAAAACTTAATCCTTTAGGGCTATGGTAAATTTTTTATTGTATTTACTATTCACATTCATTATAGGTGAATATGAAGAGTCACAATGAAGTCCAAGGGACCTCTTTGAAGATGAAACCAAGGGTCATATCTTGGTGTGTGTATATATATGTGTGTATTATCTTAATGGAAAATGTGCAATTCATTCCTATGTTTATCTAGTTAATTTTAACAATGTTATTAGAGTGGGACTTTCCTTCCCTAGCTTGTTTTTTCTGAGTAAACCTATGAATATTTGTTAGCTCAACTACTTGATTTTTTTGGGTGCTTTGGCTCGGATATATGGAGGATATTCTATTTACAGTCATCGCTCACCAACACTGTTGAATATATATTCTCCTTACAAACTCAGTCCTAGTTCTCGACCAACATTCAACCATAAGTAATGACATTAATTAGAGTGCCACAATGGAAAGCAAGGAGGATAGTTTTGGTGATTCCTTAATGGTGTTCTCATCCCATATGTCTCAGTAATTTTTTTGTACCTAAATAAAGAAGCGTTTATATAATCATTATAGGGAATTACGTTTTAATTCCTGTAATTTTTATTGGATTCAAATTGGTAGTGATATTGTGAAGCATTTTATAGATAGTTGAAGATCATAGCGTATTGAGTCCATTATTCTATTGTTGACAAGTGATACCTATCATCTTGTCTAATATTGTTTCCACTACTAGAAGAGGTTAGTAAGTTCAGGATACAAAGCCCCCTTATTTCTATTTTGTGTTCCAACTCAGTTGATTGGGGTTTGAGATCTAAAATAAAGAAATGCAAATGCATGATAACATGCTTGTATGGTTTCTTGGAAGATGGATATTACTAGAGGCTACTTGGAGTTGGTGATTTTGATTCCCCCCTATGGGTGGCATGTATGTGTGTACTAACATAAACAAGCACTTTGCAATGAACTTAAACATATTTTTGTGGCCCTACACTATGTGGAGTGAGTCCATTTCAAAAATTATACCTCGGATACACATCCTCCACATTTTCTTTTGCATTAGTAAACCTCTATTCCAATTCTCACACTTGTGATGGCCACAGTGTTTAGGGTCTCAGGCCTTGTCGACTTTAAAGTATTTTAAAACCTTACATGATTCATCGTTCATTACTATCAACAAGGACCATAAGAGCAATGCATTTAGTCTCTCTAGCCATGTTACCAAAGAAGGATCCTAAGATTGGATTCTTTCCCTTCCTAGGAAGTGGCATTACTGCCTTTTCAGAGCTAGGCTCTTGTTATGTGCATTGATGGTTAATTGGTGACTCAGTGGGTCAATTCATGCATATTAATTTTGTAGAGTGTAGCTTCCATTGATTTTGAGTTGATACCTCAAGTAAATTCAAACCACAATCTCAGATTTGAATGTTTAGTTCGATGTTTTAAGATTGTGGATTTTTGGGTGATCCATAATCGAGGGAGTTATAGTCCACTCAACCATCAACAGAGATCCTATGCATAAAAATTATTATTAGTCTTTGTTTGAGTCTTACACAAAGATCTTGGCTCTCTACTTGAGGCTACAAAGCCTCAAGTCTTGGTGTAACCTACACACAACAAGAACTTGTCACCAAGTATTCTAGACCCTAAGGTGGCTATCGATCCCCTATTCTTCGAGATGTTTTGAGTACAAGTTGCAAATACTTAGTATGGAGAATATTTATCTTTGTCCTCTATAACCTATGAAACGAGCCCAGGCTTCTTGCAAGATAAATATTGTTACTATTGTTTTGAATGAACAATGATGCCAAAAAAAAATTACTTGCTTAGCTATCCATTTGTATGGCAACTATTACATTGGCCGGTGAATGGTTATTCATGTTAGCCAATGAGAAACTCTTCAAACACTGGGCATCACTCATGCATGTATTCAATGAAAGAACCATGGAAATGTAAACATTAGAAGTAATGAAGAGGGAAATTTCACTCTAGACAACCACCAAGTAAAATCTTATCTATCCAATCATCCATGCTTAGCCTAGATTACATGCCCAACAAAAGAAGCAAACTCCATGGAAGCAATTCATTGGCCAACAATGTGAGGTTTTACGATTGTTGGTGAAGGATAAAAACACCCAACATTAGTAGAAGTGCCCTAGGCATCAATGAAAAAATCCAAGCATGACTGAAAACGACCTAGGATTAAGTAAAAACATTTGAGAATTACTGAAAACACCCCATGCATCAGTAGAAACATCCACACATCAATAAAAATATCCAAGCATTAAGGAAAATTCCCCAGGCATCAATAAAAGCATCCAAGCATTAATAAAAACATCCATGCATTACTAAAAACGTCCATGCATCAATGAAAATGCCCCAAGCTTCAATAAAAATGCTAGTTGATGAGAAAAATGCCCAACTAACGAAAAACACGTCTAACAAACAAAAAAATGAACAGAATACCAAATTAGAAACTCCCAAAACAAATGCAAAAACTATGAATTTTGGTCCCTTGATCTCTAAGAGCAATTGTGCATCCAATGGTGGAAATTAGCTAGCCGTTGGAGCTTCCTTAGCTAAGAAAACATAAGAGATATGTAACAATAACATTTTTTAAGCTACATGTGGGTCACATATTAGTTTTCATATCCCGTTGACATCCATTAAAGACACATAAAAGGTCTTATCCATACAGTAAGCAAAGTAATGCAAAAAAAAAACACAAATTGAGAAAGTATTGTACATTGAGACAATGTTTACTCTGGAAACCCAAATGGGGAAACCAACATTTAATGGTTTATCACTATTTCATTTCGATAATCTCTAGATTATAAATAATCTCTAGGCTCTTTGGCACTCTCCTCTCTAGGCCAGCAACAAGAAAAAATTACATTTGACAGTCTAAGTGAAATAAAATATAGGAGAGATAGGGGAGTAGTGGGAAATCCAAGGGACTGACCTTTTTGTTAGAATATTGAGAATATGCATGAAAATACAAAATATGTTTGCTAACATGAAAATCAATAGCATGAATCTACTAGTATATCCTTCTATCCATACAAACAACAAATAATCAAAGTAAGCAAGAGACAAGAGAAAATAAATGATACACCAGATATACACGGTAAAACCCCAAATGGGAAAACATCCATGGGAAGGTATAGTCTTCTTATTCTTCAAAAATATCCAATATTACACTTGATCTCCACTCCACATATGGTTAACATCTTTACAATAGCATTACAATGCAATACTCAACATATTCCCAATTGATTTCCTTCACCTCTATTATATAGCTAGAGGTATGGAATAATTACATTCCATACAACATGTGGGATAAATGATTTTCCACCTCCTTATATAATGAATGGTAATAGGAGAATATTATTCCATGATGCATGTGGGAAAATCCTTTTACATAACATTAGAGTCATTTATGTGTTCCTTTTCTAGATAAGACATCTTACGACATCACACTAGACATCATTACACATGTAATTTTAAAATTACACATTCCAACACTCCCCCCTTAATGATGAGTAGCGAGAACATATATGGAGGAAGTTGGAATTACATTAACATTCCTCCTCGATTATAATTTCCCGCATTCCCAACAAACTTCGAAGATACACAAACTTCGCTTTTGTCATGGATTTGGTGATGATATAGACTACTTGTTGTTCTGTGGGACAATAATCCAAACAAATAATGCCACTCGCGACAAGATCTTGAATGAAATGAGTATCAAGGTCAATGTGTTTAGTCTTGGAGTGATACACTGAATTGTACGTAAGATGAATTGCACTATGGTTGTCACATCTTAATTTGGTAGGATACTTCTAAACTAGTCCAAGCTCTATTAGAACATGCTAGATCTACACTACTTCTTTAGCTGCTTCCTTAGCCTTCCTGTACTCTTCTTCACAACAAGAAAGAGAAAGTGTTGTCAACTTCTTATTGGATCATGAAATCAGACCTGAACCAAGTTGAAAGATATATATTGCAGTAGACCTTCTATCTGAATCATCTCTTTCCCAATTAGAATTTGTATAACCAAGAAGTGAAACTATATCCTTGATAGAATATAAAACACCATAATACAATGTCCCCTGTAAATATCTGAGAATCCTCTTTGCTACTTTCCAATGGATTTCATGAGGATTTTGCATAAACCTTGAAACCATGTTGGCTACAAAAGAGAGATAAGGTCTGTTGCATGTCAAATATATCCCCACAAGATAACAATACAAAGTGGCATCCACAAGAGGAGTATCATAATCAACAGTTAACTTTACATCAAACTGGAATGGCGTAGGTGAATGCTTACAATCACTCATATGAAACCGAGCAAGTAAATATGTAGCATACTTAGGTTGCGAAAAGAATATACCATCGACCATATGCCAAATTCGAAGACCCAAAAAATAATCCAGTATGACTAAGTTGGTCATTTCAAATTGCTATTTAAGATTATTCTTCATTTCTTATATAAATGTAAGTTGGATGCCATAAGGATAAGATCATCCACATAAAGTAACACAGTGAGGAAATCATCATCAAATTTCTTAACATATAGATTTGAATTAGGTATACATCGCTTAAAATCATTCTTCAAGAAATAAGTATCAAATTTTGCATACCAAGCTCAAGGTTCTTGGTTAAGACCATATAAAAAATTCAATTTCCATACCAAACTTGAAGTTTCAACAGTAATAAAACCAAGAGGTTTTTACATATTAATGTCTTAAAAAATATCACCATTCAAAAACAAACTCTTGACATCCATTCGGTGTATTTCCCATTGATAAGATGCATCAAGAAAAAGAATGGTTCTTATTGTGTTCATTTTCGAATCACGAGCAAAAGTTTCAGTATATTCAATACCTTCTTGTTGAGAGAAACCTTTTGCTACTAACTAGGCTTTATGTTTTTCAACCTATCCTTCCATAGTGAAATTTGTTTTATTTATCCATTTACATCTTGACTAAATTATTTCTAGGAGGAAGGGGAACAAGAGTCCAAGTCTTTTTCTTCATTAATGATCCATACTCATCAGTCATTGTCTTTTCCCCATTCAGGTTTATCTTTAGCTTGAGCATAGGTAGAGGGATCATCTATGGCCAACAATATAGTCATAAGGGTAAATTCAGATCTAGTTTGTCAAGTATTGGAAGGAATACCAATCTCAAAACCTATAGATTCATGTAAGATACCAGCCAAGAATAGGCTAGAATCTCAACTCAGAACACCAATTTTAAGCAGAATTTTAACTAGTAAATTTTTACAATTTTGGTAAATAGCATGAGGACAGTTCTGACCACTGGATATCCAACCCAAGGATGATAGGGAAGAATTTAGGTTCTGTTTTTTATATGGGAAAGTGTGAAGCATAAAGGTAGAAACAGGGCCAACTTCCAATTCCTATGCACAAAGCACTGGAGCCATTTACTTTTCAACAGTCAGCCAAAGTTGGTGTCTACTTCGATGATTCTTGAGCCTTATAGCATATGAAAAATATACCCAGGTGTTGGGAAGGATTATTAAACTGATATTTGTGTTCATGGAGGTCTTTGTGCATAAAAAATCAACAATTAAACACTAGATTAAGAGTTGGGGGGAATTGCTGTGACCTGGATTGCTAAGCTAGTTTTAATGGTTGACTTCCCAAACATGGTACTACCCTTCCAAATTCAGTATTTTAAGGTTGTAATGTGTTCTAGGGTATTTTCAAGAACAACCTCAACTAACAGAATGTAATTTGGACTCATATAGCTCAGTTTATGACAAAAATGGCAAAACTAGTCAAGAAATTGAGCAAGGAGAGAGAGACTCCGGAATATAGTCTTTAAACAGCCTAAAAGAGTTTAGATTCTGTATTTTATGGGTGTTTAAGGACTTACAAGAACTCATAGGACCCTTCATATGTGTCTGGATTATATTAATCTTTCAGAGGACTTTTATTAATGAAAAAACAGAGATTAGTTCAATTAATAATGCAATTTCTAGCTAGTCTTTAAAGCAGTTGAGTAAATCAACCTCTGGGCTTCCCAATACATATATTTAATTAATTAAAGAACCAGAATACTAAATTTAATGGTATCAGAAACGCAATATCATATCCTCACAGTGTTAAATAACATGTGATCTCAAATTGACCAGGAGATCATCATAGTTGTGATTTCTTACAAATAATGGAACCAAACTCCTCCAGAATGATAAGGTAAGAGGGGAGTGAGTTATGGATTTGGAATGGAAGTGAAATAAGAATTATTTTGAATCTGCTTATGGGCAGTAACACAACATCAATTCTCCTCAAGGGTGCATCCTCAACAATACCACTGTTTTCTTGGCAAAAACCCTTTATAGTTTCTCCTCAAATTGTACTCTTCTCTGCTTCTGACTGGAGGCTTGAATTCTTCTTAGTATTGGAGTTAATGGACCTGAAAATCAACTCTCCATGGCTGCAAAGGATGAGAGAATATCATAGAAAGAGAAGTAGAAGAGAAGGAATGGGGCTCATCTCCCATTGGTTGGCTAGGGCGCACCACATGCCTTGAGAAGCATAGAATGCTCACACACAAATTCAATTTGACAATATATGTGAATAGGAGTTGTTTGCATTATTTTATAGAAGTCATGGTGACCTGCTGAGCAAGTTGACATGCTTGGTGACCTGTGAGAGCCCTTCCAAATGAACCCTCCATGAGTGGATAGACTTTCTTTATTTTTCCTTACAACTTTTTTCTCCTTTAGAAACTGCACCCCCCTTTGTATCAAGATGTTTCCTGCTTTGTAAAAGTTTCCTGTTTTGTAAACTGAGCTCAGGTTTGGAAATTGTTCGCTCCCTTAGCTTTTTCTAGGTGTTTCTAATTTCCTTCTTCTGGAAACTTATTACACATTCCCGCTTTTCATTCCTTGCTATTTTATGGCCTCCAGTTCCCATTTAGCAACCTTATTCTCATGAGGGCGCCCTCTTGGCCCACTTGCACACATATTAGCAATTATAATTACAAAAATTAATAAAATTAATTTCTCCACTTGACTTAGGATAAAATTTATTCTATGCATGCATAATAAAATGAAATTATTTTCCTTAGGGGTTATTTTGTCCCCTTTTTCCCATGGTCACTGAATTAGCCAAAATTGGGGACATGACATCAGATCTAGTTTGTCAAGTATTGGAAGGAATACCAATCTCAAAACCTACAGATTCAATATTTTTTTGAGCCCAAATAGGAAGAGTAGTGGTAGGAACCACACTAGTATCTTTGGAACATTTAGGAGGATCACCTGAAGAAGAAGGTGAACTAGGATCAAGATTAGGCATAGAAGTAGAGGAAGGCGTAACCAAGATAGGAGTGACAAAAGGTGAAGGAAAATTCAAGGTAACATGATGTTCAACAATCTTAGGAGGAGGAGAGACTTCATTGAATTGAACACCTCACCTAATGATAACACCTTGGGTAGATGGATCAAGCAACCTATGCACTTTGGAATCCTCACAATAACCAATGAAAATACTTTTGTGAGATTTGGGCTCTAAATTTTCCATTTTTCATTCGAAATATGTGCCCAACATTTACTTCCAAATACCTTAAGTTACTAATATCCGGTTTTCTTCGATTCCATTTTTCCTTGGGAGTAACTTGCAAAACTTCTTTGGTAGGGACTCTATTCCATATATAGTTAGCACAACAAATAGATTCTTCCAAAAAACGTTTACGTAATCCTTTATAATATAGCATACATCTATCCATTTCATCCAAAGTCCTATTCTTCCTTTCAGCTACCCTGTTTTGTTGAGGTGTATAGGGAACAATATTTTGTTGTTGAATTCCATGCTTAGATAAATATGCATTAAATTCCTTTTTAATGAATTCCCCCCATTACCAGTTCTCAAAGTATTAATACTTTTAGCATATTCTTTTTCAACCATGGATTTAAATTCTTGAAATATACCAAAGGTTTCAGTTTTATGTTTCAAAAAATAAACCCAAGATTTGTGACTACAATCATCAATAAAAGAAAGAAAATAGACTGCATGAGACAAAGAAGTTTCAAGAGGACCACAAGTATCACTATGAATTAGCTGCAATTGTTCTTAGCATGCCAAGCTTCAACTTTAACAAACATTTCCTTGCGATGTTGACCAATAACACAACCTTCACAAAGACCTTTAGTGGAAGAAATTGAAGGTAAGCCATGTACCATTTTAGACAACATTTGCATATTTCCATAATTCAAGTGACCTAATCTTTCATGCCACAATTTACATAGTTCATCACCGTGAGCAACATAGTAATAAAAAGGTTGATTTTATTTGAACTAAAACTAGTAAACTTATATAATCCAACATTATGACCAACAAGACCAGAAGAAACAATTTTCAAGTTGTGTCTGATATATTTTAAAACATATTTATCGGGCCAAGCTTCAAATTTATAACCTTTTTAACATGGTCATAAACAAAAAGCAAGTTTATGGGCATTCCTTGAACATGAAACACATATCCCAAATTACCATTAGGAACATTAACATTACAAGATCCTACTATTGAAAGTTGTTTACCATCACTTATAGATACTTTACGTGTTGTATGCTTTTTAGTGTCATAAGATTTAAGTAAATAAGTGTACTATTCATATGATTAGATGCACCGGAATCCTTTATCCATTCCACATTAGAAGAATATTTACTAGGATGAACATAATAGGCACACAGGGCTACATGTTTTTCTTCTGATGACTTCTTCTCGGCTTTATCAAGTTCACATCTCCATTTAAAGAAAATATTTTCAAGCTGGTTGGTTTTTCCACGATACTTACAAGGATTATACACTTTATTTTTATTAGACACCATGTTAGAAGCATCATCATGAGAAGAGTGAGGGGTTGATATTGTATTATGTGGTTTATATTTTTTGTTAAAAATTCTATTAGGATTCTTTTTACTATGTGCCATTAGAGCTTTACTATTAGATAATTGACCAAAATCAATTAATCTATCTTGCTCACATATCAAACCTTTACAAAAATCTTCAAAATTTGGTTTCATAGTACCTTCAGACATTTCAATGGCCCTATTCCTAGTTTGGATGAACATATCACATGAAGAAGGTGACTTTTTCTCTACAAGAATAGTAGCTGCATTATCATTTTTCTTGTAATCGCTACCTCAATTATTTAATTTTTCATTATAGGTTTTAATTAAGCAAGAAAATACTTTATTCTATCAAAATATTAAGAGTCTAATTCATGGATTTTCTTTTCAATATAGTAAGAAGAAACATCATTTCTTTGATCAAATAAAGAAGCTAAAGTTTTCCATACCTGAATTGGGCAATCCTTAGCCTCAATATGTACATGTAAATTATCTGAAACAATTTTTCTATTGAGTCCTCTTTATTGATCACATTGATATTCCCATATAGAAAATTATTTTGCATCAGTTGGTTTTGGTTGGTCACCTTGAACTAATCTCCAGATATTCTTACTCCTAAGAACATCAATCATCTTTCTCTTCCAAGAGAGATAGTTAGATCCAACTAATTCAACAATATAAACTACTTCTGAAGTCATCGTGTGACAAAAAACTAAACCCTAGTGAAACAAGACAAATATATAAGGTCTAGAAGAAAAAGTGACAAAAAAATGAGAAATTTCTCACCAATGACAAATCCCTATAGCAACTTACTGATGGATATGCAAACCTACAACAGAAACAATGAATAGAAAATTAGTTTCAGTCATTTTTTTCTTCTAAAAATAAGGCCCATGCACTTTATCTAAAGAACAAGTGCATGTGTACACATTTTCTCCATGGGAAATATGCTTGTGTATGCACTTCCTTTGAACAAAAGGCACATGTTTTCCCTAAATTGTCTTAAACTGTCCAAAAATAGAAAGTTGTGAAACCAATCGTCATCTTTTACGAAAACATATGACAAAACACAACCAGATCTGAACAAACAACAAATATATTGAAAGAAATATAGATCCTTTATAGCAAGTTAGTACTCAAGGGATTTCAACTCAGATCTATAGGAAAAGTCAAGAAAAACCTGAAAACATTCTGAAAATTAAATGATGAGGTTTAGGGCTTGAAAAAAATTCTCAAACATGTAGAAAATGCCTAGATCTAAGAAAAATAAACAAGGGTTTGATATATGGGATGACAAATCTACTAGATATGGAGGACCCAAAAAAAATTGAAGAACTTATTACTTGTAAAAATTTTAGAATAATTTACTGAAGAAGCTAGAGCATAGTAACCAACTCTGATACCATGTTAGAATTTGAGAATATGCATGAACATACAACAATATGTTTTCTAACATGCAAATCAATAGAAATAATATATTAGTCTATCCTTCTATCCATATAAACAACAAACAATCAAAGTAAGTAAGCAAGAGACAAGAGAAAAGAAATGATATATCGGATATACGTGGCAAAACCCCAAATGGGGAAACATCCATGGGAAGGTATAGTCTTCTTATTATTATGAAATATCCAATCTTACACTTAATATCCACTCCCCATATGCTTCACAACTTTACAATAGCATTAAAATGAAATACTCAACATATTCCCAAAGGCTCTCCTTCACCTCTATTTTATAGCTAGAGGTATGGAAGAATTACATCCCGTACTACATGTGGGATAAATTATCTTCCACCTCTTTATATAATGAATGGTAATAGGAGAATATTAATCCATGATCCATGTGGGATAACTCCTTTTAAATAAGATTAGAGTTATTTATTCCTTCCTCTACTAGATAAGACATCTTACGACATCACACTAGACATCATTACACATGCAATATTAAAATTACACATTCCGACACCTTTCAGTTCTCGTTCCTCCCTCTCTTTTCATCTCCTATTTATTTCTCATTCAATTAATTAATGCACATTTTTCATCTTAATCTATAGTACATTGTATTGTATTTTCCTTAGTGTATGACCTTCTTACATTGCCAAATACATTACCTAGTTGTCTTGCAACCATCATTTAGTTCGAATCCATTTTTGGATCACACATCCTAATTGAATGGATTTTTAGTATCCAAAAGATCAGTGAACCAAACTAAATCAATGTACCTTCCACCTTCTTGTCTAGAACATGGCATTGACTCTGGCTCCTAGTTGCAATTCTAACTCTAGTTATGGATCTCGCTCATGGATCAGGTTCTAACTATAGATTTGGATCTGGTTCTTAGCTATACTCTTCTGACATTGTAGAAGTATGCTCATTATATATCATCTATAAGAAATATTATATCCAAACTTCTCAAACAGAACTCACTCCCATCCTTAATGTGCAAGCCTATCGCATTCCTAGTCTTGAACATAGTCCATCTCAAAGATTAAAGAAGCCAAGTCAAATTCTAGTCTCTTTGTGCATTGCGATCCAACAAGTTATGCCATCATGTAGAAATTTATCATGAGGAAGTGGGGTATACCCTCTTGTTTTATAATCATTTTCTTCTTATCATGGAATCAACTCTTTGTTGCTGCACGTGCTTATACATCGCTTCATCTCTACAACAATGTCCTATGGATAACATCCTTCATATGAAATCACAAACTCCATGAATTTTCCATCATCTAGTTTTGTTTGGTGAATTCCATGGAGTTCCAAGGAACCCCCAAGGTCATTGACCTCCGTGCATCAATCTCCGATACATCTTCAAGAACATAATATTCTTCTGGAAGAACAAAGGACACATTTGGATAGAAGTTCCTCTTGATGTTGGAATCAACCTATTTTCCTCTTCAATGGTGGTGCATACCTCTTTCACTACTATAAATCCTTGGATAGCTCTTTCTGTTTGGGCTTGAGATGAAAGCAACTATTCAACTTCTTTCTTCTTCTCCTTCCACAGTCTTCTCTTGGTTGTGTTGTTTATAGTGTGAAGCTTTGGATGAATCCTCCAACACTTATCAACCCAATGTCGCCTCAAATTTTGGTAGTGATAAAAAATATTTAACCTAGTTGGGTTGATTAGATTTCTTGAATTCTCCATGTACCTCTTAGTTCACTAATTGTTTGGAAATTCCTTCTTATCATTATACCTTTAAAATAAATCTATCTTGTGGCATGCAACTTTCTTCTTTCAATAAGATGCCACAACATGGCCTTTATTTCTACAAAAAGAACACAAATCTGAGTACCAACACCTATCAACTATGTTTCCTTCCTTTCCACAAAAAGAATATGCCTCCGAGTACCATCACCTATCAACTATGTGCCCTTTCTTCTTGCAATAATGACAAACAATGGAGGTATTACCTGAAGGATACATTTTTTCTTTCTTTTTTGTTATGGTTGAGTTGCATGCTACTTCTCATGAGTGTTGGTGCATATTTAATCTTGGCATTGTCCTCATCACTAACCTTGAACAATTTTTCATAATAAATATTGAGTAGCAATGCATTTCCATCTTCTTTCACTGCTATGCTTTCCTTTGATAAAAAGGTCAATTCTTCCATGTATTTTTCCTTCACAAAATTCATCTTCAGGTTCATGGTATTTTCCACTCTACCATCATAACCCAATCCTTCATGCTTGGCCCTTGGTTCATCGAAAATAGGGCTGAGGATACCTTTACTTCACTTTCCTAGCCCTTGTCGATCATAGCCCATTTGTCTTAATAGTTTCAAACCAATGCCTCTTGTATGCTTTTCAAATTCACCAACATGTTCTTGAGAAATGCCTAAAGAAGGTGATATTACCTCAATGGTCTCAGTCATGGTGCTAGATTCAACAATGGCAATGGAAGGTGTCCTCGCTTCATGGTGCCCTTTGACAATTGCTTGTAGCTTTGTCAATGCTTCTTCCTTTTTTTTCATCTCTTTATTCAACTGTGTCTCCATCTAAATGAGCCTATCCTCCTACCAACTATCCATCCGGATGACCTTCTCTCCCAATTGCACCAACTAAACTCTACACTTTTTGCACTCTATCATGACAACAATGAGGGAGACTTTGCATTCATCAAACCTATTCTTTAGCAATGGAAATATTTTTAGAGAGGTATCATGTTTCTTTTCCACATATGTCATCCTTTGGTCATACATTTGGACCTTCTCTTTCAACCGCTTGTTCTCTTCTTGAAGTTGAGCATTTCGAGCCTGCAAGTCTTCCAACCTTCCTCTATATGCTTTACCCGTGTTAGGTTTGCAAAGTTTTCTTCAAGTTACGGATTTTGTGTCATGGTCAAGGATTCAATTGCTCTAATACCATGTGATCTGTAATTGAGGGATTTATAGCCTACTCAACTCATCATGTCAACACGTACCTATGTGGAAAAATTATTCTTAGTCTATGTTCTGAGTCTTATACATAGATCTTGTCTCTCTACTTGAGTTTGCAAGGCCTCAAGTCTCAATGTAACCTACACACAACAAGAACCTGACACCAAGTGTTCTAGACCCTAAGGTGTCTATTGAGGCCTTATTCTTCGATATGTTTTGAATATAAGTTGCAAATAATTAGTATGGAGAATCTTTCTCCTTCTCCTTTGTAACCTCTTAAAGGAGCTCGGGATTCTCACAAGAGTAATATTGTAACTATTCTTATAAATGAAGAATGATTCCAACAACAATTTACTTGTTTAGTTATCCATTTGTACGACAACTATTACATTGTCCTGTGAACGGTTCTTCATGTTATCCAATGAGAAACTCTTCAAACACTAGGCATCACTCATTCATGTCTTCAATAAAAGAACCATAACAATGTAAACCTTATACGTAATGAATAGGTAATTTTCAATCCATGCAACCACCAAGTAAAATTTTCTTTGTCCAATAAGCCTTGCTCAAACCAACTTATGTGGGCCAAAAAAAATGTAAACTCTATGGAAGCAATTCACTTCCCATTAATGTGAGGTTGTATGGTTGTTGGTGAAGGCAAAAAATTCCCAACATCAATAAAACCGCCCCATGAATCAATGAAAAAATCTAAGGATTACTGAAATTGCCCCTAGCATAAGTAAAAGTGTTCAAGCATTACTGAAAACACCCCATGCATCAGTAAAAACATCCATGGATCAATACAAATATCCAAGCATTAATGAAAAATCCCCAGGTATCAATAAAAGAGTCCAAGCATCAATAAAAACTTCTAGGCATTACTAAAAATGTCCAAGCGCCAATAAAAACGCCCCAAGCTTCAATAAAAATGACAATTGATGAGAAAAATGGCCAACTAATGAAAAACACATCCAACAAGAATTTTTTTTTGAATAGAATATCGAATGAGAAACCCCCTAAACAAATGCAACAACTCTAAATTTTGGTCCCTTAATCTCTAAGATCAATTGTGCATCCAATGGTGGAAACTGTCTAGTTGTTGGAGCTTCCCTAGCTAAGGAAACACAAGAGATATGTACTAATAACATTTTTAAGCTACCTGTAACTCACATATTAGTTTTCATAGCTCATTGATAGCCATTAACGACATGAAGCAACTCTTAATACATACAATAAGTAAATTAATACAACAAAACAAACACAGACTAAGAAAGTATTGCACATCGAAACAATGTTTACCCTGTAAACCCAAATGGGAAAACCAACATTCAATGGTTGCTCAGTATTTCATTTTGGAAATAACTGGATTACAATTCAGCTTTGGGCTCTTTGGCACTCTCCTCTCTATGCTAGAAATAGGCAAAAAATCCTTTTGGCAATCTAATTGAAAGTAGATATAGGAGAGTTGGGGGAGTAGTGGGAAGGCCAAGGGACTGAAATTTTCGTTCCCATTCCTCCCTCTAGTTTCCTCTCCTAAATTTTGATCTTCATTCAATTAATTAATGCAAATTTGTTTCATCTTATTCTATAGTACATTTCATTGTCTTTTCCCTAGTGTATAACCTTCTTACATTGCCAAATTGCATTATCTAGTTGTCTTGCAACCGTCATTTAGTTTGGATCCATTTGAGAATCAATGGGAGAGTATATCACAATCCATGTGTGACCTGATTTTGTTTTGTTTTGTAGGCTTTGTTTAGTAGCTTGGGATGTGATTCTACTAGTCCTAGATTCCTTGGTCGTTTTTCTCAAATGAAGAATGTTTTCAGGTATGCAAGATTGAACTGTCTCCTCACTCACATACCAATGGATCCATAATTGTGGCGATGTATGTGAGCCTACTACTCTTATCATAGTCTCAAAAAACACTTTCAAACAATATTTTTTGAGTTTACTTGTACTTTGGTACTTGCAATAGTTATTTTTGCGAGTGACAAATCATACAAAGTTGAATTGTATTAGGTGCATTCTTGATAGAAACCAACACCCTTCATTTTCTGAATTGGTTTTTCAAATTATTGAGTCTTATTGTTAAAGAGTAGAGCTACAAGAATCCCTATGAGGTATTTGTCAGTGTTTTAAATGGCTCAAATTGATTAAATATTAGAGGTACTAAACACTCTAATGTTCATTGTTGTCGACAATACAATCACAATTAGGAAAGCAATTATCCAATCTGTGCTAACCCATTTGCAATATTTTCAAGCCAAAGTGGACCTCCTCTAGACTCAATCACATCTCCGGCATGATGAAATATAGAAAAGGAATTAGCATTCTGAACTAGTTCTTATTCGGAACAACCCTCTTTTTGAATATGATAATGACTCCTATCAATTGTCAACATAGAGAATCATCTCAATGAAACAACATTAGATGCAGAATATGAAGCCTATCATGGACATGTTCAACATAATCTTTCCAAGCCCATCACTAGACCTTGAGAAGAAATCAGGATAAACAAACATAGAATAGGACTTGGATATGATAAGTGTCCTTTCGTATTCCAAAATATTCCAGGCCAATCAAGTTTCAATGTTTTGGATTCCGGCAAGAAGATCCATCTTCACCTATTCCAGTTTAGCATCAGTGCCAACATTGTCATTGAATTCGCCACACAGAGGATCAATGTTTTGATATCCATCCTTGTCAGCATTGTAGGGAGCATAATCATTCTTCATATAAATGTTAAAAACTGGATAAACCTACAAGTTTAAAGATTCACTATGGATGGATCAAGTCTTGGTGGTGGTCATCAATATCCAAGAAGATATATCAATCATACAGAAGAATCTAGTCTCGAGTAATGACACATATTGCAATATAAAGAGTTCCTACTTCTCACCTCATTCCAGATAGATATGGAATATCATGGATTGATATTTATGCTTAAGTTTCAAATCCCTATTATTCAAACAGATTGCTCACTAAGCAAACATCTGCACTACTGAGGAAGCAAGCCTGAGCAATAGCCATAACTAGATCCAGTAGCTAGAGCCTCGAGTTAGATCCAAAGTGAGAATCAGAGTTATATATAGGATACTTTTAAGGACCTAATCATCATTATTCTTATATTATTTATGTTTAGGTCAGATCATAATTAGGTTACATAATGATCACTTCATATCCTTATATTTATAATAAAGTAGATTCATTTGTATAATCATCTCATATTGTCTTGTGTATTTTCTAAATTGTATAAGGAGGTTTCCCCCTCCAATAGGCTTATTAAGGAGGCCCTATTAATCTCTTTTATTCATTCTCAAGGAATTGTATTACTCTCTCTTTCTTATTTATGCTCTTTTGGGGAATTTGGTGCATAAGATTTGGTATCGAAGCTTGGACGCTTCCAAAACAAGTCATCTTGTAATTTTTACTATAAATTTTTTCAAGGATGGATTATATAGTGAAACTTGAAGGAGAATTAGAGAACAAATAAAACTATCTATGGTAGTAATTTTAGGTCTTGATTCATTACATATTCGGATTTATAATCTGTGGAACTTAGGGCTTTTGACTAGTCCAAAAACTAGTCCCAAGTAGGTGTTTTGGGTAAAATTGTTATATACGAATATCTAGATATCCAAATTGAGTGATACTTGTTTAGTTAGAAATAAGATAAACTATAGTATTCATGGTACCATTTTCAAAATCAGATAAGAAAAATTGGACATGTGGCTGGCTGTACAAGTTCACTGTCTTGAAAGGGACAAAGTTTTGGAAAAGTTACCATAATTCTCTCTTGGCACATCAGAATTGGGTCAAAACTATGGATTTTTAGAGAATACATACCATACTACTACATAGAACAAATTTCAATTCAAAGGGTCCGAAATTTAAGACATAATTCAAGAGCAAGGATGGCCACCAAGACAACCTACAAATCGGGTCTTGCAAGGTATGTTAACTTGAAACTTGCATAAATTTTGATTGAAATATATTTTTGGTTGATTCAAAGGCATGATAAAGAGGAAATCAATAATAACTATAGTATATATTAATAGGCTCAAATGGATAAAAGTGGAGAAATTTTTTCTACGCCCACTAAACCCCATGAAGGCTCAACTATGACACAAGTTGAGCATGTTGAAGTAAATTTTGTGCTTACCAATCTTATTGAAAAAAGTAAAAAACATGAAAGATACAATACTTAGAAAGGTGGAAATCGAGAATGTGGTAAATAAGGATGAATTCCAAGAAATAAAAATGGATCTCCAAGAACTCAGAAAGAACCTTAAAAGCATGATGTGAGAACTTAGTAAGCAAAAGTAAACACCCCCAAAAGATGATAAGGAGAACAAGGGGGACTTGTTACAGTCACAGTTTGAGATAAATGCGAAACAATTTGAGAATAAGAGGTTCAACTACTAAATAATTTATATTCCACATAATCATTGGTTCAATTTAGGACCAAGGAACTACTTCATTCCCAAGGTTGAATTAAGAAAGTTTGATGGAACATATGTGTTTGCATGGGTGAACCAAATAGAGAAATTCTTTGAATTGTATAATATTATGGATTATAAGCAAAGGATTTGCTTAGCTACATTGTATTTTTAGATAAAACCCCTATCTATGGTATCGATGGGTAGTTAAAAGGATCCCTCCTTCTTATCATTATACTTGGAGTCTATTTAGAAGAGACCTAGAAGCTAAATATGGTAAAGTTTGGAAACAATATTACTTTAGTCAGTTGACAAGAATCAAACACTTAGGTGATGTGGAAGATTATAATTCACAATTTCAAGTATTGTTCACTAGGGTAAATAACATAAGTGACCAAGGTTTGTTAGAAGCTTACATGGTTGGATTAAAAGAAGACATTAAACATGATATTTTCTTAAAAAACCTGAAAATTTTATAAAAGCTATGCAATATTCTCACCATATTCAAACCAAAAACAAGGCTACACAAAAGTCTACAATTGGAACATATGAAGGAAGCAAAGACAAAAATTTTCCTTATAGGGAAACACTACCTCAACCTACTCAAATATCACAGAAGGAAATAGATGATAGAAGAGAAAACAAACAATGTTTTGGTTGTAATAGAAAATGGTCTAAAGGGAATAAATGTCAAGAAACAAAATTGTTCATTTTGGACAATAATGAGGAGGAAATAGATGCATCGACACAAATTGGCGAGAAATAAATTATGAACCAACAAAAGCAAGGAAACGATGTAGAAATTCTGCACAACATAATTCTAGACCGATGGAAATATCAATCCATACCCTGGCAGGTGTGTCAGCACCCCAAAACCTCAAGATTGTAGGTTACAGTAAGAAGCAAAGGATCATAGTACTAATGGATCAAGGTAGTACACATAATTTCATTGATAAAAAATTAATAGAGCTCCTCAATTGTTTTGTGTATCCAATAACAAATTTTCAAGCATAATTTAGTTACTATTGGGGGAAGTATTGATTGTGGAGGGAAATGCCATAACATTAAACTTAATATGAGAGACTATAATCTATCAAGCCCCAAGTATGTTAATCCCATTGGAGGAGTATATGTTGTTCTAGGGATTCAATGGTTGAGAACCTTGGGTATAATTCATACAAACTACAATGAATTATTCATGAGATTTGAATTGGAAGGAATTCAATATTAACTCAAAGGGTTAAATCTACACCCTCTTAGATCATTAGCTCTCATAAAATGGACGAGCTCCTAAAAAAGGGTTGTGGCGGAGTTATTGCTAGAATTTACTCTATGAAAGTGAAGCATGAAGATGAAATACTCCAGATGAATTAAAATGTATCTTGGAAAATAACCATAGAGTCTTCCAAGATATTCCTAAGGGATACCTCCATCTAGATATCATGAACATCAAATTGAACTCATTCCAAAAACTACTCCTCTTAATAGAAGGTCATATAGATATCTACACCAAAAAAAAAGAGATCTTGAGAAAATGGTACAAGACATGTTGGATGTTAGCATTATTCAACCAAGCAGGAGTTCCTTTTCAACACTAGTAGTGATGGTCAAAACAAAATATAATGCTTGGAGAATGTGCCTTGATTACAAAGATCTAAACAAAATCACCATCAAGGATATATTTCCCATTCCAAATATTAATGAGCTATTAAATGAGCTTCATGGTGTGGCTTACTTCACAAAGTTAGATCTAAAATCAGGATACCATCAAATCAGATTAAGAGAAGAATACATTCCCAAACAACTTTTAGAACACATAAAGGGAACTATGAGTTCTTAGTGATTCCTTTGGATTAACTACTGCTCCTATTTTTGAAAGCTTTATGAACAAAAAAATTTAACCTTATGTTTGAAAATTTGTGTTGGTTTTCTTTGATGATATACTTATCTATATAAAATCATGGGAAGAACATATAAAACATGTAGATCAAGTCCTACAAATTCTTGAGAACAATCAATTGTATGTAAAAAGATCCAAATGTTCTTTTGGGAAATAAGAAGTAGAGTACTTGGGTCATATTCTTTCAAGATAAATGCTCAAGGTGGATCCTCAAAATATTGAAGCCATCGCAAAATGGCCTATTCCTAAGAACATCAAGAGTCGAGGATTTTTGGGTCTTACAGGGTATTGCAGGCAATTTGTTAAGAATTATGCACACATTGCAGGTCCACTCACATCTCTCTTGAAGAAAAACTAATTTGTATGGACTAAAGAAGCTACCTTGAAATTCTCACTCCTAAAGGATTCTATGTCTTATATACCACCATTAGAAATGTTGATGTATTTGTAACTTCGGAAGATATTCACTTGCATATTGTATGTATTACATTTGTACTTTATTGTATTCCCAACGGAGATGTATTATTCCTCCGATTGGAAGCATCGTCATTTGTACTTGCAAGTGTCGCAAGTTACATTGTAAGTGTCGTAACTTATATTTGATGGGTTATTAGACCACCTTGGTGGGGTCGGCCTTGTATGAGTCATGTGGATGGGTTATTAGGATTCCTTAGGAAGTCGGCCCAGTTAGGGTTAAAGGCAGGTTAAGTTGTTGTATAAATAGAGAGTGCGACTCTCTCATTTTACTCATTCACTCACTCATCCAACTCGCATAGTTGAGAGAGAGGAGTGCGCACAAGTGGAGGAGGAGTAACTGCAGAAGACATCTGTCTTTTGGGGTTTGGTCTTTGTGATCTTTTTATTGGTGATCATTCTATCTCTGAGGAAGTTGCGGGGTTTTTCACCTTCTTGGTTTTCCCCGAGGAAACTCTGTGTCTCTTGTGTTTATGATTGTTATGCTATGCATGTTATTCTCTTAGTAGGATCCTATATAACATTTGAATGAAATTATCGAAAATCTAACATGGTATCAGAGCGGGACTAAGAAGAAGACACTATGCAGCTGTGAAAGCTAGGGATTCTTAATTTTTGGGTTTCTCTCCACAGTTCATCAAATGCAGGAGTCTAGACTAACTCTCCTAGCAAGGGCGCATCTTTCTATCGAGTCAAAATTCAATTTTGAACATTTTCAGTTTTTGTCCTGTCACTGCTGCGAGAAATTAGGGTTTCTGAAAAAGTTAGAATTTTTGGAATCTAAGACCACGGCTGGATGCTCCTCAGAAAAATCAAAGTTTAGAGACCAAGATCAAAATTTTTGGTTGGGCAGAACCCCGGGCTCTATCAAACCCTAGTTCGGGATTTTGACCAGAAAACCAGAAACTGCAAATCCGAAACTTTCAAAGTCAATTTTGAGGGGTCAGATTTTGGAGATTTCAAAATTGAAGTATACCAGCTTGATCAACTTAGCAAGGCACATATTTTCATCCAATCAGAAGTTTGAAATTCAAAGTTTGAATTTTTAGGGTTTCTCTGACAAACCCTAATCCAGCTCCAGATCTAGTTTCAACAAATCAAGTGGTAAGACCTAAATATTTTATTTCCATTTGAGTTTCTCATTAAGATGTCTCACCACACCAAGCTTGAGGATAATCTTGAAGGGGTTGATAACTTCTGAGCATGGAAGTATAGGATTGGGTTAATCCTAGAAGAGAATGAATTGGACACCTACATAAGTGAAGAGGTTCCAGTTCTAGAGGGAGATGAGGTTAAGGCCTTACACAAGAAGAACTTGGTCAAGGCCAAGAGAATCATTGCAGATTCTATCAAATACCATCTCATACCCCATGTGTCTTCTCTAAAGACACCTAAGGAGATGTTTGACTCCTTGACCAAGTTGTTTGAAGGAAAGAATATAAATCGGAAGATGACACTGTCGACCTAATTGAAAGGTGTAAAGATCCAGAATGGAGAGACCATCCAATCCTACTTTACTAAGGTCTCTCAAATCAAAGAACAACTTGAAGCTGTGGATGAAGTAGTGGAGAATGGAGAAATTGTAATGAACACATTGGATGGCCTACCTAGGTCATGGGACTCCTTCATCCAAGGTATTTGTGCAAGAAAGAAATTGATCTCTTCCAGTAGACTATGGGAGGAATGTTCACAAGAATAAGCTAGACTTGTGGCCCGAGAAGAAAAGATGGGAAGTGAATACCAAGCTCTCACAGCACACACCAAGAAAGGTAAGTTCAAGAGGGAGCAACCTCATCACAAGAAATCTTCTCACCATCATCAAAAGAAGAAAGATCACTCTCACATTAGATGCTACACATGTGATGAGAAGGGACACTATGCCTCAGATTGTCCCAGGAACATAAAAGGATCCAACAACAAGAAGAAGAAGAAGAACAAGAAGAGATATCATGCTCATGCAGCTGAGGATGATGAACCTCCTAGGAAGAAGACTAAGGTAGAAAGTGAAGACTCTTCAAGTGACGAAGAATATGTTCTAATCTCTGCTCTCAAAGGTACTGTTACACATGGGTGTAATGATTGGCTTATTGATAGTGGGGCTTCCAAACATATGACGGTATTTAAAGGATATCTTATGGACCTATCTGAACATGAGTCACCTCATAAGGTGAAACTTGGGGATGACTATCAATACCCTATAAAAGGAAGTGGTGAATACTCCTACAAGTTAGACTCTGGGAAGTCTTTAAAGATGAAAGATGTTCTATATGTACTTGGTCTCAAGAAGAATATTCTCTCCATATCATCTTTGGATGAAAAGGGGATGAGAGTTGCATTTGTGGATGGCCAAGTACTTATGTGGCCAAAAGGTAAGACCATAGATGATGCAGTATGATTGGAGAGCAAGAGGGAGGATTATACAAATTGAAGGGCCAACCAAAACAAGCCTTGGTCCATGATTCAGTAGAGCCAAGTGAACTTTGGCATAGAAGGCTTGCACATGTGCACTATAGAGCACTATCTCTTGCAAGTAAGGCTATTTGAAGGTCTCCCAGATATCCAGGCAAAGCATGAAGGCATTTGCAAAGGTTGTGCAAAAGGAAAAGAACGTGAAGAAAGTATTTCCAAGTAGCAAGAGCAAAGCAAAGATCGAGAGGGAGCACACTCTAGTAGTTCATGCAAGGAAGAAAAGATTGAGAGGGAGTCCACCCAACAAACAAACAAAGATAAGTATTTGAATTGTCATTTCTTGTATATCTGATTATTTAAATAATATTGTTCAATGGTGTATATACTTATGTTCCTAGATTTAGGATGTGTATTTTGCATATTAGGATATTTGCATTAATGAACAGTATACTACTAATAAGCATGTGATGGGTAAGTGGCCTATGGCACTATACAACATTCCATTGCTACTTATCTAGTATGAAACCTTTTTGCTGACATGTTGGGAGTAGTGCACACTCTTAACAATGTTCTGGTAGAAATGGAAGGCATCTAGAAAGTTACAGGATATGGATGAATGTTGTATTGAAGCATTGGCTAAGATAATTGCATGACTGTATGACATATGTCTTTATGTGTAAGAATTTGTTTTGAAATCTATGAGATGTTTCTAATCATGCAATTGAACTTGTCTTATAGGAAATACCTTGTACCATTACCTACAAGAGAGATTTGTTTCGAAGACTCAGCATACAACAAATCCAGAAAGCCACCTGTTGAAGACAATGAAGAACCAAGAGTACCCAGAATACAAGACACCACCATGAACGAAGCAATTCCAGAAGAGGATCGTGAAATAGAAGATCCACAAGAACTTGTAGATCCTCTCACAAGAGGAAACCAACATGGGCTAGAGAGCTCATCCAAGATGCAGAAAGGTATGGTATTCCAGAGGAGGAACACAGAGAAAGAAAAAGGACAAGGTCACACACCAGCTATGTTGACTTACTCTGTGACATAATGAACAAAGAACCTTCCAGTTATGAAAAAACAACAGAAAAGAAAGAATGGAAGGAGGCCACGGTCGAAGAATACCAGTCGATCATGAAGAATGATGTTTGGGATGTGGTCCCAAGACCAAAAGGGAAGTCTGTTGTGACTTCCAAGTGGATCTACAAGATCAAGCACGATGCAGATGGTAACATAGAGAAATACAAGGCAAGGTTTGTGGTTCGTGGCTCCTCCCAGAAAGAAGGGATAGATTATGAAGAAAATTTTGCACCTGTAGCCAGATACACTTCCATCAGAACAGTACTTGCTCTAGCTGCAGTGATGAAGTGGAAGATACACCAGATGGATGTCAAGACAACTTTCTTGAATGGTGTAGTCGAAGAGGAAGTGTATGTGGAGCAGCCACTCATTTTTGAGACACATGACAGGTAGTCATATGTGTGCAAGTTAAAGAAAGCCTTTAATGGCTTGAAACAAGCACCTAGGACATGGTACGATAGGATAGACAACTTCCTGACCAGTTTGGGCTTTACCAAGAGTAAAGCGGATTCCAGCCTTTACTACAAGGTTGAGGAAGGCAATACAGTGATACTCCTACTGTATGTGGATGACCTGTTTGTGACAGGTGAGGATAGGTTGATTGCCGACACGAAGAGGAAGCTTGCTGCCGAGTTTGAGATGAAGGACTTGGGTATGATGCATTACTTTCTAGGTATGGAGGTGTGGCAGAGTACATATGGAATCTTCCTAGGACAAGGGAAGTATGTAGTAGAGATCCTGAAGCGGTTCGGGATGATGGACTGCAAGTCCATGGCTACACCTATGGCATCGAACCTAAAGCTATTGAGTGATGCTTCATCAAAGTTGGTTGATGCCACGATGTATTGTTAGATGATTGGGTCCTTGATGTACCTGACGAACATGTTACTGACGGATCCTAGACATGTTCACTTGATTGCTGTAAAGCATATTTTGAGGTACCTGAAGGGTATGATTGATTATGGGCTCAAGTATGATGCGAATCAAAAGTATAACTTGGAGGGTTATGTTGATTCAGATTAGGCAGGCAGTGCTGCAAATAGGAAGAGCACTTCGGGGCGCTGCTTTAGTATGGGATCGGGTGTGATCTCTTGGTTAGAAGGAAGCAATCTTGCGTAGCACTGAGTACAGCCAAAGCAGAGTATGTCGCAGCTTGTTCGGCCAGTTGCGAGGCAGTATGGCTAAGGACGCTAATGCCAGATTTATTTGATCTCCAGTTGGATGCTACTTGTATCTTTTGTGACAACCAGAGTTGTGTGAAGTTTTTAGATAACCCAATGTTCCATGACAAGTTAAAGTATATTGAGATCAAATATCAGTATATCAGGGATATGGTGCAGAGAGGAGCAGTGAAGCTTCTGTATGTTGCGACAGATGAACAAATTGCATATGTGTTGACCAAACCACTAGCCAAAGTGAAGTTCGAGTACTTCAGAGAGAGGCTTGGTGTTCTTCAGATAGAAGATACTTCGAGGAGGAAGTGATGGGACACATTTGTAGGAGCCATTCCAAGCATGGTGGTAGGAGTATCCTTCCCATGGCTGTGGATGTAAGTGCTGTGTGATGAGCATCAGGACGATGCTATGATGATGATCAGGATGATCATGTGATGATGATATGCATCATGATGATGCTATGATGATGATAAGGATGATCACGTGATGATGATGTGCATCAGGATGATGCACTATATGATAATGATCAGTATGATCATGAGCATCAGGATGATGCTCCATGCGAAGATGATCAGTATGATCATGAGCATCAGGATGATGCTCCATGCGAAGATGATCAGTGTGATCATGAGTATCAGGATGATACTCCCTGGCCATGGATAGGTTGTGCAATAGCATGTAATCAGCCTTAGGAGATCCTATAGGTTGAGTAGTAAGCTCGTAATCAGCCCTGGGATGCTCTTTGAGGTTTTGTGAGTTCACATGTAATCAATCCTGGAGATCCCATAGGTTGTGTTGGGCATGTAAAAGTCCTGGGATGCTCTTTAGAGATCTTGCAGGTCGCAATATGCTCTTTTAAGGTTTTGTGGAGTTCACATGTAATTAGTCCTGGAGATCCCATAGGTTGTGCTGGGCACGTAAAAGTCCTGGGATGCTCTTTAGAGATCTTGTAGGTAGCAATATGCTCTTTTAATGTTTTGTGGAGGTCACATGTAATATCTCCCTGGGAGATCCTACAGGTTGAGCAGTAAGCTCGTAATCAATCCTGGGATGCTCTTTCGAGGTTTTGTTGACGCACATAATCAACCCTGAGAATTCCACAGGATGGACCGCTCGCAGAGATGATGAAGACCTATAGAAGGCTAGGCATACATCCAACATGAAAAAGGGTTGGCTCTATAGAACTTCCTATGACGAGAAGAATTGAGAGATAACACCAGTGATCGAGATGACGAGTACAACAGCAGTGATGATGATGCTCCGTGATCCAGTGACGATGATCCAGCTCCATAATTGAAGATTTGTGCCTATATGTATTGATGACCTGTGTCAAGAGAATACCTTCCTAGTTAAGAGGGAGTGTTGATGTATTTGTAACTTTGGAATATATTCACTTGTATATTGTATGTATTACATTTGTACTTTATTGTATTCCCAACGGAGATGTATTATTCCTCTGATTGGAAGTGTCATCATTTGTATTTGCAAGTGTCACAAGTTACATTGTAAGTGTCGTAACTTATATTTGATGGGTTATTAGACCACCTTGGTGGGGTCGGCCCTGTATGAGTCATGTGTATGGGTTATTAAGATTCCTTAGGAAGTCTGCCCAGTTAGGGTTAAAGGAAGGTTAAGTTGTTGTATAAATAGAGAGTGTGACTCTCTCATTTTACTCATTCACTCACTCATCCAACTCGCATAGTTGAGAGAGAGGAGTGCGCACAAGTGGAGGAGTAGCTATTGAAGACATCTATATTTTGGGGTTTGATCTTTGTGATGTTTGTATTGGTGCTCATTCTATCTCTGAGGAAGTTGCGGGGTTTTTCACCTTCTTGGTTTTCCCTGAGGAAACTCTGTGTCTCTTGTGTTTATGATTGTTATGTTGTGCATGTTATTCTCTTAGTAGGATCCTAGATAATATTTGAATGAAATTATCGAAAATCCAACAAGAAACACCTAAATTTAGTAAAAAATTCATCATCAAATGTGATGCATCAATACAAGGAATTGGAGCAGTATTGATTGAAGAAGCTGAGACATTGGCTTTTGAAATTAAACAATTCAAAGGAAACGACATGGTGAAATCTACACATGAAAAAGAAATGGCAACAATTTTGCATGCGGTAAAAAAATGGTGACAATATCTCATTGGGAGACACTTGAAAGTCAAGACAAACCATGACATCCTGAAGCATTTTTTTGGAAAAAAGAGTGTCATAAAAAGAGCAAAAAAAATGGGTATTGAAAATGCAACCTGGTTTGTTTTTGAAATAATATACAAAAATGGGAAGGAAAATATGGTAATAGATTCCCTTTCCAAAATAGAATAATCCTCTAACTTATATTCCATGATATATTCCATTCGTGTGTGTTGGAAGAAGCTTTCCATGAACAAAAAGAAGATAATAGTACTAGACAGAAAGTACAATATCTAAAAGAAGGGAATATCTCTATTTTGTAACATTGGGAATGGAAGAGAGACATTCTTTCGTACAAGGGTAGAATAATTTTATTCCCTCAATCAAAGTTGAAAGAACAAATATTAAGGGAGTACTATAAATATCCAATGATAGGACATTCATGTTTCCTTAAAACTAATCAAAGGATCAAAAAATAATTTTTTTGGGAATGAAGGAAGAAATATATTCAAACATTTGTAAGAGAATTCCAAGTGTGCCAAAGAAATAAAGTTGGGACAATCAAGACTCCAAGTTTACTTCAATATTTACACATACCTAATCAAATATGTGAAGATATATCAATGGATTTCATTATAGGTTTACCAAAATCACAAGGTAAGGATGCCATGTTTGTGGTTGTGGATAGACTCACAAAATATGCACATTTTTGTGGAATTCAAAGTACAATACTGCAAGCTAAGTAGCCAAAGTTTTCATGAAGGAAATTCATAGACTTCATGGATTCCCTCAAGTAATCATCAGTTACAGAGATCCAAAATCCGTTGGAAATTTTTAGAAAGAGTTATGGAAGACAATGGGAACAATGTTGGATATGAGTTCAACATATCACCCACATACAGATGGGAAGACATAAATTGTTAACAAATGTTTAGAAGGTTATCTCTATTAATTTTCTTTAGACAATCAATCTCAATGGGTCGAGTGGATTCCTTTAGCAGAATGGTGGTATAGTACCACCTATCACACATTTACAAAAATGACTCCATTTGAAGCTCATTATGGTCATTCAACTCCTAGTATCCCATCCTTTTTGCAGGATCATTCCAAAGTATAAGCAATGGATGCACATATGGAAAAGACTAAATAAACTTTGAAAATACTTAAATAAAACCTTCAAATGGACTATAAGAGGATGAAGCAACAAGTGGATAAACATATAAGTAAAAGACAATACGAGGAGGGTGATTGGGTATATTTGAGACTACAATCTTATGAGAAATATTCGAAGAGGCTTCTTATTCATCTCATTTCTTCATTCTCACTGTGTTGTATTACTCTCTCTTTCTTATTTTATGCTATTATAGAGAATCCATTGGTTTTTGTTCATCCTAAACCACCATCCACTTTGTTTGTGTCCATTCTAAAACCACCACTTAGTTTGTGGTCATACAAAACCACTATTTAGTAGAAGAGTACATCAACTTCTGCTAACATTTGGTTTTTGGCCATCCTAAAACTACAATTTGGTTTATGGTTATCCAAAACCACGATTTAGTAGAAGACATTAACTTTTTCTAACTAGGTTTGTGGTCATCCTAAAACACCATCTACTAGGTTTGTGGTCACCCAAGAACCACCATTTAGTAGAAGACATCACCTTCTTCTAACACTTGGTTTTTGGTCTTCCTAAAACCACCACTTGATTTGTGGTCATCCAAAAACACCAATTCAGAAAGAAATTTAGTGATGGGTTGGTTCATCCATTGGCATCCTCCCATATGCATATTTTAGCTATGTTTTAGAAATAATCTTGGACTCACAAACACCCCTTCAGATTAAGGGGGGGAATGTTGAAAACCTAATCCTTTAGGGTTGTGGTAAAAAGGTTTATTGAATTTACTATTCACATTCACCATAAGTGAATATGAAGAGCCACAATGAATTCCATGACACCTCTTGGAATATGAAACCAAGGTTTATGTCTTGGTGTATATATATGTGTATTATGTTAATGGAAAATGTGCTATTCATGCTTATCTTTATCTAGATAACTCCAACAATTTCATTGGTTATCAGTTGAAAGGAAGTGAGTTTCTCTTGCATACTCCCTAGAGGGGCAACCATATTTTATGGGCTTTAATTGATTCCTAGAGTGTGGATATCACTTGATCCTATCTCACTTAAGTATATTTTATTTTCTCTTAAAGAACCAAGCACTAATCATCCAGGTTGTCAAGTATTTTATCAAACTACATGGTGTTAGAGTGGGTCATCATGGTGTCTACGAGTGCCCCAAAACATATTACTAGGAAGTGAGACCATGGTGATTAGCATCTTGCAAGGATTCTAATGAAGTATGTCATCCACAATGGTGTGCTTAGATCCACAAAAATGTTATTAAAGAGTGGTGCCACAATGGTCAACATAAAATAATGATTATTTTGATATAGGTTTCCTATAAGGTACAACTGAGATATTTTTTTTCCTAAGTACTACTCATGTGGGAGTATTACTCCTATTTGATTAATATTACAGTGATGAAATTCCCAAATTCTTGATATTCCAAATTATGTAGGAAATTTGGGTATTTATAGTAGAGTCTAGGATTTGTAAGGTTCTAAGGATGAGGGAGTGTTAGGTGCTACAACTGTTTGATATACTAGTGAGTTTCAATAGTACTACTCATTCAAATATCTTAGGGTGATAAATAAGGAGGCTCTAATGTGCCCTTAGTTGTACTACATGACACTCAAGTAATATAGAGTAATATTCCTTAGGGTTGTGCTTGTTGCCCTATAGCATCAAGACAATCAATCATATGATCTAATGTTTGTTTCAAGTATCCTAGGGGACTGTAAGAACAATTTATGTTCTTATTGAATTTAATGAAAGAGTTTCTGCAAGTATATAACAAATATTTGATAGAATGAATAATATGATACAATGATCCTCGTGACGGTGTACTTTATAAGCATTGACTGGTCACGAGGCCAATAGGTGTGTCCCTTGACTTTCCATTTAATGATAATCTTAATTTATTAACTATTTGATTATTTCTAGTTATGTTTGTAACATTGCCACCCTCTTAGGAATGTTTTGTCCTCAAATCATAATAAATTGTATTCTCTCACTGAGTATGATTCCCTTATAGCATCATTTTTGTCCTCATCTGGTTGAAAATCTTGACTTGGATTCTGATTGAAGAATTGGTAAGATTATTTTGTAAGGTGTGCATTATACCTTGAAGTCTTTTTGACTTGGTCATGTAGCAACGTAAAACCTTGACACATTTTGAACACAAACTTGCTTTTCTTTGTGGTTGCATAATTCTTTGGTATTTTGACGCTTTGTTCTTTAGTTGTATTTCCCCATTCTTGATAGCACGATATTCAACACCATAGAATTTATAATGTTGTAAGTTATCTTTCATGGGTATAGGTAAAACTATAATTTGGCTTCTTGTTTTCTTGGAACCTTGATCTTCTCACTCTTCCTATGATGAGGTGGAATGTGCCTTGTGGTTACTTCTTCTATTTGTTTTTTTTGAGTAACAGTTTCTCCTTGCAATAC
Source organism: Larix kaempferi (assembly GCA_027924585.1). Classification (NCBI taxonomy): domain Eukaryota; kingdom Viridiplantae; phylum Streptophyta; class Pinopsida; order Pinales; family Pinaceae; genus Larix; species Larix kaempferi. The sequence continues at coordinate 1,350,195 of BSBM01001871.1, read as the reverse complement.
ATCATCTTAACTCTTATTTGGTAACAAGCATGAAATTGATGCTAGTGATACTTTCTTCGGTGTTTCGTCATAATCAACAATTGCGCTGTATGCTACCGTGACTTCATTTTTGTCCTTATTTTTATATCCTACAACCAACGTTCTTCGGAATATTTAGCTTCCTTGTCAAATCTGTCTATGAATATTTTATGCATGTTAGTTATCAATCTATTGATTTTGTTTCCTAACTCTTTTTGGCCTTCAACTAACTCTTTTTGCAACTTTACGATATTATCCATAATTAGCGAGGTGTTATTGGCTTCGTATTCATAATGACCCTCTGTGAGAGCTTCATCATAGTTACCCATTTAAATTTTTTCCTTATTCTTCATAAAACCAACTTTTTAATTTTACTTTATATATTATATATATAAAGTTTTTTAATTGAGATTTAAATATGGAAAAGGTAACTTTAAAAACTAAAGTTTTTAACCTCTTTTTTTCTATGTCACTTGATAAATCAAGCCCGACTTAGTATCTCATTACCAAAGTTATAAAAAATGAATTAATTTAGGGGTCACAACTTTTTCAAAGGCCGTACGACTATATAGACGATTTAGATGCATAATTATTTAAGGCATGATTTTTTAAGACATGATACATACGGATTGCTGATGGCATCGTACGAACGACAATGCCAATTGGCCATTGAGTACAATGCACATAATTTCACCAGTGGAAAAAGTGTGTCTATGTATGAAAATCGTACGCATAGAATTCATGCGTGCTAAAATGGAGGCTGGAATATTGACTTACGGTTGAGCATATGGACATCGTAATTAGTGATCAAATTTGGGTGGGTCTTAATTTCAAAGGGAATTTGTTCTTGGAGCCTTTCAAAGATGAAGGGAAATATAAATAATTGTACTGAAATTGACAAGTATAAATTAACCAAACCATTCTTCTCGAAAAATTAAAAAAAAAAATTTCTCATCCAAATTTTTTATAATTTTAGACAATTGAGCACTCAATATCTACATGAAAAAATGGTATATTTTCAATTAAAACTTAATTTTAACACATTAATTTAACATATATGTAACATTAATTTTTCAGTTCATTAAAATAACAACTATTATGATGTATTTTTCCAGGTTGGAGCACACTTCATTATACGGAAAAACTACTAAGACTATGCAATAACCATATTGGGGCATGCGCGTGATCTTATACATAGTGCAAGACGTTGTAACTAGATATAGTCTTAAAATAAAACATGAACCATGAGAAAATTACTTACATTTAACTATGTATAAAAGGAATCCACCAAACAAAATGAGGCTATAATAAACCTACAACCAAAAAATACATATAAAACCAACCAAAAACTTAATTCAAACCAGAGAGAGGGCAGCTATTCAAGCTCGAGAGATGTAAGAATGATGGGCATTAGGTGCCTAAGAAAAAATAATACATAGCTTAGAAAACATTGAAAAAATCCTCCATAGAAAACATTAAAAAAATCCTCCATACCAAGCAAGTTAGCAACACGAGCATCATAGGGGCCAGGGCATCAAGTTTTGTTGTTTAACACTTGTCGTGACAACACATAGGTATGGGGAAAAGGGGAAATGGAATCAAGCCTAAGTTAACTGGATCCTTGCAACTCACTGCATGTTTGAGTCTCAACAATTTACCTTTTAAATTGAACCATAACACCAAAATAAGTTTGTTAATGGCTCGATTTGAGAAAATTATAGATGTGAGTAATTAAGAGCTCAAAGCTCTAAAATTTGATTTTTTTGTACCAATCCATGATTTGGTGAATTTGTAGTCATTGACATGAAATTAAGTTATTTAATGAAAATAATTAAAGCATCTACCTCCATGTTGAACCATTTTCAATGCTGATGTGGGCCAATAACCACCTTATTGTCTTACCAAAAGGTATGAGAATGAGGAAGAAGACTTAAAATTATGGACTTCACCTTCAAAGAGTGCCTTGCAATCACATCGGTAAGGAGTGATAAGAAGATCACAACAATCCAACGTGTCAAATATCAGTTGATAGTGTCAATTAAAGACTTATATGGTAAATTTAATATAAGACTTACTTATAGTTGTCTCTTACTCTTTGTGTCTTGACACATTTGATATTTTATGGTTGTCTCTACACCATGATCCAATTGATATTATAAGGTGAGGATGTGCATGCATAATAATCCTTGGTTATGACTATGAGATGAGGATTTAAAGAGAAGAGGATGTAAATACAGGTACTTTTTATACGTATTTTGGTGGCGAGCGCTGAAGACAAATGTGGTGAGAAACCACATATGTTTGGAAGGATGGAGGGAGATTACATCATGATCATGCCACCCATCAAATTGAAGACTATTCCTAGGACAAAATTTGTTTTTTTTTAAATTTTTTATTAATAACCATTGTGGTGCTTTGGTACAAATGTTTTTTCTAAATCATTATTTCTCCATATCGTGTGCCCAGTGTGACCTATCTATATGAATGCATAAATCGCCCTCTGAACGGTTTGTGGTCCTAGCTGCATGCCATTGTTTGTAGTTGCATGCCATTGAGTGTTGTTTAGAGTTTCCGTAAGTCTGTGACATTCATGCAAGAAAAGAAGTCTTGTACATGAGGACTCATCAAAACGACCAATTGAATTTCATTTTGACGAAAAACGAGTGGACATTGGTAGCCAAGTTCACATAGGTAGTAGGAACAAAGTTTTGGGCTCATTTTGGGCCTAGTAGTAGACTAGTAGTGGTTCTCCGTTGTTACGACCGTAGTAGTTGACACATTGTCACACCTTAGATCTCAACCCGAAGTGACTCGGGATCCAGAGTCAAATACCAGTGGATAGTGCCTCGTAGTCGTTAGTCATCACTCGTCATCTTGCATAGCTAAGCAGTGAGTGCGTGACATGAGTGAGTGAGTGATTATAATTTATGATATTTCCAATATTTTGAATGACGAGTCAAATTTTATAACATAGGAATTTCAACATAGAAATTGAAATTTAAATGGATGGGTGATTTCAAATGTTGCCCTTCTTTTGAAATGTTGATATAAATTATGTCCTTAATTAGAAGGGTAAATTCATATTTTAATTTTTTTTGAAGGGAAATTTTAACTTTACACTTCTAGGAAGGGATAGAATCCTTTGGAAGGGTCGGGAAGGGTTCAAATTTGAACACTGATCGTAATAACTACAACAATTTATGGCATAAATGCAGCTTCAATAATTAAGTTGTATGGATTGCTGTGATAATGATACAAACAATAGTTGTGTTAATTTGTTTAGTGACTATACCATGCCTAGTGTATGATAAATAGAACAACATGCATAGAGTTGTACAAATTAAAAATTTGAGGGTTATGTGGAATTTAACCCTGGGTTGGAAAGTCAATGGTTCTGATACCAATGTAAGAACAATTTATGATCTTATTGAATTTAAAAGAATAATTTATGGAAGTATATAATAAATATTTGATAGAATGAATAAGATGATACAATGATCCTCGTGACAGTGTACTTTATAATCATTGACTGCTCACGAGGCCAATAGGTGTGTCCCTTGAATTTCCATTTAATGCTAATCTTACTTTATTAACTATTTAATTATTTCTAATTATTTATAGTTATGTTTGTAACAGTGAATTCTAATATACCCAAGGGTGTTTGGAAGTGAAATTCCATACACATATGTTCTCTAATGAGGTATGACTCGAAGGCGTACTAACAAGGGTTTCTAACAAGGTGATTCTACTTTAGGGAAAATTTTAGGGGTGAAATTTAGTCCATGGACTAATTTTCCATGTTTTTTCCAAAAAATATTTGCCAATTTCCAGTTTTTTTCTAAAATAATTTGCCTAAATTCCATCGGATAAAAATACTTTATTCTAAACATCACCAAATTGTCTAGAAATTATATAAAATCCTTAGAAATTTGAATATTTTACAAAAATATCACCAAACATTTTATGCTTGGAGATTTAAGAATTAGCAAGATTCACCAAGGTTTCTACAATTTAAGAGAATTATGGATCCTTAAAATTTTCCATGTTCCACTTGTATTTCCTATGTGTATTCTTCCTCAACCATAGTTTTACCCACTGAATGACAGATCTTTGTGTTATTTAAATATGTTGGAACATGTCTCTAACCTAAAAGTAAATTCTAAAATTTGGGTGTGTGCTTGGACCTAGAAGGAGCTTAGATACCACTTGTAATGTACTTAACCCTATAATTATAGACAAAAATAACAAAATGCAATAGAATACTAGTGTTGAAAAGAAAATGCAAGAGAAATAGAAAGAACTTGAGAAAGAACTCTTGTATTATTGATGTCCAAAAGAGATATCTATGTTGACTTGCCTCTTTGAGGGGAAAACCTCCTATGAGCAGAGCTACAAATACAATAACAATCCTTGATCAAATTACACTACCTTCTACTCTATATGTAGTGCATTAATAGAAAAAACCTTAACTACCTATGGTACCATTGTTAAAGAGAGTTGACCACCGAGTGGGTCTTTTTTTTGTTTGTAAGTAAGCTCAGGAACCTTCTATTAGTTAAAACCAGAATAGTAGTACAAAAATAAAATTACAAACGAGCATGCCCTTGCTCGTGCCACACTGGCGACCCCCAGGGTGGTTAGCAACTCAAAAGAGGATCTTACAAAGAGGCAAAAGAAATAGCCTCACCAAACCTGATACAAAAAGAAACCTGGAAGATGGACATGGTTTGCATAGAAACTAACTAGGCAGTAGGTTGGGACCAGAGAGCCTTCATTAAACTTAAGGTAGAAGCATCCATCATTCATAGCATGGGCATCAAAACATAACTAACTCTCGCAAAACAACCAAAGACTTAGGCTTGGCAGCCCCCGAAACATAGAAGCCGAAAAAACCAGAGGTAGCACCGGAGAAAGGGGAAATAGGAGACCAGAGGATGTCACCTCAAAAATGAAAAAACACAAAGATAACATCACCACAACGCCGCTTACTGGACCAAGGAACAGAACAAGACCGCCGCATGAAAGGAGAAAAACAACAGAAACCACAAAAGCAAACCTCCACATCCGATCACGGAGCCGGGTGCCCCCCCCCTCAGAGACACAGGTTCCGCTTGCAGGACTTCCTTGGAGGTATCCATATACTCTTTAATCGCAGACTTGAGCAGACGGACATTGACCGAGTTGGTTTGTTGGCCTCCCTTAATAATATGGATCGCCTCCCGCAAGCCTTGAGACAACTGATATCTTACTTGCATATCGCGGGAAAGGAGAATCCTCACTGCCTAGAATGGGTTGGCGACCAACTTTCTTCTAAGGTGAGCCTCATACTCTATCAGAAGAGAAACCTCTCTATAGGCGATCTGGGTCTCAATGTTTGCTGGAGTTTCTGCGATATACTGGGCACCCCAGTTAAAGGTATGAGGTTCGGACGGCTCCATCTCCAGAGGAGGCTGTTGGGAAGAACCTTCACCAGAGAAGTGGTTATCCCCCCTAGGCCTTGACAGGCCGTGTCCCCTACTTGAGCCTCTTCGGCTGCTGGCTCTCATATGGGGCGCCATGATTTCCAAAATCACAACAATGAGCCAACAAAGGATCACAAGGGAATTCCACCAACTTACAGAATACTGCTTACACATTTGGATAATACCCACAATATAGCTTCTTTTTATAGGAGTATCCCCAAAGAGCCGAGAAATGGCGCAACCAGAGTACATAGGAGTGAAAGAACATCCCACACAAATGATGGGATTACCAATCATGGCGTTGTACAGGTCGGTGATCTCCCAATCTGCACCGTGGGCCATTTCGAATGCTTGAACCTTGAAACGTCTGTACTTTCGCACTAGCACGGTACCACAAAATTTATTATTCGGAGCACAGAGATAGTTAAATGATAATAATTCCAACTGCCAAATTAAAACCATAATGATAATAGGAGGGGCCAAGTGAGATGAGGAGGAAGATTACATGCTCCAACTGCTAGGAGTATGACGTCTCAGGGAATCTGGTGGATCTTGCTCTGTGTCATTCCTTTCAAATGCCTCGACTTCCACAACAGCACCTGTACTTCCCATTCTGACAATATGGGAGTTCGTGGGATCCCCCATGGCCATCGCATGAGCAGGTGCCAAATCCCTTCACTGAACATAATCATTACCATCCTCATGGATCTCCCTGCCGACAATGAAAGCACTACCAACTGTCCCAGAAGCGGCAAAGGGGGAAATAAAGTCGAGGTTCAAGGCCACCGGATGATTAGTGGGGAGCCGGATGGCACCCTGGCGTGTCCCTTCCATGTGGCCCTTCTCCATGCAACCCACCACGTGGTCTAAATCTTCGCGGGAAAGTTCTTCACATCTCCTTCGCAGGACAACGTCCTCCATTTCCTCCAGCATAACTCTGTGGAAGGAAACATGCGCCTCCACTCCTTTGTTTGCTAAGGCATGCGCCACCCTGCTACCTTTCCTGCGGACATGCAGAAATTGAATGGATGGATGGGAGTTTAGTAATCTTCCCAGGGCCAGAAGCGGGCTCTCCCATTTCCAATTATGGGAAATTATGGCTACGGCTAAGCCACACTGAATATGTTTAGCCATAGAAACGATGATGAGGGAGTCTCCTTCCACCTCCAGTAGAGTCCACTCATGTTGGAGAGCCCATCTAACACCACTGACCAAACCTTCCAGCTCCGCAACATTGTTGGTATTTTCTCCCAGATCACCCCAGAAAATACTTATAATGGCACCTGCGTCAGTTCTGATGACTCCGCCATAACCAGCCATGCCGAGGTTCCCTTTCACTAATCCATCAAAGTTGAGTTTGAATGCGCCCTCCAATGGGAATTTCCACTATTCTGGGATTTGAGAAGGAGCAGCCACACTTCGAGGGCGGCGAATGCTAGCTGGTACGTTGAAAATTCCCCAGTCATTAAGAATTTTTCGCTTGGCACTATCCATTTTCATAGCATCATGATTCCACTGATTGAGAGTTAGCGTCTCCTTAAGGTGTTTCTCCAGCTAGCTCCAGATGGTTTTAGTAGTATGCATTTTGTTTTCAAAGATACACCTATTTGTTTCCTTCCACAGTTCCCAGACCATGAAACCTGGAAATAGCTCCCATACCCTGTTCACAATTTCATTTTTGAATGCTTTAGGGGGCCAATTAGCAATGGAAAGGTCCGGCCTGTTTTGAACCCTGACCGTCTTACGGAAGCGCTCTGCACCTTTCTCCCATAGATAGGAGGCAATCGGGCACGAATCAAGGAGGTGGTTTAAAGTCTCAGCTTCTGATGCACACATCTGGAAAATAGAGGGACCTATGAATCCCCGACGTTGTAGATTCTCCCAGGTGAGAATGCGCCTGTTTAACAGAAGCCAACTGAAAGATGCGATTTTGGGCCACCAATTTCCTTTCCATATCTTCTTCCACTTATCCTCAGTCTCCATTCTATGTGTCTCCATATACAACCCCATAGATTCTTTGATATTAAAGTTGTTGATGTTCTTATACCCCCATCTGACCTTGTCCGAGCCTTCCATCCTGGGAATCCTATGTTTGCATAGCTCCTCGTAGAAGCTATCTAAATTATCATAGGGAATGAGAGATTTCCACCACTCTTGGGATTTCCAGGTCCTGAAATGGGCATAGGCTGAGGTGGCCTCCCAAAAGTCCTTTACGTGCTCCAGAGGGCCATTTTGGAGATAAAGAAGGAGGGTCGAGATGCCTTCAAAATTCGCTAAGCATGGGAATTGCTACCAGGAATCTCTAGTGAACAAGGCCATGGATCCATCTCTAATTTCCCAAAAACTATGTTTTTGGATGAGCCCTCTATTTTCCTAAGCAGCTTTCCAAATGTTCGACCCCCGAGAGTCGGCTTCGAATCGGATCAGTTGTTGTTTAGGCCATTGGGGAGCGTATTTAAGGTGCCATATTCTGCCCCAGGGTTCATCGCTATGAGTTATCGACCTCCACCAAATCTTAGCCCCCATAATCTTATTGATACTGATTGGGTCCCGAAGACCTAATCCCCTTGCACTTTTAAGGTCCTCAGGATTATTTCATGCACTAGGATTATACCATCCATAATCTGACGGCCTTCCACGAAGCCAGCTTGCTCATGGGAAATAAGTAGTGGGAGTAGAGGGCGCAGTCTGTTGGAAATTACCTTAGTTATGATCTTGTAGATGACATTACACATGGAAATTGGTCTGAACTTCCCCGGGTCTTCCGTGCCAGTTTATTTGGGTATGAGTGTGAGGAAAGTGGCATTGAGGGCTTTCAGAATAGAACCAGTTTTCCTAGAGTCCTCAACAAGAGACAACACTTCTTCTTTTATCCAATTCCAGCATGAGTGGAAGAAGTTCGTAGTAAACCCATCCGGACCTGGGGATTTGTCCTTTGCCATTTGTTTTACTGTTTCCTCCAATTCCTCCATTTCTATAGGTTTCACCAGCATGAGGTTGTGGTCGTTAGAAATTACCCTCGGGATGAATTGCAGGACCTGGGCTTAGGCTTCCTGCCTATCAATATTCGGTTCTTCCAGGAGGTCAACAAAGAAGTCATTAAGGGTAGCCTCCAGATCTCCTTGGGTTTCAGCATGGGTGCCATCACCTTTCTTTAGAAGCACCACGTGGTTCCCATGCCGATGTTGGATGGCCGCTTTATGGAAAAAATTGGTGTTGCATTCCCCCTCTTGCAGCCAACGGTTTCGAGATTTCTGTTTCCAGAGGATTTCTTCCTGTTGCTCTCTGGTGTTGAAATCATTCATAAGGAGCTGCTCCTCCTTTCTAATATCCTCAGTGAATCCCTAAGAGATGCCTTTTAGCTGAACTTCTTGCATCTTCCTATCCAACAATTTTTTTTCTTGGAAAATGTTCCCAAAATATTCCAAGTTCCAATGCTTAATTTTACCTTTTAGGATTTTCAATTTTTGTTGGAACTGTAAGGAATCTCCGACCACCATTGTTGCAGTTTCTCAGGGAAATCCTTGTGGAGCATCCAAAACTATTCAAACCTGAAGGGTCTTCGCAGATGCTCCCCCACCCTCTACCATTCCATAATTATTGGCCAGTGATCCCAGCTCGCCGAAGGAAGAAATACTGTTGTTAGCTCCCCACCAGCCAACATGGTTGATTCTGTAATCAAAAAGCGATCCAATCGGCAGGCGATGCTCTTGTCCCCAAACTGTTTATTGTTCCAGGTGTACATGCTATTCGTGGTTCTTATATCCACCATCTCCAGAGTCAATAACTTCATTGAAGTGATCATTGATGGGATACAATTGGTGGGTTCCTCCTTTTTTTTTCATCTAGAGTACGAATCAGATTGAAATCCCCCCCAGAAGCCAGGGAGCGAAGCCTACTAGATCCTTTAAAGAAAGTAGGGAATTTAAGAAGGAGGATTTAATATTGGCTACAGAGGGCCCATAGATGTTGTAGATGAAGCCCCGAGTATTAGTACCAAGCACATGGAATGCGGCCAACAGGGAGAATTGAGAGGCAAAGAAGCCGGAGAGAGAGATCTCCCCTAGGCTCTACAGAATACCCATCCCCCCGCCTCTCCTCTAGCATCCGAGGCCATGACCTCGCAGTTGAGCCAGACTTTTCTGCCAATTACTTTGAGTTCATCGATTGAGCATTTGGTTTCTTGGAGAAACAAGAACATGGGTTTTTCCAACTCGATTTTTCTTTTTAGAAGACAAATCTTCTGCAGGATTTTGCAGCCTCGAATATTCCAGGTTGTGATCTGCATTAATTCACTACTTGGGGATGGCGGCAAGGGTTGTGACAATGGTAGGGTATTGCCCTGACGTGACCAGCTTTGAGCCTACCAATTGGATCCTCTGCGCGTTGTTGTGTTGCCCTTGTTTCTCTTTCTGCCTTTCTTCTTACCATCCGTTTCCTTAAGGGAGTCCGAGGCTATTCCCAGATATTTGATATGCTTTGTCTTGAGAATAGCCTTTTCCAACAAGGAGACTTGTTTGTGAGTGAGGGGATCCGTTTCTTTTGCCGAGACGGCTACCTCCAAGCTCTCAAAATCCAATCCTTTAAACTCCATTTCTTCCCCTTCCTCCTCCTAGGGGAAGGCTTCCGCCATAACTAATTCTTTGTCCAGTTCTTGAGAGATATTCTCCACGGATGTCTAGTTTTCTTGGATTTGACCTTCCTTAGAGGGTTCACTTTCCTTCTCTGACTGCAGAACCTCAAATCTATTGTGGGTCTGGGTTTTTTTGTTTACCTCCGAGCCTACTATTCTTTTGGCTGTTCTTTTCTTGCTAGTTACTTTGGTGAATCCTTCTTCTTTCTTCCTTTCCGGATTGTTATCTCCTCCAGGGCTCTTATTGAGAGGGAAATCACGGAAGAGATTTCCATGTTCATGACATCTTCTGCATCTAAAGGGAATTTGTTCATAATCAATCGCTTGAAACCAATCTTCATCTTCCCATGATAGCTTGATCCCATTTGGTAGATCTTGGGAGATGTCCATGTACAAACATATTCTTGAATACGAAGTGTATCTCATCTGTTTGGTCTGTTCCGACACCTTCACGAAAACATCCAACATATTTCCTTTGTCGGTCAGGATCTCTCCTTTCCAGTATTCCGTGGGGAGGGAATACAGACGAATCCATACCGACGCAATAGTGAGGTTCTCCTTATCAGGATTGAAACATTCTTTCCATGGACGCATGTACAGGCCCGCAGAATGGAAGAAGTACGACCCATTTTCAAAAATTCTAGATTGATTAGATTCGTTAAAGAAGACTACGGTGAAGAACCCTTTGGCTTCGAGCTGGAGATTGTAATGTACTTGCAGTTTCCAAGTGGCGTTAATCCCCATATTAGAGCTTTTTTCGCTGGCCAAATTCCTACAAACTTACCAATGAGAGCATGGTCTTTCATATATTGAATGTCCTCATGAATCCGCTTAGATCGGATCTGGAGTTTGGGGATCTTTTGGATTTCGGCATGCATTTCCCAGGTTTCCTGTTTCTTGCGTTTAGGGGGGTCTCGTTGCTGACACCGCTAGACCCTGCACCTCCCTTTCCTTCTAATGTCTTCGATTCTTGTAATGTTCCTTTTCCTTTTGCAGTACTCGAGTCTGAGGGAGGAGGCGGTTCCTCCCCACCCATAGGACAGTCCATGGTAGAAAGCCCTTTCCCACTGGAAAGGATCCGGGGCCTGGCCCTCGCTGACCCAAAACCAGAAAGATCAAAACCCCAACCCTAGATCACCATAAAACTAGCCGCCTCCATCGCTCCAAGAAGATAATTTTGACCCCGTCAATCTAATCGACCATCGATTGGGTCTTAATTCATAAAGAGATCTTTTTAGATTGAGTAACTATCAACTAACTATCTAATAGGCCTTATTCAAAGAATATGGCTTCATACATCCGTAAAGTGATCCTATCTTCAAAGTAGAGGGGTTAGGGTAGGACCTTAAAAACCATAGATTGTGACATACTATTAAGTTTGAAGATATTATCCATGAATACTTAATTTATTTGCAAGGCCTTGAAGGGGTGTTGTGGAGAAACAATGAGCATATTTGGAAAGGTGATCAACCACAACCATGATTACATATTTATTGCCATATTTTGTTAGCATCATAATGAAGTCCATAGAAATGTCAAAACACACTGCTAAAGAAATGGGAAGTGGTTGAAGTTGACTTGGAGTTTTCATTGTCTCTCCCTTATGTCATCAGTAGATGGCACACTCTACCATAAATGTGCATATTTCCTTCTTCATGCCTTAATAAAAAAATGATCGTTTGATCCTTTTGTATGTTTTATGAAATCTTGAATGACTAGCTATGGGAGCTGAATGTAGCTCAGATATCACCTGTGATTTCAATGTTTACTTCTTGTTAAAATATAAACACCCTTTATAGTGAATCTCTTCATTTTTACAAGTCTATGTAGCCATGATATATATGGGGTTCCATTTGAATTTATTGGACCATATTAGCGATCTTGGGATTGGTTAGGCATTTGTTGCAAACATCATCAAATAATATTGTATGATGAAGGAGAGTGAAAAGTGGGAACCTTCATATTCATACTTTTAAGAGAGAACATCTGCTACCACATTCTCCTTAAGCTTCTTGTGAATTATCTCATAGTCATATCCCAACATTTTGGTGATCCATTTTTGTTGCTTGGGTTAATAATTTCTTTGTTCCAAGAATTATTTTAGGTTGCAATGATTAGTTTTAATATGGAAACATTATCCAAGTAGGTAGGGTTTCCAAAAGTCCATAGCATATAGTATGTCCATCACCTCTTTTTAATCAGTTGATTTTCCCAAGTTCCTCTCATATATTTGTTTGCTAGTAAAATCAAATGGTTTACCCTCTTTCATAAGTACTACTCCAATGCATGTACTCAGTGTATCACATTCTAGGACAAAGATCTTCGTGAAATCAGGCAAAGAAAGTACTAGGGTGCTACACATAGCCTCCTTTGAGTCTTAGAAATCTGTCTTTGTCGCATCATTCCAATTAAGATATTTTTTGCAAAGTTTTTCAATGGAATTGCAATATTGTCACAGTTTCATATTAATATTTTGTAATAACTAGCAAGACCAAGAAAACCTCTTAGGATTTTAATAGTTTTTGGGTGAGGCCAATTCTTCAGTGCTTGAATTTTGTTTAGATCCAAATGCACACCATCCTGGATAACAATATGGCCCAAATATTCCACTTTAGAGACACTGAAGGCACATTTGAACCTTTTAACAAATATTTGATGATCAACAAGTAGTTTTAAGACTTGATCACATCAAAAACATGGGATTACCAAGTTTTACTATAGATCAAGATGTCATAAAAAAGAAAAGGACAAAATTACATAGGAATGGTTTAAATATTTTGTTCATGAGACCTTGGAAGGTGGAGGATGCATTGAAAAGGATAAAGGAATTAACCAAGAACTTGTAATTCCCTTCATGAGTGCAAAAATCATTTTTGGGAATATACACCTCCTTCATGCAAATTTTATGATAGCTGAAGTAGAGATCAAGTTTGCTGAAGAATTGAGCACCCTTGAGCTCATCCAGAAGGTCATCAATGACAAAAAGGATAAACTCATTCTTGATGGTCAATTTGTTTAGAGTGCAAGAGTCAGTATACACATGCACCGAGTACGTTGTTGATTGAGGACCATGACAACTAGTGAAGAAGAAGGACTGGGACTGGGGTAGATGACACTAGGAGCTAGCAAATCTTGAACTATATTTTCAATTTCATTTTTTTGGGAACATGGATGGAGATACAGGTGTACATTGGGTGGGAGGCTACTAGGTATAGAAATAATGGAATGATCATGTTCTCCTTGGAAATAAGGGATTCCTTTGGGAGTGTTAAAGACGGATTGGTGTTTGGCCAAGACCAACTTCTTGTTAGAAGTAATGGGTTGAGAAGGGGTCTCAAAATATTAAATGGCATGGAATTATGCCACAATGCATGAATGGTTCTTTTAAGGATATTTTCCATGCAATGTGAGTTGATGATCTCTAGGGACCTAGCTATAATTACTTTGAGAGTGTAGTTGTGCCTCTTCTACTAGAAACTCATGTATAATGAATGAAAATCCATTGTGATGAGATCTGTTGGAATTGATTTAATACTGAGAGGGGGGGTGAATCAATATTAGCACAATTATTGGCAATTTTTATTGTCTTTAACATATTAGCCTTTACTAAATATTTATGTTATATTATGCATCAGTAAATAACCATCCACATATATATGCACCACATAAACACCACATAACACACATGATTTTTACGTGGAAACCCAAACAAGAAAAAACCACAGAATTCTTCTTTGTAGTGAGAAAGAATGCATTCAAGGAAGAACCAACTTCCTGTGTTTACCAACACCAAATAGAAGGAGGAACCAACCCCCTGGTTTTACAGGCACCGACCTAAAGGAATATTTCACTCCCCGTTTTTCTCCAGCACTGACTGGAAAGAGGCACTTACCCCCTATCTTCTTTGTTTTACAGGTACCAACCTCAAGGAAGTTCTGACTCCCTGTCTCCTTTCCCCGTCTAACTATGCTGCATACATTACTTGACTTCTCGTTCTTCTCAAATCATACTTCTGCTGATGACTTACTTCATGTACTATGTGCTCTGCTGATATTGCAGTCTATGTTTCTGTTGTCTCAACGTTCTGATCTATGTGACTGCAATGATCAACTGATATTGTGCTTTCAATTGATAGTTTTCCGTTCTGAAATGAAGCACGAGTAACAAATGGAACTGCACACTTTCTGATGTGTCCGTTCTATTTAAGTGTTGTAGTCTCTTAGATAATCTACAACATCCTCTGCATCAAATAATTCATCTTTTCTATTTAACGCACTTGTATAAGATCATCTGCATCATGATGCGTCTATCAGATCTTGCTACTGTTCTGTCGTTGCGCATCAGATGGATTTCTCAACATTGCACACTTTCACTTTTTCTCATATGCATAAGCTATACATATGCGCAATATCTGATAAACTTTCGTTCTATCTCTATTCTTTTGTCTCTACAACATCTGTGACTATCGCTGTGATGATAGTAATACTGTCCTTCAAAACATTCGGTACTTGCACAGACTTCGGTATTTCTTCCTTTTAGTAATCACGCATCTATCACAGATCTATCGCATCATTATACACACTATCAAAACTTTAGTCTGCTACATGTGCGCATTCGGCTCTTCACTAGATCATTTTGTTTCGTCCATGAGCCCCTTGATGCCCTGAAAATCAAACTGAAACTTGCACTCGAAGCTCTTATGCTCTTACCGTCAAGCTTACTTCCAATATCGAACCTGTATCTCTATTTATACATGTCATGCATGGATTGTATCTTCACAAGTTGGTCCTGGAATACCTTATTCCATACGTCACGGATTATGCATATCCCACACGTCATCTTCTGCGCTATTGATGTGTCATCTGATATGTGTCAGCTTGTGCCCTCAAGGTTCACAACTTAGTGGGAATTTTCACCTTGGTGGTGTACCTTTATGCTCTTAATGTACCATTGCCTTATGGTATTTGCGCAATCTTCATCTTGATGTGTCTATGAATTGTATTGTACTATCCCTTGTGGGTAATGTTCCCTTGGTGCATTGATGCTTTGCAGAATCCGTGCATACTCCAACTTATTCTTAGTGGAATATTGATATTTTCCTTGTCATATTTTGTGGGACATGCGCACTTGTTGAACCATCGGTTGTGGAATTTTCTCATAGATGGTATTCAACCGCTTTCCCTTTCTAGGAACTTGTGTGCATTCCATTTATTGAAAGCATATTCTAATTGGTTTTACTTGTGCACTTTCAATATTGTCCAATTTTAATTTCTTGCGCACTTCCTACCTTTAACCAAGCAATGATCATGCTTGCTTGCGTACACGTACCATTTTATTCAACTGACTCCTTGCCTGCTTGAGCACATGTACCATTTTCCAACCAACTCCTTGGATGCTACCATGTGAATGTATGACTTGGTGGACTTGATTTCTGCGTAAGGACCACATGCTGTAGGATACGTTACTTGTGTTCTTTCTTGAGATGTATCCTTGACACACATATTCAGACTAAATGCACTTCTAGATATACATGTATGTCATCTTCACTATTTGTGAATACTTTTGGTATTCATGTTCTTCTTCATCTTGTGCATATACTACTTCAAAGTTGCTTCCATATACTTATTCATACTTCTGCAGGAATATTATATCCACTTTGACTCTAGGTGATATCAATGACTCAGACTAAATCAGTTAACATCCTCTTTGACATTAGTTGACAGTCAAACACCTGACATCATCTTTAGTTGACATCAATGACAACCAATGCTCAACAATACCCCCTTTGGCATTGATGTCAACACCTTATGAAACTATACCTGATCTTCTTTGAATTGTATGCTTCATCTTTACTTTATTTCATAGCTCCCCCTATGTATATGCTCCCGCTGAGTTCTTTGGGCTTTTGGATACTGCATTTTCTGCTGTTAGTACTTCTACTACCAATTATCCGTGCAAACTATTCTGCTTTCTATTACATCTATGCAGACCATATGTTCAGTCATCTTCATGCTCTTTCACATCTGCTACTCTTTCACATCCGTTACTCTTTCACGTCCACTAAGGCTTCATGTTCTTTCACATCTGCTAGGTCTTCATGATGTTCCTTTTTGCTGTTTCCAATTCTTCCCCGTTCATGAGGTCCTAATGACATCATGGATCGCTTCATGCATATCTCCTTTCATTATGTCTTGCTGATGTTAGCTTCTGATGTGCATTTCATGCCTCATCTTCATGCATTTCTCCCCCTTTGACATCAATGGAAAAGAGGTGCCATTCTTCCGCACTGTGATAATCTGCAGTAGGATCTGATAGATGTAACAAGACTCACACAAAACTCTCTCAAGAAGTGCAGAGAAGAAGAGAAGAATGTAGTCAATAATCACTCATGAACACAGAAAATGGAGAATAACAGTATAATCATACATCAGCTGTGAGCTGGCACTGTGAAAACTGAATACAATACAATAATTGTCAATAGAATTCGAATGGAGCTAAGGTCATTCAAATTCATCCTCAGTTTCTAGCTTGGATAACATTGGAGACATCATCCAATCAGTAGTAGCAGTCATAAATGGTCAATGGTCAGTCAAATGAGTCTAACTAAGTCTAACAGAACCATCTAGGAACAAATCAGGGGATGGAGACTCCAAGGAGGGCACATGAGGCTGTCAGAAGGTCAAGTGGCACTCTAGAACTAGCTAACTGGGAGCTACAGGAAGTTAGGATGAGATATCAGTGGAATAACTGCTCAATCACTGCTCTAACTGACTGTTAAATCCTGGCAGGTGAGAAAAGGTGCACATGTCATGCAGGTGAGTAAAACAAGGTGCATTAGGTAGGTAGTAGGGCTACTAGGGGCTGAAGACAGGCTATAGGGAGTTGAAATTAGGCTCTAGATGTTGGGGAGACCACCAAAATGATGAATGGATGCATACAAATGCATGCATGATGACTGGATGCATGAAAAATGCATGCATGCATGAAAATATGAAAAATGATGGAGAGAATATTCCAACACCCCCCTGCAAACTACACTATGAGGTAATAACTGAAAATTGAAAAATAGGGCCCTGGTGACTGAGACCAAAGGTCACCCAGTACAACAATCTAAATAATAAATGAGGAAAGAGGGAAAACCCAGTGGGAAGAAATCCCTCCATCAAAATAGACTGAAGGATGCTAATGTAGCATGTAATCACTCACCCCAGAAGGAGGCAAGTGTCCTTCTTTTCCGAAGAAGGATCGATCAATCTGAAATGGATCAGTAATGTGAGAAGGATGAAACCTTCCATTATGAAAATCTGATCTGGTTCTCCTCTGATCAAGTGGATCACCAACCAAATCACTGACAGATCTAAGAGTAATGGCTGCCCATCGAGGAAGAGGAGGATCATCATGTGAAAGATCATCATGTTCTTGTGGAACTGGATCTCCCATTCACTCATCTTCATCATCAGTTGCTAGACCTTCAAGTTCTTGTGGATCTGGGTCTAGCATTCGCTCTTCATCATCTCCATCTTCAGATTCTGAATCTAAACTGTCATGTGATGAAGGTTCTCTCTCTTGGAGCTCATCAAGTAGTGATGGTGGTATATTCCTCTTGGGAAGAAGTGGATCATGCTCCAAAAACATAATATGAAGATCATTATGGAGCATGTGATTTGAACCAGCTGAGGTAGAATCAAAACCACGAATGTGTAGATAGTTCTTTGATATCTCCTTTGAACCAACATAGGTGAGATCATAAACAAAGGAACTATGACATGATGATGGTATCTTGGACTTCAAATCAGATCCAAGAATTGGAAGATGGTTTCTCATGATCTCCTTTGAACCAACATGGGTGAGATCAAAACCAAAATCACAAAAAAGTGCATGAGTCATGAACCCAAGCGAATGATAGAGTTTTACATCTTCGGTGAAACTCTGAAAACATGTGCCAATGACCAAATAGGAGTCCAAAGAAGGAATTTGATCAAGGAGGTCGAATGCATTGCCTCCCAAAACTGATTTTACCTCCAAAATACTCAGTAGGTCATCATCTTGCACATCAACAGGCTCATGAGAAGTAGAGATTGTGAAGGTCTCTTCAACTTCTAGAGTAGTAACTGACATCTTTTGCTCAGAATTCGAATCAGAAGATGGATCAACTGAAACCATGTGTTGTATTTCGACTTTATCTTGAACAACTTCATCATGGGAGATGATGGAGGCCGAATCATGAATAGTGAGAGCACTGGAGGCAGTACTGCTGGGCTTGTTATCCAAATGGACATCATCCTCTTCCTTCTTTCCAAATAAACTGTTCAATCTTGTCCAGTTATCACTTGGATGATCTCTAGGATCAATGAGGTATTCCATATTGGAAAACATAGCAGTACATATTGCTACTGAGGCTATTTCACAATCATCAAGCCAATCTTCTTCCTCTTCATAGGAAGTAAAATCTCTCTTAACACCAATACACATATTGAAGAGACCATATCTCTTCAGGTAAGCTATCATCTTTGGTTTCCATTCATGATAGTTGAATGAAGAGAGAGAATAAATTGCTTTTAGATCCATGGAAGATGTTGTTCAATTCGAATCTACTAGTGTGTTTCTAGTGCAAAAAGCACTGGTGCAGAAGTGCAGGATCACTGGTGCAGAAGTGCAGGATCACTAGTGCAGAATCACCAGTGCAGAATCACTAGTGTAGAATCACTAGTGCAGAATCACTAGTGCAGAATCACCAGTGAAATTTTTTTGAAACTGCTGCAACTACATGAAACAACTGCAACCACAAAACACTTCGAATAACCTGCAAAAACAATGGAGATCCATAATAGCTATTGAATTCGAATCTATTGAAGAGGGACTCAAATGGATGAATAAAGCTGCAAAACAAGAATTTTGTTGATGGAGATTTGCTACAATTCGAATGAACATTGCTTTAGGACACTGAGCACATATGAATAAGTCCTTCACACCTGGCTAGACCTCACTAGATTGCTCCAGTGAATTCAAGGTAATAGCACTAGGATTTGCTGTGGAAACTCAGAGGCTTCTGGTGCTCAAGTGAAAGACAACTGCTCAATAAAATGATTCAACTGCTGCAATGGACGCAATTCGAATAGCTGCTGCAAGATCTGATACCATGTGATAATCTCCAATAGGATCTGATAGCTGTAACAAGCCTCACACAAAACTCACTCAAGAAGTGCAGAGAAGAAGAGAAGAATGTAGTCAATAATCACTCATGAATAGAGAAAATGGAGAATAGCAATATAATCATACATCAACTATGAGTTGGCACTGTGAAAAATGAATACAGTACAATAAATGTCAATAGAATTTGAATGGAGCTAAGGACATTCGAATTCATCCTCAGTGTCTAGCTTGGATAACATTGGAGACATCATCCAATCAGTAGTAGCAGTCATAAATGGTCAATGGTTAGTGAAATGAGTCTAACTGAGTCTAACAGAATCATCTGGGCACAAATCAGGGGATGGAGACTCCAAGGAGGGTGCATGAGGCTGTCAGAAGGTCAAGTGGCACTCCAGAACTAGCTAACTGGGAGCTACAGGCAGTTAGGATGAGCAATCAGTGGAAGAACTGCTCAATCAATGCTCTAACTGACTGTTAAACTCCTAGTAGGTGAGAAAAGGCACACATTCCATGCAGGTGAGTAAAACAAGGCACATCAGGTAGGTAGGAGGGCTACTGGGGGCTAAAGACAGGCTCTAGGGACCTGAAATTAGGATCTAGGTGCTGGTGAGACCACCAAAATGATGATTGGATGCAAGCAGATGCATGCATGATGACTAGATGCATGCAAATATGAAAAATGATGGAGAGAATATTCCAACATGCAATATATGAGTTTTTTCTTGTTTATTTTACACTGGTGTTTATCATGACTATATCTAGGGATAACTCCCCCTGTCATCATGCTTTGTTACTTCTGTACTGATATATTTTCATAATTACCTTTGATTGTTTTTTATGAAAAATATGTTACATTGTTCTTTTACCTTGATCTCCTGTTCCTGTCACAATACTTCACCATTCCTTGCTCAGTGATCGTGCTGTCATCCTTACTTGCCAACTGTGTAGTGCCGAATTAAGTCCTTTACTAATTTTGTATTGTATTTCATGCACTTTATTGCTTCACCTGTCGCATTTACTACACTGTCAACGGGCCTTGACGTATTTAATGTTATTGCATCATTTTCCAAGACAACCAAAGATATGGCACATTTTTCATTGGTCGGCCAACTCGGCATAAAAGCAGAGATGACACTCAGTTTGTGTGACAACAATGACATGTCGCTTTCGTACTTGAACCTTTTGAGGGAACATCCTTCATCGTATGGTGCAATGAATCAAATTTCCACCTTTTTGTACTGTTTCCAAAACTCATTAAGTAGAGCATTTAATTTTGGAAACTCCACCACCATCTTCAACTTTGTGCGATATTGAATGCTTATCTCATAAGGTAATTGCATGCACGCGAACGCCCTTCAATAGATTCTATAATATATCTGCATGCAATGTATGGTTCATCTCCTCTTGTATCCTTGCATTTATGTATTGTATTTCCATCTTGCATTTGCTGTTTGATCCGACCTCTGGTTCTTCTTTCCTTCCAATGGCTTCCTTTTATCACAGAGTAAGCAATTCCCTTGAGAATGTGTGTCTCTCCATTTAGACTCAGCAGGATGAGTTTTCGCACTTGAGAACTGACATGGATTCCTAACAATAACAAGTGCAGGACAACCATATTCTTCATCAATATTCTCAGTCTCAGATAAATCAAGGAAATTATGAGTAGATGATTCTTCTGACTCGTCGGGTTGATAATCTGGAGTGTCAAAAGTAGCAGATTCTGGATGAATTATCTCGGCTATAGCCTCAACATGCTGAACTATCGGTGTCTTCCATTTTGGAGCTTCTTACTTTGCACCTTACTTATGAATGCACATCCCCGGTTCCGATCGATTTGGAGTTACATCTTGTGAACCAGACAGAATCTGAACTTGACTTCGAATTGGGATTGTAGAATGCTTCGACATTTTCTCAAATTTTGCCTCTTCTTGTATTTTCCATTCTTGGCCTCAGCATGGAGTCTTTAACTCATGCAATTTTGTTAATCATGCCCAATTTTAATATAATAAAAGATCCGTTTTGTGTAGACTCATATCTTTTAGCAGTGTTTGATTCTTCATGTAAATATTTTATGCTTGTATTTGTGCTACTGAATTCAATGTGATGCTTCTCTTTTCTATAACCTAATGTATGCATGCAATTTTTCCTTTCTGTAAAATAATCAACTTAACATACAATCATGTGAGAACATATTCTAACTTCAGACACATTCTGACTAACATCACACTCCTAACTAACATCCCTTGAATTCCTTAATATGCATCGTCTTGAACAAAAGGGTTTCCCATAGTCCTTATGGGACTAGCCAGAGATGCAACAATTGCTTGTTGCGCCTGGATTGTCTGTATCTTCAACACACTTTTGAGGTGATTTTGTGACCCAAGTTGTGTTGTGTGCACTTCTCTTTTGATTCTACTCTGGATATTTTCCACTAAATTATTTTTGATTGTAATAACATTTGTGCAGCAAATATTCATCCTGATAGTTTACATAGCTTTGTGTCCAAAATAGTCGCATGCATAACATCTCACAGTTTGGCAATATGGCCAAAACGATTGCTCTTGCACACTTCACCCTATTGATCCTTCTTTTATTAGTATATTGAACAGAGTTATAGCTGAAGGAACCATCATACCTGAAATTCTTATCCCGACTTGAGAAACGTTCTCTGTCACAGATCTTCTTAGGTGTCTTTATATAACCTAGACCAATTTTGTCCTTTGGTGGTCTCTAATATTTCTTAATCCCATTGAGTATTGACGTGTTGTATTTTAACTTGTTCTGTACTTCATATTCAGATTCTGTCTTGTCACTTCCTAATTGTGCGCATATGTGATCAATACGAACTTGTCTCTTTCCCTTTATCTCAATCAGCTTGTCTTCTAGATGGGATACCTCTTTATCCTTTTCCTCAAGTTAATTGGTCATGATCTTGATTTTTTGCACCAATTCCTCCAGTGAAGCTCTTAATACAAATTTATCTTTCTCAATTACTTGAATCATTTCTTTTGTGCAACTCAGTTGAATCTCATATCTAGTTACCCTTTCACAAATATTTGTGCCAACAGATTCCTGACATGGCCTGTCCTGTTCTTGATACTTTGAAAAATGTTCCTACAATAGCTTATTCTTCTTCTTAGAATTATTTAAATCATCCAAGGAAGTTATCAATTCACCTTACCAGTAAATGTATGTAGTATCTTCATCATTGGATTGACTGTTAGTCTTGACCTCTTAGACATGTGTGACTAGATTTGGAGGTGTTTTGAATGAACCACTGAATAAATACTTTTCTAGTGATCCTGGATTACTTTTCACAACTGGAGTATTCTTCAAATTGATCTTATTCATTTTATCCTTGCTTTCTTCCACTGCATGGGACATGCAGAGTACTTCCTTAGTTTCTTCTTCGCATTCACTTCCTTCAGACGCATTGATTCCTTCTTCGGTGTACAGACTCTTCCTCTGTTTTGGAATCCTCCTTTTGTTCTCAGGTCCGTGCTGTGATCGTGCAATATTTCGATCATATGAGCTAGATTCATCATCAATGTCATTGTCTCCACTCTCTTTGAAAGGACACTTTGAGGCATAATGACCTACTCCTCCACATCTGAAACATTTAAAGGGTAACTTATTTTTGTACTTACCTCGTCCTCTTTTCAACTTCTTGACAAAGTTTGATTCTTCATCATCTGATTCATCACAACATTCTTTGTCATGATCATGCTTGTCCTTTACTGTGACTTTAAAGGAAAATTCCTTTATGATGGGAGTCTCTTTCTTAGTTCTCATCTCATATGCAATGAGAATCCTGTGAAGCTCATCCTTTGTTAGGTGTTGAATATTAGCTCAATCCTCTAATACAGATAATTTCACATTGAATCTTTGAGGCAAAGTTCTCAATATCTTCTGTACAACTGATTCTTCGTCCAGAGTGACCCCAAGACTCTTGATAACATTAACTATCTCATCTACTCTTAGGAAGTAGGATGTGATGTTCTCTTTATCTTTCATTCTCAGAGATTCAAACTGCACATAGTAGTTTTGCATCTTTTATTTCTTTACTTTGTCATCGCCTTCATATATACCTTTGAGTTTGTCCCAAACCTCCTTGGATGATGTAAAATGCATAAACTTGATGAATTCATCACTTGTCAAACCACATAGCAGAGCATTTCTGGATCTAGCATTGTTTTCATAGAGTCTCCTTTGTGTCGGATTGACTGGTATAACTGCTGGGACATTATAACCATTGATGATAGATTATCAAGCTTCTACTCCCAATAATTGCAAATAAAATTCCATACGTACCTTCCAGAAAATGTAATTGGTGTCGTCAAATTTTGGTGCTCTATTTGTAGAAATGCCTTCCTGCTTATCCATTTATGTGAAATGATCTATCTTCCTGTTAACACCCAAAAAGTGCTCACTAGCTCATTTACCACATTATATGGCCCATTTGTCCATTTTCCTACCATATTTCCATTAAAAATCCCAAAAAATCCCATTAAAAAGCCTCCAAAAGGCCTAAAATGCCTCCAAAAGGCCATAAAACCCTCAAAATAGCCTAAAAAAGGCTAAAAAACCCCCTTTTCCTCCAAAAATAGCAAAAATCCCCTAAAAAGGGAATAAAAATATAAAATAATGAGGAAAAGGAGGAAAAAACCCTATACAGCTGCCTAAAACCATGTGTTTCCTAAAACCATGGGTCAGCACTCCACCACCAAAAAACTATAAATAGGTGATGGAGATCCCTTATTCCATATCCACAATCACAAGCACCCTTACTCTGCCAAAATCTCTCTCGAAACCCTAGTTCACCTTTGAACTATTTTCACCTTGAGAGCCACCTTTGGCCCATCCCCAACATTGGAGAAGGAGAAAGGAGCATCTTGAAGCTTGGAGCATCCTCTTGGACACTGCAAAGGGCTTCATCAAACCTTGACACTCAAGGTAACATTAATAGAAAAAGTCATTCTTTTCATTTGATGTTTATGTTTCATGCTTGTCTTAGAAATAATTTAATTATTGTTTTACCTTAATTAGCTTAATATACTGAACTGCTACTAAGGAGTCCTTTCTCCTTAGTAGGTGCTCATTGGCACAAGCTAGGGGTAAAACCCTAGCTACAGTTTTGGCGACTCCACTGGTTTTCGAATTTCTGGTTTCCGTTTTTTAAAATTTTTTCCTTTCGGCTGTCCCTTTCGGCCGCTGCATACCGCGTCTTTTTTCCTCTGCAGTCGCGTCCCGACCGCGCCTTTCAGGCCTTTACCCGCGATCCGACCGTGGCTCTCAGACTGCTTCCGACGCTCTGCCGGCGGATTCAAGTCTGTTACCTGCGATCCGACCGTGGCTAATCAGCCTGTTTGCCGCGATCTGACTGCGCCTGTCGGCCTTTTTCCCGCGTCCCGAATGCGGCTTTCTGCCTCTTTCGGGCGTCCCGACTGCGCCTGTTAGCCTTTTTGCCGCGACCCGACTGTTTCTTTTTCCCTGTTTCCTGCGTCCCGACTGCGTCTGTTGGCCCGATAGCCGCGACCCGACTGTGTATTTTTCCCTGTTTCCTGCGTCCCGACTGCCTCTGTTGGCCCGATAGCCGCGACCTGACCGCCGCTGTTTCCCTCAAACCCGCGGTCGGCCTGTTCCAAATCGCCACAGACCCGCGGTCTGATTTCTGCTCTTTTCCCGTCTTGATCCCAGCCCCTTTTGCTGCAATATTTGCTGCAATTCAACAGCCCCCTGTTCTACCTGCAGCCCACTTCCTAACAGCCTTTCTGCAACATAATTTCTGTTCCTTTTACAGAATCTTTTTAAAATTTTAGTATTTTTATTTCAGAAAATTTTGCAAGTTCAAAGAATCAATTTCAGCATTATTGATAGATTGGAAGTTGCCCTCCCTTGTGGCACTTCTATTTTTGGGATCATTACCTCACGAGCACACACTCTGTCACATAAAATCAAGTGAGCCTTAAAAAGTACCTAATTAAACCCACATTCTAACCCCACTTGGGGAACACAAAAGAATCATTGTAGTTAGGTAGGATCAGGGGGATAGGCTTCCAATAACACCCCTTGGTTATTTCACTTGAGACATAGTTGTTGTCCAACTAGGGAACCAAAATCCCCTAGTACTTTTTGGCACGGTCACGACTAGTTTATCAGAGGGCCTCTCCCTTAGGAGGGTTGAAGTCGGGAGACTGGTTCCGGAGGCCTGAGTGGAATACCGCACTCCATTCAGTAACCGAAGGGCTACCTTTCGCGGTTCGCGGGATATCCCTGTATAGGGGTATTGCGGTCAACGAACTAAACGGCAGATTCACCTTTCTGGACGTGTCATGAATGGGGTATCTTAGTTGCCATTCTTCTAGGATTGACTACCCGGTATCCCTCCCGGTAGGGGGATATCATAGCCACTTGGCTTTCCTACTCATATTGTCTGAATTGGATTTCATCACCTTGCAGAGGATATGTTTAGTTAAGTCAGAATACTTTTAGCTAGGTGTTTGCATGCTCCTTTACCTCCCTTTGGTCTAGTGAGTCCACCATTTTTCTTTTTTAGGAAACCTGCTGCTTGTTGGTATTCTGACCATCTTTGTTGTTACTCCACCTATTGTAGCACAGCTGTTGCAGTGGGTGTTTTGAGTTGGTTGTTGGCCTGAGTGCCTTGCTTTTTAGCTCTCCTTCTGCACACTCGGTTGCATTAGGATTTTTGAGCTGTTTTTATACTCACCTCAACCCACAGAGACTAGACACCATCTGTCACCATTGAGTCCCCGAGACATTCTCGGCGCCTCAGGGGCGAGCCCCCACAGTACGGTTCTCTCGACACCACTCGTCATAGATTCCGATCATTGTCCGTTGATACCACTCATCACAGATCTAGAGCCTTGTCACTTGACTCCACTCGTCAGCGACGTAGGCCTCCGTCACCAGATAGTGACGCCCCTTACTTCACCTCTGATTCTGACGAAGAGTCTGAGAACCCGATTTATACTGCCCCTACTAGCCCCATGGCTGGCACGACTTCCACACCATTTGTCATAGGGACCATTAGTGGCACATCCACCAGTACACCAGTTACTACACCTGTTTTTGGTATGCCCTCCATGGGGCAACCATCTACTGTTCCCCTCACGGTACCTATACCCACAGCGGGAATACCCATTCCCACCACATCAGTGGCTCACACTACCCATGGTGGTGCTGGACCATCCTCCACTACCTCAGTTCCCCCACTTGGGGGCACCACCCTAAATCTTGTCCCTCCACTTGGGGGCACTGGCCCCAACTTGGTCCATAGCACTACTGTGTCGCAGCCTTCTTCCAGTTTTCCATTCATGGCTAGCCTCAACCTACCTGACCTGGCCAGATTGACCAACGATCCTATTCGACACGACCCCACGTGGCCTCATATGCCTACCAAGCTCCCCTCGGACATCCCTAAGTTCGAGGGCAAGGCCGGTGAGGACCCACAAAACCATATCATGTCTTTCCACCTATGGTGTTCCTCTAACTCCATAGTAGACGATTCTGTTCGCCTCCGTCTCTTACAGCGCACCTTCACTGGCTCTGCAGCCAAGTGGTATATTGAGCAGCCTCATGGGACCCACGCCACCTTTGCTTCCCTGGCCTCGACCTTCCTGCAGTTCTTCCAGTTGCCTGTTCGCTATGACGCGGGCGTTGAGATACTCCTATCTTGTAGACAAAACACAGCTACCCATATCACGGACCACATCCATGAGTGGCGTAGACGCCGTAGCTTATGCAAGATCAAACTTGACGACCGTATCTTCCTCGATTGGTTCCTCAAGTCCTTGCTTCTTGTTATTGCTAAGGATGTAGCTTCAGAAAGACCCCAGTCTGAAGAAGAGGCCATCCTTAAGGCACAGCAGTTCGACCTCATTTACGCCCAGTCGGGTTACCTTTATACCATTATACCTGACGCCCCTCGCGGCGAGTCCTCCCATCATGATGCGCCGGGGGCATCCCACGCTGCAGATGATATCATTGGACGTGTTTCTTCGCATCCCCAACCGTTTTCTATAGCACGTCCTACCCCTGGCCCCGACCTGTCAAGGGCTACCTCCCAGTCTGGAGCAACCAACTCATATGCTCCCATGACACATCACCATTCCCATGGACCTTCATTTCCACCTCAGTGCTTCGGGTATGCGACTCCTGCTTATGCCCCTCCAGTCGCCCCTCAGCCTTACTACCATCAGCAGACTGCCCCAGCTCCTGCGCCTTCACAAGCCCCACCAGCTTATTATCCGCCCCAGGCAGCCCCTGCGGCACATCCACTACCTGCTCCGCAGTCCTATCAGCAACCCCCTCAAGTTGCTGCACCTGCTCAACCTCAACCTGCATATCATCCCCCGCAGCCTGCTCCTGCACCTGCGCAACCTCAGAATCCACCTGCTGCCCAAGGGCAAGTTTACGCCCAACAGAATCCGCAGCAAAACCCGACCAACCAACGTAACCAAGGCCAACAGAACCGCGGCAAGGGCCGTAATCGGGGAAACAACCTACCTGCAGACCAAGCTGGTCAACCGGCTAATCCCCCTGACAATCACAACGCGGCCCCCGCTAATCAAAACCCTGATCGCCCGCCCAAGCAGGCTAAAAACCCCAATTTGCGAACGAACCACCCTTGTTCTATTTGCGGGGTCTATGGACACTACACACACGCTTGCCCACACTTGGAGCGAGCTCGGTAGCTCTGGGTTGACGAGGCCCATCGCCAAGGGCATGCGGCTCCCCAAGCACCGCCCAACCCCCCCAACCTCAGCAACCCCCTTTGGTGCTGCAAAACCCATTACCGACCCAAGGCGTAGTGAACACTCAGCCGTTGGCTCCCCAGCAAGCCAATGCACCCCAACAACAACAGATCACTTACGCTGCTCCTGATCAACCCATGTTTGAATCAGGTACCCACCACTTCCTGATGATGTCATCCACTGACGTCAACCTCCAGACCCGCCAGAACCAATATGGCTCCACTTCTGAAGCCACTCCCACGGATAAAACTACTAATGCTCATCCCACCGATCAGGCGTTACGTATACCTCCGCCTCCCATAGACGGCGCCGCGAAAGCACCTCGTTTCCCACTTCGCCGAATCAACAATAACCCTAATGCGCGTGCTGCGTCAAACTACAACATTGTAGACGACCTAGCCCAATCTCCCGCAGCCATGTCTGCGTTAGAAGTCTTGAAGAACTGCCCTTCCCAGCGCAAGACTTTACTTTCCGCCATTGGGGGGATTGACCCAACTGATTCGCATTTGATGGCGTTTGATTTAGACCAGTCTGAACCACGCCTACCTTCCAGCTTAGCCTTCCAAGTTACCGTCTCCGTTAGGAACCTTGTTATCCATCGGTGCATCATCGATGAGGGTGCCTCCACATGCGTTATGTCTACATTCGTATGGCAGAAGCTAGGATCCCCTCCTCTCCAGCAGTCCACCACTGCGTTACGCGCCTACGACGGTCGTTCGGCCCAGCCCCAAGGCCTTCTACCCAACGTTCCCGTCCAGTTAGGTGGTAAAACAGTCCTTATTGATATAGAGGTAATCAATGCCCAATTGGATTACAACCTTCTACTTGGCCGCAGCTACATGTATGCCATGCGGGCGGTTGCCTCTTCTGTCTTTCGCACCATGATGTTCCCCCATGAAGGACGCGTGGTTAAGATTGACCAGCTCACCTACTATGATCCCAGTGCTCCGGCGGCACCGGAAAATGTTCTCCCCATGGTTGAACAACCTGTTTCTCCTGCCACCACCTCATTTGTTTCCTCTACGGGTCCTGGAGTCTACTCAGACGCGCCGATGACTTCCACCTTTCACTCCATTCCTCCGCCGTCATCTACGCCCGAAATGTCTGACTTATGTACCTTGTCCCATGACATCTTACCACCTAACAATCAACCATCCTTGTTGCCTAAACCACCATTGGTACCTAGTCACATTGGTGTTACACCGATCCATACGATCCCCTTCCTCGTTCCTCCCGCCGGAGTAGTAAGCGCCCCGGTCATGGCTACCCTTAGCCTCCCTGGGTTAACCTTGGGATTACCTGTATGGTATCTTTCGCCTCCCATTCGCCCGCCGACACCAGATGTCGTCCTCCAGCCGGTGCAACCCATGGCTACTACCACCCACCCACCTCCCGGTGTCTCTACCCCTCCGTCCTCTACGACACCTCCTCCTACTCCCAAACCCACTGGGGGCAGAGGTCCACAACCTTACACTGCTGTACCACCTCCCAAGACAGTCAACAACCCTCCAGTGTTTCGTGCTCCTCCCAAATGCTCGCTGTGTGACGAGTTGGGCCATGCGACCCACCAGTTCCCACAGTTACCCGCATTGCAGAAGCACATGCAAATGCTCGATGATGACCCCAACATCCCAACAGTCGAACTAAACCCCATTCCCAAGCCTAAAGATAAGTCCCTACGTACCAACCACTCCTGTGCCATATGCGGTATTTACGGGCACTATTCACATCATTGTCCCGATCTCCCGGATTACAGAGCGGCTCTCTATGAGATGAACAATCTGGATCTTGAGACGGCACCACCTACCATTGAGGAGATCTACCCCCCAGACTCTTCACCTTCCGGGGAGGTTAATACCATTTATATGATCTCTTCCACCACTACCCCCTCGTCAACCGATTTGACGACGCAGACTTTCCGTACTGATGAGGAGATTCTTGAGGCCCTAACTGCCCCGGATTATCCTTGGGATGATATGCACCACCGCTCCTATTTTATTCCCGAAGAATCCTCCTCTAGCACCGCTACCCAATACGTGGTTGAATCCAAAGACTTCCTCCCCACTAAAGTTGACTGGTTCAAGGACCCTATTCCTGCTCCTGATGCCTTCGAGGAAGGAAACATGGCCAACATCTCACCTATCATCCAAGTTGATATCGCTGCCCCAGGGCGTGCACCTGAGCTCATCACTTCAGGAGCATTCTGCAGTAAACAAGAGATTGAGGACTACATAAACCTTTTCAGATAATTTCGTGATGTCTTTGCCTGGTCCTATACCGAAATGCCCGGTCTGGACCCCGCCATTATAGAGCACCACCTTGACACCTCTGAGTCAAGGGGCATAATAGATTCCCTCGACCCTGGGATAGGTGGCATGATCAATCATTTTGAACCTTCCCCATCACATCTATCTCAGCACGTCAATGAACCCATCATTCAAACCAACACATATGTGATCCATAATCACAAACCCCATGCACATAGCATGGGGGCAAGTCATTAACCCTGCTCACTTTTTCACACTTGTGATCTCAACCATTTTTGAGCTCACATATCACTTGTAGATTTGATTTGATTTGATACACCTAGTATTCTTCCCCCACGGGTCATCATTTCTCCCCACCACTGCATCCTTGGCTTGGTGGGCTCACCTTTATTTGCAACCATTTTTTAACCTAGTTAGTTCCTTTGACCATTCTGGAGTCCTTATGACCTCCGTTTTTCGCACCATTTGCACCGCCGGATTCATTTTTCCGTGCCCGTGATGATGCTTGAGATAATTTCTCGCTCTCACTAGGACCAATATCAACATTGTGTCCAGACGCCACTAGTCGCCTCGGTTTGCGTGCCACTTCGGTCGTTCTCCGTTTTTCACATGTTTTATATCATCGGATACATTTTTCCGAACTGGTGATGATGCTTGAGATCATTTCTCCCTCTCACCCCCCGATCTTTCGGGTATTTTTTCACAATGCCCTCGTTACCTCGGTTTGCATGCCACATCGGCCGTTACCCTTTTTTGACATCCTTTATATCGCCGGATTCATTTTTCTGAGCTCGTGATGATGCTTGAGATCATTTCTCGCTCTCACTTGGTACAATTTCAACATTGTGTCCTGACACCTTGCTGCCTCGGTTTGCGTGTCACATCAGCCGCCATCGGATTGTTCCACATTTTTACATGAGCCATTCACTCCTGTCACACTGCAAATATTTCGTTATTTTGCCACCATTTCATCTACCCCGCAAGGAGGCCCATCAGTGTTCCCCACTACCATCGTTCTTGGTCATCATTATTGTTCCTTGATTGAACACTTCCTCCTTGCCTGGCCATTCCTTTTGTTCGGTATAATTTTATCCCTTTTTCGGGCCGGACAAGTCCTTTACGAAAAAGGCACTTAGGGAGTTTCCGTTAAGCTCTTTTCTGACTCCTAAAAGAATGAAAAGATCGCCAAGCAATCTTGCTTCCTTTCATTCTCGCTAAAGTACCTGAAAGGGCGTCTATCTGGTATAAGTTTAACCCTTTTCCGGACCTGGTAGACTAATTACGAAAAAGGAATACTCTAGTCACACCGGCTAGAAGAGTTCTTCATTGCATCCTTTTATGCTTCTCTGGGCCTTGGAGACTAAATCTACGAAAAAGCAACCCCCTGGAGTCTTCTTACTTGCTTTCAGACTCTCTAAAATTGAAAGCAACCACGAGCATGAGCTGTCCTGGGCTCGTTAAATCCACACGACAGTACCATTCCATCATTTCAGAGTCTTCTTATCGCTTTCAGACTCCTTAAAATTGAAAGCAACCACGAGCATGAACTGTCCTGGGCTAGTAAAATCCACACAACAGTATCATTTTTTACACAAACTTCTTCTAGTTCCTTAACCCATGAAGAAGTCTCCTCCCGTGCCTCCTGGCACTATGATCGATCATCTCGGCAGCACCCCCAATCAGGTCGCCTTTGTTCAGAGTATTCAGCAGTCTTCTGCCATTTTACACCAGATTGAGTCTCCCTCAGCCAGTTACCCTCCCAGATCCAATACAGCTATGATCCCTTTCCCCTCAGTTAGTTTCATATGCTGCCAGATCATTCCCATTATCATACTCTGAACAAAGGAAGTTTGAGTCCACCCGCTCTACTTGCCCAGTTGTCCCCCCACAGTTTATCAGTCCTGCCATCAGCACTATCACATTTCGGTCTTGTACCTCGCGCTCCTGTCAAGGAAACATCATTGCCTTGATAGTTGCAGGTCTCCCTCTGTCGAAGACAGCTCCTCTATTCCAGAGGATAGGCCCAGAGGTCCCTACGCCTTGGACTTATCACCATATGTGGTAAGTGCCTACGGATCATTCCGAGAGGAATCATCATTGCCTCTCTGAGTGGTTGTTCCTCACATGCTCGACTTCAGCACCTTGATCGCATCGTTGAGGGTCGCGTAGGATTATATCCCATCAGTTTTTAGTCGAAGACCCCGGATTTCCCCCGACTCTAGCACATTGGTGAGTCACTTTGGAACGCCCAGTTATATGTTCCCGTGGATGTCCGGGCTGCGTTGGCGATTGTATTCGTAAGCCATCCAGCTATATGCTTCCTTGAGTACCCAGTTCAGTTCCAGTTCCAGATCAGTGTACCATTGAGGTCAGAACTACTTGTCACTATGATCCAGCAGTTCATCAGTTCCTCTGGTACCCCAGTCAGCAGCGCTGTTGATATTCCAGTGCACCAGTTCTTCAGTTCACACATGATCCGCTCAGCAGTATGTCCCAGATTTGTGTCCCCTCTGGAATCTTATGATGTACACAGTGGTCATATATCTTACAGGTCCCCCTTTTCGGGCCTTACAGTTATGTTTATGTATCTTGATACGAGCATGGGTATGCCCGCCTCGTCCATATATTGAGATTATTCCTCAGTCAGTATTTGAGGTCATGTATGTTTCAGGTCCCCATTTTTTGGACCCCATTGTTATTATGTTATATCCTGATACGAGCATGGGAATGCCCGCCTCGTCCATATGATCAGATGATTCCTCATCCTTTATTGAGGTTATGTACTTTTAGTTCTTGCAGTTGTTCGGGATCGTTGTTCCAGGCTTCAGTTTGTTTCTTCTCTCCTCTCCACTCCCAAGGAAAACCATTCATGACTTATGATGTCCATCGGCCATACGATGAGCTCCTGCCCTCGCACATCAGGGGGCAATCTGTTAACACCCAAAAAGTGCTCACTAGCTCATTTACCACATTATATGGCCCATTTGTCCATTTTCCTACCATATTTCCATTAAAAATCCCAAAAAATCCCATTAAAAAGCCTCCAAAAGGCCTAAAATGCCTCCAAAAGGCCATAAAACCCTCAAAATAGCCTAAAAAAGGCTAAAAAAACCCCCTTTTCCTCCAAAAATAGCAAAAATCCCCTAAAAAGGGAATAAAAATATAAAATAATGAGGAAAAGGAGGAAAAAACCCTATACAGCTGCCTAAAACCATGTGTTTCCTAAAACCATGGGTCAGCACTCCACCACCAAAAAACTATAAATAGGTGATGGAGATCCCTTATTCCATATCCACAATCACAAGCACCCTTACTCTGCCAAAATCTCTCTCGAAACCCTAGTTCACCTTTGAACTATTTTCACCTTGAGAGCCACCTTTGGCCCATCCCCAACATTGGAGAAGGAGAAAGGAGCATTCTGAAGCTTGGAGCATCCTCTTGGACACTGCAAAGGGCTTCATCAAACTTGACACTCAAGGTAACATTAATATAAAACCATTTTTTACATCTTTCATTTATGTCTCATGCAATGTTTAAAGTAGTTTGTTAATTGTTGTTTTAGCTTAATCATTTAATCATTATTGAACTGCTACTAAGGAGTCCATTCTCCTTAGTAGGTGCTCATTGGCACAAGCTAGGGGTAAAACCCTAGCTACACTTCCAGATGTTAATATGGTACTGAAGACACCCATTATGATGCCAATTTTTGGAATTGATTTAATACTGAGAGGGGGGGTGAATCAATATTAGTGTAGTTATTAGCAATTTTTACTTTCTTTAATAGATTAGAATTTAATAAATATTTACATTATGTTATGCATCAGTAAATAACCATCCACATATATATGCACCACATAAACAACACATAACACACAATATTTTTACGTGGAAACCCAAATGGGATAAAACCACAAAATGCTTCTTTATAGTGAGAAAGAATACATTCAAGGAAGCACCAATTTACCGTGTTTACCAGCACAAATTGGAAGGAGGAACCAAACCCCTGGTTTTACAAGCACCGACCTAAAGGAAGTTTCTTCTCCCTATTTTTCTCCAGGACCGACTGGAAGGAGGCACCGACCCCCTGTCTTCTTTGTTTTACAGGAACCAACCTGAAGGAAGCTCCGACTCCCTGTCTCCTTTCCCTGTTTGACCGACCTGATGTCTTATGTATGTTTCTATCTTATTGAACTTCAACTCTATGCACTTCTTCATACCTTATGATGACAATTATGCTATGCGCTACCTTCACATGCAAACTGTACTCTGTCATTGCACTGCATACATCACTTGACTTCTCATTCTTCTCAAATCATACTTCTGCTGATGACTTAATTCATGTACTGTGTGATTTGCTGATATTGTAGTATTTATCTCTGTTGTCTCAACGTTATACTCTATGTGACTGCAATGATCAACTGATAATATGTGTCTCTCTAATGAATGCATGCATCTTGCATGAATTCCGTGCAGTGGTAGGTGAGTCTCCTAGCACCTAGTCCTTATTTTTGGCCCCCAAGTGATTCATTTTGGTGCATTAGCCTCCTTATCCACTCAAAGTGACTTATACACATCACTTAAGTGTAAATGTGCCCTCATGCATGCTTTTAGAAGTTTGTACAGTTAGTTCCATGATCAAATGCGCTTCGTCCCCTTGATTGCCTAGTTAACTGCCTGTTACACCTAGTTTCATTGATTCTGAGTGTAGCAATGCTCTTTTGGACACTGTCAGTAAGTTATGCACCTCCTTGGAGCCTCCTCCCCTAATTTATATCCCCAATGACTCAGTCATGTGCCAATACATCTCAGTTGACTAGCCATTGATCATTAATGGCCACTATACCTTGTCAGGTGATGGTTTCAATGCAAACTAATCCTAGACTTGAGGTGAATTCGAATCATACCAGAGAATATCAAATTCTCTCCATTGTAACTTCTATTGTTTACCACCTTATTGTTGAATGATGTATCAACAACAATTTTCCGTTTGAGTTTCATTTTCATTAGTGATTTCTGCAGTTTTTCTTCCTAAATTTCTTGTGAAATTAGTGAGGTTTGTTCAACTTTGTGATCCATCCTGTGGAATTTCACATGGTATCATAGCTTGTGAGAGCTTTGTAGATCCAGTAACAATCCTCCAAGATACATTTCCAATTTTTTTTGCAGGTTATTCCATCATCAATAGCGCATTCAGTCACCTACAATGGATCTATCTTCAATACCAAAACTCACTCCTTTCAATTTATTTGAATGGAAGGATCAAATGGAGATCTTCATGCATATAAGAGGTCTCTATAGGGTTCTAAAGGGAATTGAAGTCGAACCAAATGGTGCATTAGATAAAGCCAAGTACTTGAATAAGCTTGATGAAGCGTATGGATTGCTGTGTCTCAACATCTCCAATGATATAATATTTCATCTATCCAGTCTGAAAACTCCCAAGGAGGTTTGGACAAAGATCGAACCATTATTTGGGAAGCAAGGTGATTTGAGAGGGCATCAATTGGAGAATGAGCTGATCTCTCTGAGCCCCAACAACTTCAATTCCATCACAAACTTATTCACTAAATTCAAGAATTTGGTTGTGCAGCTAAATATGTGTGGTATTGAGAAGAAGGATGAGCAACTAATTCTCTCTATTCTGTCAAAATTGGGACCAAACTATTCTTTATTCGTATCCACCTTCCAAACAACAAAATTATCCATCTCAAATTGAAATATGACCACTCTTTCATAAAGGAGTAGGACAAATTGGTGCATATGGGAGTCATAAAACCATCTAGGGATCAAGCTCTTGCTGCTAGAGAATGGAAGAATGCAAATGGTCAAGGGTAGAAGAAATGCAAGGAGAAGAAACCGTATGAGAAGAAGCAAAAGGATCCTCCCAAATAGTCATAGGGAACTTCGAATTCCAAGAGAGGCAAGCAAAATCAAAAGGATAAGACCAAATGTCCATACTGCAATAGAGGTTTTCATCTTGAAAGTGCTTGCATGAAGAAGACAATTGATCTCATGGATAAGATTTTAGAGAAAAAAACCTTCCATTACGTACATGTGCTAGGAGGAAATAAGCCGATTCTAAATTCAAAGATAAGGAGATATGTCATGCACTCATGGATGGAACTTCAAATGCAACTTCCTTCATCATAGATTCTGGATCCTCCAGACACATGTCTACATCTAGAGATCTCTTCTTAGAATTCAAACCTACTGTTGGGCCCTCCATCCTAATGGGAGATGATTTAGAAGTTCCTTCAAAAGGAATTAGAAGGATCAATCTTGATAATGGATACTTCTTGTATTCGAGCAGACAGTAAAATCACACACATAGATAATCAAGACAAAGGATTGGATCGAATGCATTCAACCGCTTATTATTCATCTTGATGGTATTATTTATACATGAAGAGAGAAGTTGGAGAAGTTACACCCGCTCCAACTTCTCATGCATTATATCCTTAAATAATACACATTTAATGATAATGATAACATAGGAAAGTCCTTACGCCCCCCTCAACATCTCCCCCATCAACAAATCCTTTCTTCGTCCCGAAGAAAACAAAGAAATATGCATCAACATCCTGGGTTTATGCTCCTACTGAAGTAGTCCTCACTGTGAATCAACCATGCATACCGGTCTGCATAGGTACCCAGCAGCAAAAACCGCCATCTTGATAGGAAAACACATGTATACAAGGCTCTACTATGACTGGTTACTCTTCATCCTCCATCTTCAATCTGGTAGTAGTCCATCGAAGTCTCACCCTCTCACAATGGTGGTCGACTATCCTCTTTTGCAACGAGGTCTCTTGGTTTAAAGCCTCACCCTGGCTCATCTGGCCAACATCTCAATCGGCCCAGGAATCTTAGTCTGGCCGACATCTCCACCGGCTCAAGCATGCGGGGCTTTTGGCTCTTCGACTTTCTATGCCATTTCTCTATCTTCTGGATTTTTGAGGTCACAATCCAGGAACATATTTGCAATACAACATCGAGGGGTTCAATCAATTCAAATGTTATGATGTCATCATATATTGTTTAGGTTCTTCTTCCGTGTGCTGTAAGATGTCTTCTACTTGAATGTGGTCTTCATCGACTTCATCTATCGTGAGGCTTCCTGCAAGTTTGTAAATTTTTTGTTTCTTGTGATCGATACCGACTACTATATATGATCTTGGTCGTGGTCGACTGACTCGACTCGACTCTCAGTCGACTAGAGATTGACTGAATTGGAGGGATCACCTGCCTCAAAAGAGACTCATGTTTAACCGCCTCTTAACTTCAAAACTTTAAGGGAGAGTCACATCAACATAATGACTTAGTCATCACAATTACATGAATTAGATGCTTTTACTGATCACATAAAACTTAATTGACCCAACTATACATAAAAAATAGTCGACCTCGACTAGAATGAGTCAACATGGACATCAAATTTATTATAGTGGCGACCATACATTGTCATGCCGACCAACATTAGAGCTCGACAAAAAATACAATATTGACCACATTTAAAAGGTAATCCAAAAACATATCGACCAAATGAAGTGTCGACTCAATGTTTTAACTTCGACCAAAACTAAAATGAAAAGAAGCCATAGTAATGGCTCGACCAAGATCAAAGCTCAACTATAAGAAGATGACCATCGACCAAAATAGTATTGACCAAGCATATTCTTTCATTCCTTTTATTAAGAGACTCGACCAATTACAACGTCATGTTTTTGGAATAAGATATCTCCATGTGTCACCACATCAATGTTTCCATTTACTATTTGTAATTATATAGAGCGGTTAAACATCCATATCGAATAAACAAAATAATGAATTTTTCAACCAATCAATTTTACCTCAAGTCGCTTCCGTTTGTATTACACCTTCCATAAGTATAATTTTAAAACTTTGATTGATGGCTATGGGTGGATATAATGCAGACTAACTAGACAAGTTTCATCACTCGCAGACTTATACTTAGTCGACAGTTCATCGAGAGTCCCTATAGTCTTCTGGTCGACGAATGTGTGGGGTCGGTCAATAAATGATTTCTCTGAAATATGCTATCTGGTCGATGAATGATTTCTCTGAAATATTCCCGGCTGACACTACCGACTTGTTGGGTTCTTTGCTTAAGTCAACAAGCGAGTAGTTTACGACATTGAGAAAACACATTAATGTGAATGGTCTAGTCAATAAGTAGCCGCACATAGAGGCCACATATAGAATTATCATGCTACGGGTCAACACACTTTCTTTTATCAATGATAGACACTTTATATGAAGGTTGGGAAGTCGATGTTCTTCCCATTAGTCGATGTGAATGGTCGACAAGTAGGTAAACTTCCCATGATAATATCATGATAGATAAATCATTCATAGCCGACTTACTCAAGTCATTTCCCTGACTTGAACTCATATCCCTTAAAATTTCTTAAAAATGATGTATTCTTCTATATCATTTCCGACACCATATAGGAATTTATAACAAAAGTATTTAACTAGTCATACAGTTACACCAGGTCTACAATTAACAGTTAAGCAATTGAAGAAAAATATGCGAGCTAATGACCATCCTGAGTACTATTTCCAAACAGTTGGTGGCCATTCTGATCGACTATGTATTGTTATCTATCAAGGTTATTTGATCAAAAAATGTATATACAGAAAAAGATTCAACCAACTCTTTATCCACAACCAAATCCTTCGCAAGATAGGGCAATTAATGAAAAGACGAAGTAACATGATTTTACCAATCAAAGGCCCTTATAAAATTGGTGGTTGATGGCCAACTAGTACTTGCTGAACCAAGCATAATATTTATCACTGTCCAGAAAAGTGTTCGAGAACATATCTGGAGAAAAATCGTTCAAAGCAGTTGGGATTCCTCAATTATTTACGACAACAACGTTCTATAATATTTTGCACAGCATCACCATCTCTGAACATTTCTTGCAGGGTTGCTTTATTGATTTGCTCTCGTCTAGATTCATACCGCCCCCATTTGTTGCTATTGTCACCTAGACCAAATGGAGGAGGCAATGACGCCAGCTGTTGTATTCAAGCAGATAGTAAAAGCACACACAGAGATAATCAAGACAAAGGATTGGATCGAATGCATTCAACCGCTTATTATTCATCTTGATTGTATTATTTATACATGAAGAGAGAAGTTGGAGAAGTTACACCTGCTCCAACTTCTCATGCATTATATCCTTAACTAATACATTCATTTAATGATAATGATAACATAGGAAAGGCCTTACGACCCCCTCAACAATACTTCAACGATGTGCTCTATGTTCCTACCTTGGCAGCTAATCTCCTTTCAGTCTACCAGATGACACATACATGAGTTCCAAAGAAAGTAATTTTTACTCCTAATGTTGTTGAGATAACATAGATCTCATCTGGAAAAATCAAGGAATTGTATACCACCATTCCAAGCTTGATGAGTTCTCTCATTTCATGCCTTATTAAACTCAAAGTGCACTTCTTACCCATGCAAATAAAGTTGTCATAATTTGGCATGAGAGGTTTGAGCACCTCAAATACAAATATTTGCAAGAAATGAACAATCAAAACATGGTTGAAGGCCTCCCAAACATCATATTTTCTAACGGTACCTATCAAGGGTGCTTGATTGGCAAGCATCCAGAGCACAAGTTTGAAAAAGGAAAGAAAAAGAAAGCCTCATCTCCTCTCAAGCGGATTCACAGTGAAATATTAAGACCTCTTCCTCACCCATCCTCACCTATCTCTGAATAATTCTAGATACATCTTAACATACATAGATGAATATTCGAGATTCAGTTGGGTCTATTTTCTAAAGTTGAAATAAGAAATATTTAAATATTTCAAATTTTTTAAAGTTGTTGTAGAAAATTTCACTGATAAGAACATCAAGGTCCTTCATACTGAAAATGGAGGAGAGTATGTAAAGAATGAGTTTCAACTATTTTGCTTAGATGAAGGTACTAACATGTAGCACACTGTTCCATACACACCACAAAAGAATGGTGCGGCTGAAAGAGAGAACAAACCCCTAAAAGAGATGGCTACATGCATGCTCGAGTATAAAGCATTGGCTCCTAGACTTTGGGCAGAAGCTATCAACTATGCTGCATACCTCCAGAAAAAAGTTCCACACAAAGGCCTAAAAGGAAAAACTCCATTCGAATCTTGGATGGGATACACATCATATGTGTCTCATATCAGAGTCTTTGGTTCAAAAGCTTAGGCAAGGATTCCTTCAAAGAATAGGAGAGCCTCAGAGCCTCAAAGAGTGCATATTGGTTGGTTATGGACATAATGCAAAAGCCTATAAATTATTGGATTTGTCTACCATGTATACCTTCCTTGAAAGAAGTGTCCAGTTTGAAGAATGGCCATTACATGATACTCACCATGTTGAAGTAGAAATCTTACCAACTACTCCACCACAATATGTTGAACATGATAGCAAATCATCTACCCATGAAAGTTCAGAATCTTATTCAGAAAGTGAAGATGAGCACATTCTAGATCCATATCCACAAGATCTAGTCGATCCTATAGATCCAGCACCACATGATCCATCACCACTTCCAAGATGGGCTGCAAAGACCATAGAAGCTGCTGGTGAGCTTGCTGGAAATCCACAAGATCCAAGAAGAACCAGATCTCAATATCAAAGTGAAAGATTTGCATTCGCTCATACAAATCCCTTTCTTCCTGACAAATGATTTATGATGATTGGATCATATCCAAAAACTTTATTTTATTCCTCCCAAGATCCAAGATGGATAACATCTATGGATGAAGAGCACCAATCTCTTCATAAAAATGAGACTCGGGAGCTTGTTTCTCACCCTCCTGGAAGGATGCTTGTTCAATGTAAGTGGGTATACAGAACACAAATGGGATCATATGGAGAAACATACAAGTACAAGGATCACTTGGTTTCTAAATTTTTCTCTTAGGTTCAAGGGATTGACTACACAGATACCTTCTCTCTAGTGGCAAAGATGGACTCCATCCATCTTGTTTTGGATCTAGTTGCATCCAAGCAGGAGTTGCATCACATGGATGTGAAGAGCGCATTTCTTCATGGAGATATAGAGGAGGATATCTACATGAAGCAACCTAAAGGATACATTGAGGATCCTTTATTAGTGTGCATCTTAAGGAATTCTTTATATGGGCTCAAGCAGGCTCCTTGAGCATGGTATGCAAGATGGACTCCTTTCTACTGTCACAAGATTTTCATAGATGCAATTGAGATTCGAATGTCTACATGAAGAATGATGCTAACTAACTGCTCCTTATTGTTATATATGTTGATGATTTACTAATTACAGGGATCTTATCTTCATGCATTAGATCTATCAAATCAACCTTGCACAATTCCTTCTCAATGTCATATTTGGGACTGCTAAAGCAGTTTCTTGGTCTTGGAGTCTCTCAGAGTGATTCAAGAATCAAGATTGCATAGTCCAAGTATGAATCGGATCCACTCGATAGGTTTCACATGACAGATTGAAAACCAACAACATTTCCTTTCTTTCAAGTGTTAGTATTGAAGATGGTTCTTCTTCACCATTGGTGGATAGTACCTTGTATAGACAACTGATCAGGAGTCTTTTTTTTCTTACACATACTCACCTTGATCTATCCTATGCATTGAGTGTTGTCTCTAGATACATGCAAGAGTCTCATGAGATTCACTAGAAGGAAAATAAAAGG
This sequence comes from Larix kaempferi, assembly GCA_027924585.1. Taxonomy (NCBI): domain Eukaryota; kingdom Viridiplantae; phylum Streptophyta; class Pinopsida; order Pinales; family Pinaceae; genus Larix; species Larix kaempferi. The sequence continues at coordinate 1,308,170 of BSBM01001871.1, read as the reverse complement.
ATATTGCATTATGTGAAGGTAAAAAGACCTATGGTATTCACTATGCAGCTGGGTCTCCATTGAACATTGTTGGGTACACAGATTCAGATTGGGATGGAGACAGCTTAGATCGAAAGTCTACATCAGGGTATGTTTTCATGTCTCGATCCGGTCCTATATGTTGGTCGAGCAAAAAAAATGCAACCCTTTCTCTTTCATCTGCTAAAGCCGAGTACAAAGGTGCAACGAATGCAACCACATAGTGCATTTGGTTGCAGGACATATTATCCGAGTTTGGTATTTGCTACAGTAGTGCATTTGGTTGCAGGACATATTATCCGAGTTTGGTATTTGCTACAGTACTCCACCCGTCATCTTCTATGACAATCAGAGTGTTATTAGGATTTCCATAGATATGGTTTAGAGACAGAGGACCAAACTGTTGATGTATTTGTAACTTCAAAATGTATTTCACTTGTATATTTCATATTGTATTCATATGACATTGTACTTCCGACGGAGAGGTTTCATTCCTCTGATTGGGAAGGTCATCATTTTATATTTTAGGGTTATTAGACTTCGCTTGCGGGGTCGGACCAGAGTTAAGTTATAGTGGGTTATTAGACTCTCCTAGGAGAGGTCGACCCAGTAGGGTAAAAGGAAAGCGGAAGACAAGTAGAAATAGAGAGGAGCACCTCTCTATTTATTCATTCATTCACTCATTCATTCCCTCAAGTGAGTAGCGCGCACAAGTGGAGGAGGAGAAGCTGCTAGGAGACTATCTCTTGTTATTGGGGTTTTGTATAATTGCTCATTCTATCTCCGAGGAAGTTGCGGGGTTTTCTCCTTTATGGTTTCCCGGGTGAAATGCTTTGTGTCTATTGTCTCTTGTGATTGATTGATATGCTGTACATGTTGTTCTCTCAGATAAGATCCTAGATCATATTGAATTAATGATGAAAAACTAACACAAACACATTGAGATACATATGCACTATATCCAAGGATTTGTGCATGATCGTACCATCACACTGCTCTACTGCCCTTCATTAGAGTAGATTGCAGATATTTTCACCAAAACGTTTTCAGTGAAAAATTTCACTCATCTCCGATCCATTCTTGGGGTGAGTGATAATTTGGTTGATTATATTTCTTACAATCTATTTTGAGAGGGGGTTTTGTTCCCACTGGGTTTTCCCACTTTCCTTAGTTTTTTTTATATTGTTGTACGGGGTGACCATTGGTCTCAGTAACCAGGGCCCTATTTTCCTCATAGTCAGGCTTAAGGGGGGGTGTTGGCACATTCTAACCATATAAAAATTGTTTTGCATGAATTCCATGCAGTGGTAGGTGAGTCTCCTAACACCTAGTCCTTACCCCCCCTAGTGCTTCATTTTGGTCATCATTAGCCTCATTTTCCACTCAGAGAACCTTATCCACATCGTTGAAGTGTAAATTCTCCCTCATGCATGATTTTAGGAGTCTTTACAGTCATTTCCATGATCAAAGGTGCCTTGTCCCCTTGATTGCCTAGTTAATTGACTGTTACACCTAGTTTCACTGCTTCTGAGTGTAGGAGCGGCATTTTTATCACTGTCAGTTAGTTATGTGCCTCCTTGGAGTCTCCTACCCTAATTTCTATCCACAATGAATCAGTCATGTGCTATTCCACCTTAGTTGACTAGCCATTGAGCATTAGTGGTCACTAGACCTTATTGGGTGATGGTTCCAATGCAAACTAAGCTTGGACTTGAGGTGAATTCGAATCCTACCATAGGCTATCGAATTCTCTCCATTGGAAATTGTATTGTCTACCAGCTTATTGCTGAATGATGTATCAACAAAAATTTTCTATCTGAGTGTCATTTTCATTAGTGATTTCTGCAATTTTTCTTCCGAAATTTATTGTGAAATTAGTGAGGTTTGTTCAGCTTTGTGATCCATCCTGTGGAATTTCACACTCAAAAGAAGAGATGAAATCTTTAAGTATGCCATATTATTTGAGCTTGGTTAGTCCCCCCAAATAATGAGTGTTAGTCTCAAAAAATTCACATAGGTATAAGAAAAATTGTGTCCAAGCAATATAAACCTTGTGAGATTTACTATGTCATTGCCACCATTTCCAACATCCAAGCTCCAAATATAAGACTCCTAGTTGAAGTTTCAACAAATCATCTTTTTTTTCATGTAGGAAAAAGTAATGTTCCATTTGGGTGACCCACCTAATGGTTCAAATCCATTGAACTTGTTGAGATCAAATCTAGGAAGTTGATTCCACATGTGAATCATCTGATCATGGTGAAGCAGAGTGACTTGAGGCCTAGTGGGATTGGGGAACCAACCCCTTTCTTTTATGGAGGTTTTTCGATATCTCGGTGACCCAAATTTGGTGGAGTACTAAAGAGTGACATGACTTGGTACATTTGGTCGGGTATAGACTCCAATTTGGAAATCTTGGCATGGATGCCATCAATATTTTTCTGAGCATAAGAGTGGTTTTAGTCTATATTATTTTGTAACTCATCAAACTATGTTTCTAGGTGGGAAAATTTATGGGATATTTCTACCCATTGAGTGTTATTCATAGAGAGATGGGTCCACAAAATGGTTACAATATAATGGTACTAATGCGATCAAATTGACACAAGGATTATGTTAAGATATGTTTGAAAGAAGGATGTGGTTAGGATGAGGGATGTGAGTCCACATAAGCTGTTAATGGAGAGTGGTACCAATTTGATAATCTTAGTGAAAGGATTTTGTTGAGACATGCCTCAAATAAGGGTGTGGGTAGGACCCATAATTTTTTTTTCTACTCTTAGTGAAGTTATACTTCCACTTGAATCTTACTTCACTACCATAATTCCCAAATTCTCAACATTGCAATATATGTAGGAATGGTGTTGACTAGAAATGAAGGAATGGGTTTCCAAGGTCCTAAAGCAAGGGAGTGTTAGGTGTTGTATATATTTGATATACTTGTAGCTTCCAACAGTAGTACTCATCCCAAATGGTTGTTCCTGCTTTCTTCAGGACGAAGAAAGGCTTTGTTGGTGGGGGAGATGTTGGTGGGGCCTTTAGGCCTTGTAATAATCTTAATATAAATTGTATAAGCTAATGAATGGTTCGTTGGAGAGGGTGTAACCGCTCCAACCACATTCCCTATGTATAAATATACCTTTCAAAGATGAATAAGATAGTTGAATGCATTCGACTCATATCTCTTTGTCTTGGTTATTCTATGTGATGCTTCTTACTGCTTGAATACAACAGTGGCACCGTTTCCTCCTTCACTTGGCTGGGTGATAGCAGCAGCGAGTGGGGGTGGCTTGAGTCCGTCGAGGAAAGCCAAAAATAAACCCTGCAGGAAACATTACAAAATGGTGATGCTGCGTGATGTTGCTATAAATAAATGATGCTCTCCATATATGCTCTCGAAGATCCCTGCCTGCTCCATGAAAACAAAAAAAATTCTAGTCTTCTGTGATGACTATGTTTGGATGAGTGAAATAGAAGTCTACTTGTTGCGTTATGTAATTACAGTTAAAGATATATACTTCTATATTATTTTTATGCATGTATATGAAGATAAGTCGGTTTCATATGAATCCAACATTCCAGAATAAAAATATCGCTTGTACGAATATTTGTATAAATATTTTTCTTGGTGAAAAATATGTTGGCTACATCCAGAGCCATCAACTGAAGCAACCAACTGCCCGTCGATGGAAGTAATCATGCAAAATAGAAGTAGACCCGTTGTCTGGAACAATGATCTCCCCCAGACCAGACCTATCGTTCAGAGCTGTCGTCGTCTTGGGAAATTATGCATTGACCACTGAATGCTACGTTCAAATCTATCAGACCTACTAATATGCCAACCAGACTCATTTCCCACCTTTTGAAGACCAAAGCTATTCGAGCTGGTTCAGTGATCATCATAATTTGCTATCAATGAGAAATTATATCGACCCGAAGTCAAGAAATCCATATTTTGTTTTACAAGATGGCATTCTGCGGCAATGGTGACCAAATCCATATTTCAACGTCTTACAATACTCTGGATGTGGCTGGAGGAGTCGACGACTACCAATTTTTTTTAAAGGTCTATCTATTGATGTAAACAAGGTCTGTTAACTATGTAATTTCCTGTCGACTAGAGGAGATTACCGACTGAAGTTGTTGTTTAGCCACCGACGAGTATACTCTGTTATCCATAGTTTGCTAACAGATTATATTCCATCAACCAACATATTATGCTTCGGAGAAGATGATAAGGGACATTGATTTGCAGCTGGTCGATAATCAAAATTTATATGTTTTGACTGTATCGCTATGATGATTTGTTGGTCTCGTTCATACCAATCACAATATGAAGGATCAAATTCTTCACTCGACCAGATAATACCAGCACTGACCTCTGCAGTATGTTCGTAGACCAGAACAATATATCGACCACCGTCGAGGAGAGCAGTCCATCATCGATAATAACATCGAATGCCACATGTATCGACCAACGTCAAGGAGAGCGTGTCCACAAGCAACAAGGTATTCGAAGGTGTAGCTGTGACCCAATGTCCACCCTCCATGAAAAAATCACAGCGTCCAATTATGTGGGTAAAACAACTTTCATATTGTTTAAAGTAACGTCGACCAATTTGTGTGCTTTGTTGTTATATTGACCTGAAATTTTGAAGTTTGCATACATATATGAGTCATGGTTAGTTGGTTGATATGGTTGACCAGAATTCAGGTTATTATTAATTTTTTATACTTTATAATAAGGTCGATATAAAGTGGGTGACCACTTATTAAAATATTTTTGGGTCTATGCTTATTGTAAATAATGATCCAACTTTATGGTCGATGTATAAGATGATGAGTCATTTGTAAGTTGAATCTCTCTCTCTCTATATATATATTGGATCGAGTCAATTAAGTTACTATGGCAAAGTGACTTTTCTTTACAAAGTTTTAAGTCGAGGGGTATGAAACTTGAGTCTTTTCAAGGCAGGTGATCCCCTTCACCTTTGTAAATCAAGTCAGTCTCTAGCCGACTTAGTAAGTCATGTTGAGTAAAGTAAGTCGAGTCGAGTCAGAGTCAAGTTAGTTGGCCACGACCAATATCAGTCGGTATCGACCACAAGCAACATACCATTCATAAAATTGCAGGAAGCCTCACGGCTTAAGCTGTCGACGAAGACCATATTCAAGCAATAACCATCTTACACCACACACAAGAAAGAGATTAATGATCACATGATGATGCCTCAAAGAACACTTGAACTGATTGAACCCCCCGGTGCTGAAATACATAGACATCTCTTGAGTGTGATTTCAAAAGTTTGAAGGAAGTTGGTGAGCTGGTGTAAAGGTAGAGCGTGGAAGCCCAGAATTTCCTGGACCGATGGAGCTGAAAGCCGATAGGAAGGTGAAAGGGTGAGGCTCGATTGACCACTACCAGACTGTTGACGAAGGATAAAGAAATCACGACTCATGGTTGTTTTTGCATGTCTTCTTCGGGACGAAGAAGTGTTTTGTTGGTGGGGGAGATGTTGAGAGGGCCATTTAGCCACCTTTTTGGTATCATCCTGTATTAGTGTATGTTATTGTATATTTAACAATTGAATGGTTGGAGCAGGTGTAACCGCTCCAACCTCTCCACTTAAATTATAAATACTACCTCAATGAATGAACAAAGTGACTGAACGTTCCGTCCATATTATGATCTTCTTGATGGTTTGTTGTTTGACGAACGATCTACCAAGAGCGGACTCGAGGCCTGATCTCCCTAGCTCAACGTGAGTCTAGAACAAATAGGACAGAATATAAATCACTCTCCTAGAACTAATTAAGGATCAAGGAACTAGATACGTTTACCTTATAGATCGCTAATCCTTTTATCCTTGAATGCTGCTCCAAGCCTGACGATCTTCAGATTTGAGCTGCAAAACCTGTCAAGATAACAAGACAACAAAACAAGTGAAACGTATCTATACAATAATAGATCTAAGTAAGCATTTAAGTAGGCAAACTATGCAATACATCATTAATACAATGAGATTGGTGGAAAGAACTTATATTACTGTATTGAAAAGAGAAATACATAGGATGAGAAGATTACGACCAATGACTTAACACGGCAATCCTTTTCCGACCAAGCCAATGCCAAAGCCTCCCAAGGAAGTGTGAGTCTCCCAATAGATGAGTAGAGATCTCTCCCAAAGTAATTTCACTAGCATGTAGACACTATAGACTTCCTCCCTTTGGAATGGGAGAGAGCTTCACTTATATAGGACTAAGTGGATAGGGTAGGTTCATATACGGTAGGAGAGAGATAGGGGATCCTTTCCAATAGGTTAGGAACCGAATGCCAGCTCTCCCAAAGGTCAGGGATAGGGATCCATGTCAGCTAGCTTCGAGAATGGGATCAAAGGAGCTATTTTTTTCCATTAACTGACATCGTTGCAGTCTATAAGAGGCCAAGTTGCGACGTCGTAGGCTGCATGAGGAAAACCTGCGATAACCTCTCAAAACCTAGTATGAATGGGTTCACATCTCTTCCAAGTTAATGACTTAGTCAAGGAAACTTTAGGGATGTATACATTGAGTCTCAGGGTAGCAAGATTTAGGTGTAACAGAATGCCCCCCAAAGCATGAAGCTGTTGAAATTGGACAGGTGAAATGCTTTGACAGAAGGAGTGGCAATGGACTTGTCGGATGAAGGATGTTGCTGCAGTACAACTGAATCTGAGTACACCGTCTCATATGACTCATAACATGGTTGCCAACCAATACAATGCTTGTAGATCAGCGGAAAGGTAAAGAAAGGGAAGCGATTGTTTTGGAACAATGCCCTCATGCAGAGCTAGAAGGTCCCAGCCATCAGGAGAATTTTGTGAAGACCAAAGGACTTGGTTCCAAAAACCCAAGTAAAGGGTGAAATGCAAGACAGACCTACCATGTTTTGTGAATTTTGGACATGTATATAGCATGTATGTATTCCTAGGTATTGGAACACCGAGGACGGTGTTATTCCAAGGGGAGGAGAATGTCACGTCCCCCATTTTGACCCTTATAATATTTTGGGCTATAATGTAAATAATGTATGCATATTATGTATGATCCTAGCGTGGAGCTCAAGGCCAAGGCCCTGCTAGTGAACGCTCGATCTAAAAGAGGCAAGTATTTGATATTATGCTACCCATGTGCTAGAGAACCATGGGAATTGTAAATATGCATTTTAATATAAATGCCCACAACTAGCTATGCAATGCAATAAGAGATGGGGGCATAATATTACAAGGAATTGGGAGGAGGATATTCAAACCCTTGAGCCAATCAAGTCAATCCAAGTGTCAATGAGAGAACCCATCAAACCCTCAACTACCCATGTTGATTGTTGTACCCAATCACCAATTTCTCCCAAGAATTAGTTGAGGTAGTTAATGCCTTGGGGAATGGAGAGGTATGGTTGTCCAAATTTGAGTATGGGCAAGCCACCCTTCCTAGAGATTTGTGTTTGGATTCTTGGGCAAGTAAAGGGCCACGAAATTTCCCCCAATCCATTATTCAACCATCAGTCTTGCTCCCTCACGAGTTGAGAGCTACCTGGGCAGTTCCCTCCATGGTTTTGCTGTGTTTACCTTCATTTTCCTAGCTGGGAAGGGCATTTTTGTTGTGGCTAACAGTGGGGAAGAGAGGGGAAATGATTTGGGGTTTATATGAGGATGTTTTGGCCCACTGAATGCTCATACATATGTGGGATAAATCAGTTTTCTTCCCTGGGGTTCATTCCCTCTTCCGACAATCCGTTTTTGGTGTGCCCACGTTTTGGGGAAAACCCATAGACCCTATTCTATGAATCCATGGTTGAATTGTGTATCCATGGCAGTTTTGAGCTACTGTGTGTAAAAGAATGTTGGGGTTGAGATGGGTATCCAGTGCTTTGGCCGTGCAGGGTTTGAGAGTCCCAAGTTCCTTGTAGATATGATGCCCAGCTTGGGGGTGGTCTCTGAGTGCTGAAATAATACAGGCTGGGCAGAGACCTACGGTTGGGTGGAACGTTGCAGCGACATAGCTAGTTGTTGGGACAACATTACATCAAGATGAGCATTTTCTTATGTAATTACTTCTGCAAATGTATTAATTTGTTGGTTGTGTTAAATTGAATGGCATCATGTAATGTGTGTGGATGAGGTTTTCATTCTGCTGTGCATGTTTAATTGATTTACATCTGCACACATGTATTTCTTTGCTTTAAAATCTAAGGTATGGGTTGAGTTTATGTAAAAGTGCCATAGAATGGCATCAGGTTCCCTTCCTTGCATTGGGTCCAAGGGTGGGGACGTTACATCTGTTAACTGGCCCAACCCAGTAGTGTTTTGTTTTAACATTCTCCTAAATACGTCGAACTAAGGGATGAAACCCTCTTTTGTAAAAAAATGATAATACAATGTTTTGTTTTGGGAAATATAAAGATACAGTTTTGTGTTTAAATTATAATGTGAATTTGACTTAATACTACGGTATTGAAAAGAAAAAGACGCCGAAAGCCATAGGCTATCTTGTTGAACTGGTCTGTGGTTTTAAAACTCTGTGTTAATTGCTATTTAAAGTTTAACATTTTCAAAGATAGTTCAAAAGATTAACTAAGTGGCTTGGCCACTCATTAGGGTAGCTGTTTAGACTTGGTAGTTGTTACGATTGATTGTGAAAAATGTTTTCGTTTTAAAAAGAAGGGCATCAACCCTATCGAGAGGATCAAAATCAATATCGAAAATACTCGAATACTCGCAAAGAGTTTCTCGCTGAGAGAGTATTAACCCTTAGTTAATTGACCATAAGATAAAAGTGATTTCAATTCTTTGATACTATTCAAAGAAGTAATTTCTAGCTCTATCGTAAGGAATGTTTGTGAAAAGAATGTTAAAGTGTTTAGGATTCAATCGTGTGTTTAGAAATGTTTGACAAACTGATATAAATTATGTTTATGAGGTTTCGATGAAATGTTTTTAAGAGTTTGATCGACTCTTTTTCCTATTCAAAATGTTAAATGCTACGATTTTTTTATTGCATAAATTATTATATAGGAAGAAGAAATAGAAACTGCTGCAAGGGTTAGAAAGATGACATGAAAAATAGTATAAACCCTAGACTAAGCTATTACTAGCGAAATAGAAATAAGATCAAATGTTTGATGATGTTATTTAATTTACAGCTGTTATAGTTTCCTAAATACTGTATAATAGAAAGATAAGTTCTATATTTAGACATATAAACTGTTTATTTTCATGATAAATGTAGTTGCTAACAGTAAGGGATAACAATACTCTATACTTAGAAAATAAATGTTTTTGTAGCTATTAAATTCAATACATCCCGATGAAAGAAATATAGTGAACTTGAAACATTTAACTAATAATAGAATGATAAGAGAAAGACATAGAATTATATAATTTAATACAAAATATTAATGGAAGGAAAAACTTAATGAAATGCAAAAGTATTGATCTTCTCATTCACCTGGCAATCTTCCTATCAATTTATCTACCTTAATTTCTTCTCTGTACTAGAGTACGATGCAGATCCATTAGCATGGGGGAAAATGCAGAGAATATTTTATTCAATTAATCATTCATAATCAGTACTATACAGAATCCTAATTGACTCAAACTAAAATAAATGCATTTGTTCAATAATATCTTTGAAACCAGTAAATCAATAATTGCAGATAGAACTTTAACTACTTAGAATTAGAAAAACATAGTAGAACCAGTAAATGAAGACAGGGCCGACAAACACCCAAGGAGGCCTGTTCCTCCCAACCTTGTCCAGAAGAAGCAGCCAATCTATTTGCTTCCTTTGGACCCCTGAGCCTGTTCACTGAACCACTAGGTAGAATATTCTAGGTAGAAGAAAGGTATTCAACTTCAGCACTCGGTATAATATCTTAAGCACTCAATACTATAGCTTCACCACTCAATAGTATAACGCTGAACTCAGCAGTATCAAAGGAAGACTTACTCCATGATAAAAGACACAACATATCCCCTCATTGAATCTCTTGGGTGCAAGCACAACAAAACCCTAAGGTAAATTTCCTCGTTAGGAAAAGTGATGAACCTCAGTTCATAATTCAATGGCTCTTTTATAGATTTCCTAGGTCTTGAGTGGTCAGTTTAAGAATAAATGAGCCTCAAGCTCCAGTCCCACCTTCCAGGGAACTATAACCACATTTTAAGGGAGTTGTCCCATACCAACAACTAGTTAGTTGAATCATGATGCTGCCATTTGTCATTTCCTTCTACCCTAGATTCCATTCCACCTAGTGGGTCAGTAAACACTCTTTCAAGAGTCTCCTTAGGTGTTTGTCTCCTATTTAATTTATTAAATAATAAAATATTGTGCAAATTACAGTCATCCTTGGACACTTTTCCAACATAAAAAAATTACAATAAAAATTAACATAATGTTTCCAACATAAAATGTTCTTCAGCAAAAAGGGTATGTTACGAACACCCCCACTTAAGCTCAACATCATCCTCGATGTTGCTTATTCTTCATCAGATTCCTCATGGAATAGAATTGGATATGCTGCTCGCATATTACTTTCCAATTCCCAAGTAGCTTCATCAGGGCTAAGGTTCTTCCATTGCACCTTTACCTGCCCTATGGTGCGATTTCGAAGCATAATTTCCCTCCAGTCGAGAATACAGTCCGGTTCCACCTGAAAATCTCCTTCGGGCTCCACCTGTACTTCATTCCAATTTAGCACATGAGTATCATCGTGCACATACTTCTTTAAAATAGAAATGTGAAAAACATTGTGGATTTTTAAATTACATGACAATGCCAATTGATATGCAACAATTCCAATCCTTGATAGGATTTCGAATGGTCCACAATACCTTGGTGCTAGTTTAGCACAAATCCCAAGCTTTGAAAAACTTTTCTTGGGTTTTACCTTTATAAAAACATGGTCTCCCACCTGAAATTCTTTTTCAGTGCGTTTCAAATCTGCATAACTTTTTTGTCGATCTTGGGCAACTTTTAAGTTACCTTGAACATGTTTCATGGTTAGCTCCATTTCTTTCAATAAATCTGGTCCTATCATTAATATGTCTACAAGGTTATCCCAAGAAATAGTTGTACAACATTTTCTTCCATACAAAATCTCAAATGGACTTAACTAGTTGATGCTTGATAATGATTATTGTATGCAAATTCTGCTAAATGTAGATAATCTTCGCACTTAGATGGCTGATCTTTGACATACATTCTTAGCATTTTTTCTAAAATATGGTTTACCGTTTCTGTTTGACCATCAGTTTGTGGGTGGAAAGAAGTGATGAAATTTAGTTTAGTATTTACACCTTTAAACAGTGCTGTCCAAAAATTTCTAGTGAACTTAGAGTCCCGATCAGAAATAATTACCTTTGGAATTCTGTGCAAGTGAAAGATTTGTTTCATGAATACATCTGCAATGTTAGAAGCTTTAAAAGTGGTTTTAACAGGAATAAAATGAGCAGCCTTACTTAACTTGTCCACAACCACCATTATGGAGTCATTCTGTTTCTGGTTTTTAGGCACCTGCAATAAAATCAATACTTATAATCTCCCATTTCCATTTTGGAATTGGCAATGGCTGCAATAGTCCATCTGGATGTTGATGTTCATCCTTAATGGTCTGACATTCAAAACATCTAGCTATATATTCAGCCACTTCATTCTTCATGTTGGGCCAAAAATAATCCTTCTTTAACATAGTTATCATTTTCTGATAACCTAGATGTCCTGAATAAGGACTCTTATGAACTTCATCCAAAATTAATAGCTTAACCTTTGACATATTTGGTACATAAATTCTATTTTTATAAGTCATTAACCCCTTTTTATCAATGTTGTAATCTGTGATTAAATTTTCAGATACATTTTGAGCAACATTACCAAGCAATTTTTGATAATTTTGATCTTGTTTAATTCCTTCTTCAATCTGATTTTCAAGATCTGTCTAAAACGTGTTGATTGCTGCCACAAAACTCAATTTGGCATTTCTGTTCAAGGCATCAACAACTTTGTTTTCTTTCCCTTTAATGTGTTGAATCTCAAAATCATACTCGCTAAGGAAAGCTAGCCATCTAGCTTGCCTTGCGTTAAGATTTGTTTGATCGAACAAATTATTTAAACCTTTATTATCTGTCATTAGTATAAAATTTCTTCCAATCAAGTGATGGTGCCACATTTTTAGTGCATGTATCATGGTTGCCAACTCAAGATCGTAAGTTGCATAATTCTTTTCATGGATTTTTAGTTTCCTTGACTCAAAAGCAATGGCATGACCTTCTTGAGTTAAGACCCCTCCAAGTCCATCGTTGCATGCATCAGTGCATACAACGAAATCCTTATTGGGATCAACAATTTTTAAAATTGGTGCAGTGGTTAATAATTCTTTTAACTTATTAAATATTTCTTGACACTTTTGATCCCATACGAATTTCTTCCCTTTCTTCTGCAGAGAAGTAATGGGGTTTACAATTCTTGAAAACCCTTCAATAAACTTTTTGTAGTAACCTGTTATCCCCATAAACGATCGAACGTCAGTTGCATCTTTAGGGATAGGCCACTCGTTAATTGCTTTTATCTTGTCAGGGTCGACAGAAATTTCATATTTAGAAATTATGTGACCTAAGTACTGTATTTTATCTTTATAAAAATCACATTTACTGAACTTAGCGTAAAGCTGATGTTCTCTTAAAACTTGCATAATTATTCTTAAATGTTCATCAGGCTCTTCTTTAGTTTTTGAGTAAATCAGAATATCATTAATGAACACAACTACAAACTTATCCAAATATTTATGCAGAACATTTTTCATTAAATACATGAACACTGCCGGTGCATTGGTTAGCCCAAAAGGCATAACTACAAACTAGTAGTGTCCATATCGCGTTCTGAATGCAGTTTTGAATATGTCTTCGTATTATATTCTAACCTGATGATACCCGGACCTTAATTCAATTTTAGTGAATATCTCTGCTTCGCGTACTTGATCAAATAGATCATCTACGTGGGGTAAGGGATATTGGTTCTTAATTGTCATTTTATTAAGTTGATGGTAATCAATGCACAATCGCATGGTACCGTCCTTCCTTTTAACAAAAATTACTGGTGCTCCCCAAGGAGACACACTTGGCCTTATGTAGTTTTTATCTATTAATTCTTTCAGCAGAGATTTCAACTCATTTAACTCCAAAATATTCATCCTATAGGGATCCTTTGAGTTTGGTACCGCACCTGGTACTAACTCAATAGTGAAATCAAGTTCTCTTTTTGGAGGTAATCCTGGAATTTCTTCTGGGAATACATCAGAGAAGTCCCTAAGGATGGGAATATCCTCCAGTTTAACTTGTCTTCTTTAGATGAACACTATTCATTAATAATATTAACAACAAACATTTTACAGCCCTTTATGGGAGCTCTCTTAACTTGTAAAGCAGAAATTTGTCTTACTGAAATATCCCTATGAATTCCTTTTACTGTTTCAGTTTTACCTTCATTATTCAAACAAGTAAATGATTTCTCATAACAATTAAGCACTACTCTATGTTGTTCAAGCCAATCCATGCCAATCAACAAGTCATATGACCCTAAGGGTAAAACATTTAGATTAACTTGGGTTTTCAGCTGATTCAAAAATACATCACAATTTTTAACAAAGTCTGTAACCTTTCTTTTAGTGCCTGTTGCTAGCTGAACTAACCAAGAATTATCAAACTTTTCTATTCTTAACTTGCAATTTTTTACTAATTCAGGTGAAATGTAGCTCAAACTTGCACCTGGATCTATTAAAATAAAAATAGATTGGTTTTGTAGAATACCTTTGATTTCGACCATGGACGTTTGATGGTCTACTTGCCAATTTTCCAGCGCTGCATTTATCCTTGGCATTTCTCTTGCCACATCACCAACTGTTGGTTCTGCTTGTATGCTATGAATGTTGTTGACTGTCCTTTTGTTGTGTGGGCAATCTGCTCTCTTATGTGGTCCGCCGCAATCAAAACACTTCACAGGTCCTTTCTATTCAGCATACCTGGTGTTGTTCTTGTTAATAAATACATTTCTTGCAGCAGTAAAATTCTGTGGTGCATTACTCCTGTAATTATTATTACTTGGAAAACTTCTGTTATTAAAACTTTTCTTAAAACTTCCAGAATTTTGATTAAAAGTCTTCTTCTTGTGATCAAAACGATTAGGCTTATTACTCTTTCAGCCAGTTGTTCCTTCTCTTTTTCTATTTTGATCAAAACAGAAGTTAGCTTTCCTCATAGACCCTTCCAGAGTGGAAGGGTTATCATACTCGATCCTGTCTTTTATGTTTGAAGGTAGACAACTTAGAAACCTTTGTACCTTAGGATTCTCTTCGATCATGTAAGGTACATACCTTAGCAAACTGAGGAACTTGCTGCACAACTCCTTCATGCTCATAGTACCCAATTTTAAATCATAAAACTCTTTTGACTTATCTTCAAAGTACTGTTCTGACAAGAACTTTTTCTTAAACAGCTTTTTAAACATATTCCAAGGTTACATCTCTTTCCTTTATGATCTTTTTCCTTTTAAGATCCTACCACCAAATATTTGCCTTTCCGGTCAGATTGTAAATAGCCATCTGGGCTTTTAACTGAGAAGAGTAATCATAAATATTAAAATACTTCTTCATCCCCGACAACCATGCTTCAACTGTTTCACCATTTTCACCTTCACCATTAAAAGTTGCTGGTTTAATCTTTTTAAATTCCCCAGTAGTTTGTTCATGATGCTTATATTTTCTCTTTTTAGAACAACAATCACTGTCACTGCTGTCATGATCAGAATTACGATTACTTTGATCAGATTCTGAGGATGAGTAACTATTACTTCTACCATTCCTTGCTTTCTTGTGTTTATGTTTGTGGGACATTGTCACAGAATCAGACTTCACTTATGATTTCCTGCCTCTTTCCTCCTTGTGATAATTCTCCATTAAAATTTGATTTAACTCCTCCTGAGCCTCCAAAATGTGTTCATTTTCTTCCTTAAAAGTTCTTATCTCAGATTTTAAATCTTTTACCGTACGAAGAAGTTCTGAAGATTGGTTATTTAATTCAACATATATTCCTTCATTTTTATTGTTATTATGCTCATTACGAGGAGATCTGTCCTCTAATGATTCCTCTAGTATTTCCATACCTGCAAAATGTCAAACTGTTCTGTACAGAAACATAATTAAAATAAAAGTTAGTAACATAAACTTTCTGATTTTCATTTTCTGTTTTGCACATGTCAGCTTATTAAGTCCTAGTGTTTGAACTCACGCTTTGATACAACATGTAACAGATGAAAAATTCACTAAAAATTTAAAATTTTTAAATTAGCATTAATTACTAAAAATGCTGACTGTGGAAATAGAATGTTTGTTAAGCATTTAACTAATAGCAGTTTTATCAATGTGACAATTTGTAAATAAAACAATAGTTCATTTGAAATAAAATATAATTCTACAAACAGTATTTAAATTCTCATGCGATACAGTTTTTGCGATAAATACTGAATGTTATGTTTGAATGTTGATGAAGGGGTTCCTATGGGGTGACCTGAGGTTTACTTAGTTTTGATAGCTAAAGCATTGAACCTGTTCCTTTTCGAAGATTTACAGGTAAGGTATTACAACAATTTCAAGTACTTCAAGCAATTCAAATTATGTTTTAGCTATCCGTGAATGCATTAAGATAGTTATGAGTACTTATGTGCATGAAAGTTATTGATTGTATGGATTTTCAGTTCTTTTTCAGTTTAACAAGTTCTAGCCTAGTTATTCATACCATTCACGAAAATAAGTGTTATTATTATCTACATTGGATTGTTAATGAATGTATTGAAAAGAAAGTACATACTCTACAGACTCTTAACTTCATGCTAGATTAGAAATGTATAATGTTATGTGGATCGTATTATCGTGTCAAAATGCAATAATAACATATTGAGAATACTTGATATGTGGGTACTCCATATTTTATGCTTGATCCAAGTTATGGAAGCATATGTTGCATTCTATTCTAATACCTGCAAGGGTTAGAGAACTTTTTATATTTCAAGTACGAGTATATAGAAATTTTCTTACTATTGCAAACAAAGTTTGACCTATTGCATCCATTATATTACAATGCACATACTAATGATCCCTAAATTATATGTCGAAAACCATGCTATATAAACGCGACCTATTTACATATAGAATCAAATGCATCATGTATATATTGACTACACAATTATGAACTAAATATTTTCGATTAAATATCTCTACTAGTCATTACACTAGGGTGTCGATATAGTGTGGGTTTAGAATTATAAAAAAATGATACCATGCTTATTTATTGGATTCTATTTCTAATGCCACTACCATATATTACCCATAGTGCATCTCCATGTGTTATACGTAAAAATTTGCGACCTATTCATCGTATGAAACACTCATATGAATGTGAACTATGCATTGGGGACGTTATGAAATAATGTAATGCAAGCCTAGATGCATTGCTATGCAATAGTTGCGATAACTTTGAAAACACGAATTATTAATGT
The DNA here is from genome assembly GCA_027924585.1 of Larix kaempferi. Taxonomy (NCBI): domain Eukaryota; kingdom Viridiplantae; phylum Streptophyta; class Pinopsida; order Pinales; family Pinaceae; genus Larix; species Larix kaempferi. Next base: position 1,291,568 of record BSBM01001871.1, on the reverse strand, counting down.
TATGTAATTTGCGCCAATGTAGTGTTAATGGGAATTAACAAGTCCTTTACTGCTCTATAGTCCTTCGAGGGTTGTTTTTAACGTGTCTGATTTGAACTTTAATGCCCTCATCTACTCCATTAGTGGAATGTCTCGTTGGTTTTCCATGTGGTGGATTCCATGTGAAGTCTTGTGCAAAATGTTGATGGCTGTTTGAGCTGTGCGATAGTAATTTGATGAATTGCCTCCGAGCTGGATTCTACGTTGGTTGAGTTATTAATGAAACCTCGAATGTACCAATGTTTTGAACTCTGTGATTTCCAACTGGCTCGATCACCTCCATTGATCTGGATTGTCCTCGGGTTGGGGTATTGACCTAACTTCTCATACTACATCTTTGCTTGTAATTACTCCTTGGCATTCATTTGGAGAAACAGGGCTTGGGAGAGAGGCCGACAGGCCGCGTAGTTGTAGGGTTTGAAGGCCGAACGCCAGAAGACTCCCTCCTTAGTTTCGATGGTGAGACCTTCAGTTATTGTTATTAGGTACATTTCTTGCAGCAGTAAAATTCTGTGGTGCATTACTCCTATAATTATTATTACTTGGAAAACTTTTGTTCTTAAAAATTTTCTTAAAACTTCCAGAATTTTTATTAGAACTCTTCTTCTTGTGATCAAAATGATTAGGATTATTACTCTTCCAGCCAGTTGTTCCTTCTCTTTTTCTGTTTTGATCAAAATAGAAGTTAGCTTTCCTCATAGCCTCTTCCAAAGTGGAAGGGTTATCATACTCGATCTTGTCTTTTATGTTGTAAGGTAGACAGCTTAGAAACCTTTGTACCTTAGGCTTCTCTTTGACCATGTAAGGTACATACCTTAGTAAAATGAGGAACTTGCTGCACAACTCCTTCATGTTCATAGTACCCAATTTTAAATCATAAAACTCTTTCGACTTATGTTCAAAGTACTGTTCTGACAAGAAATTTTTCTTAACTAACTTTTTAAACATATTTCAAGGGTACATCTCTTTCCTTTATGCTCTTTATCCTTTTAAGATCCCGCCACCAAATATCTGCCTCTTTGGTCAGATTGTAAATAGCCATCTTGGCTTTTAACTGAGAAGAGTAGTCATAAATATTAAAATACTTCTTCATCCCCGACAGCCATGCTTCAGCTATTTCACCCTTTTCACCTTCACCCCCAAAAGTTGGTCGTTTAATATTTTTAAATTCCCCAGTAATCTGTTCATGATGCTTATGTTTTCTCTTTTTAGAACAACAATCACTATCACTTCTGTCATGATCATAATTACGATTACTTTGATCAGATTCTGATGATGAGTAAATATTACTTTTACCATTCCTTGCTTTCTTGTGTTTATGTTTGTGGAACATTGTCACAAAATCAGACTTCACTTCTGATTTCCTACCTCTTTCCTCCTTGTGATAATTCTCCATTAAAATCTGATTTAACTCCTCCCGAGCCTTCAAAATGCGTTCATTTTCTTCCTTAACAGTTCTTATCTCAGATTTTAAATCTTTTACCGTACGAAGAAGTTTTGAAGATTGGTTATTTAATTCGACATATATTCCTTCATTATTATTGTTATTATGCTCATTACGAGGAGATCTGTCCTTTGCTGATTCCTCCGGTATTTCCATACCTGCAAAATGTCAAATTGTTCTGTACAGAAACATAATTAAAATAAAAGTTAGTAACATAAACTTTCTGATTTTCATTTTCTGTTTTGCGGGCGTCAGCCTATTAAGTCCTAGTGTTTGAACTCACGCTTTGATACCACATGTAACAGATGGAAAATTCACTAAAAATTTAAAATTTTTAAAGTAGCATTAATTACTAAAAATGCTGACTGCGGAAATAGAATGTTTGTCAACCATTTAACTAATAGCAGTTTTATCAAAGTGACACTTCGTAAATAAAACAATAGTTCATTTGAAATAAAATATAATTCTACAAACAGTATTTAAATTCTCATGCGATACAGTTTTTGCGATAAATACTGACTGTTATGTTTGAATGTTGATGAAGGGGTTCCTACAGTGTTCCCTGAGGTTTACTTAGCTTTGATAGCTAAAGCATTGAATTTGTTCCTTTTCGCAGATTTACAGGTAAGGTATTACGACAATTTCAAGTACTTCAAGCAATTCGAATTATGTTTCAGCTATCCATCAATGCATTAAGATAGTTATGAGTACTTCTGTGCATGAAAGTTATTGATGGTATGGATCTCCAGTTCTTTTTCAATTTAACAAGTGCTAGCCTAGTTATTCATACCATTCACGGAAATAATTGTTATTATTATCTACACTAGACTATTAATGAATGTATTGAAAAGAAAGTACATACTCTACAAGCTGTTAAATTCGTGCAAGATTACAAATGTATAATGCTATGTGGATCCTATTATCGTGTCAAAATGCAATAATAACATATCGAGAATACTTGATATGTGGGTACTCCATCTTTAATGTTTGATCCAAGTTATGGAAGCATATGTTGCATTCTATTCTAATACCTACAAGGGTTAGATAACTTTTATATTTCAAGTACCCATATATAGAAATTTTATTACTATTGCAAACAAAGTTTGACCTATTGCATCCATTATATTACAATGCACATAGTAATGATCCCGAAATTATATGTCGAAAACCATGCTATATAAACGCGACCTATTTACATATAGAATCAAATACATCATGTATATATTGACTACACAATTATGAACTAAATGTTTTCGATTAAATATCTCTACTAGTCATTACACTAGGGTATCGATATAGTTTGGGTTTAGAATTAAAAAAAAAAATCATACAATGCTTATTTATTGGATTCTATTTCTAATGCCACTACCATATATTACCCATAGTGCATCTACCATGTGTTATACGTAAAAATTTGCGACCTATGCATCGTATGAAACACTCATATGATTGTGAACTATGCATTGGGGACGTTATGAAATAATGTAATGCAAGCCTAGATGCATTGCTATGCAATAGTTGCGATAACTTTGAAAACATGAATTATTAATGTTATGTAATTCAGGCCAATGCAGTGTTAATGGTAATTGACAGGTCCTTTACTGTTTTGCACTCCTTCGATGGTTGTTGTTAACGTGTCTAATTTGAACTTTAACGCTCTCATCTACTCCATCAATGGAATGTCTCGTTGGCTGTCCATGTGGTGGATTCCACGTGAAGTCTTTTGCGAAATGTTGATGGCCATTCGAGCTGTGCGGTAGTAATTTGATGAATTGCCTCCGAGCTGGATTCTGCGTTGGTTGAGTTATTAATGAAACCTCGAACGTACCAATGTTTTGAACTCTGTGATGTCCAACTTGCTCGATCACCTCTGTTGATCTAGATTTTTCTCGGGTTTGTGTCTTGACCTAATTGCTCATACTACATCTTCACTTGTAATTACTCCATGGCATTCATTTGGAGAAACTGGGCTTGGGAGAGAGGCTGATAGACCGTGTAGTTGTAGGGTTTGAAGGCCGAACACCTGAGGACTCCCTCCTCGGTTTCCATGGTGAGACCTTCAGTTAAAATGGTGATAGTTTCAAGTTGTTAATGGAGCTTTGAGTGTCGATTTCCCTGTGGCTTTCATCTTGTACTTTGATAGAGGATTCTCGGGTTTTAGTTTTGGAACCAGTGATCCTGACTGAGAGTGAAAGGTGAAGTTTTGGCATTTGAAACTTTCTTTGTTATGGCTTTTAGATGGATTCTGATCTCTTTGCTATCGGCATTCCATCTTCGTTCTCCTACAACAAAGGTAATGTTTTCGACTCTATGAGCATTGTTTGCAATGTATAAAGTTTGAACTTCGTGGAGCTTCTTGGTTTTAAAAATGGGTTTTAACCTCATAATGGTTTCTATGGCAGGTATTAACATCGTCTTGGAGGATTGCAATGATAAAGAAAATTAGTGGGAAGATACTAGCTCACTCCATCCGGTAAGCCTTGGTTGTTTAAATCCTCGTAGGTTCTCCCGACATAGATTGTCGATGACGTTTCTCGTCAAATGCTTGATACTGGATCCTGGTATCATTTTAGCCATAAACGTAATGCTTTTGAATGTAATGTTTGAAGGACAGAGGATGAAATCTCATCCTATTCTTTTAACCGGACCAACCGTGTTTTGTTTTAACATTTTCCTAAATATGTGGAACTAAGGGATGAAACCCTTATTTGTAAAAAAAATGACAATGCAGTGTTGCATTTTGGGAAATATAAAGATACAGTTTTGTGTTTAAATTATAATGTGAATTTGACTTAATACTACGGTATTGAAAAGAAAAAGATGCCGAAAGGCATAGGCTATCTTGTTGAACTGGTCTGTAGTTTTAAAACTCTGTGTTAACTGCTATTTAAAGTTTAACGTTTTCAAAGATAGTTCAAAAGATTAGCGAAGTGGCTTGTGTTGATGTATATGTAACTTCAGAATGTATTTTACCCATGTGTATTGTATTCCTATAGAGATGTTATTATTCCTCTATATGGAAGTGTTTGCATTCCTATAGAGATGTTATTATTCCTCTATACGGAAGTGTCGTCATTTATATTGTAAGTGTCGTAACTTATACTTGATGGGTTATTAGACCACCTTGTTGGGGTCGGCCCTGTATAAGTCATGTGGGTCAAAGGGTTATTAGGCCACCATATTGGGTGTCGGCCCAGTCAGCATTGTGTTATGTGGTTAAGTTGTGGCCGACCTAGTAAAGGTTATTAGGCAAGTCAAGTCAAGTATAAATAGAGTGCGGGAGGCACTCTATTTCATCATTCAATTCCCTCTCACACTCTCGGGAGAGTGGAGCACTTGTGGAGGAGAAGAAGCTGCTGCTAGGAGATGTATATCTCTTATGCTTGGTTTGTATCATTTCTCTATCTATCTCTGAGGAAGTTATTGGGGTTTTTCACCTTTATGGTTTTTCCCAAGCAAACTCCGTGTCTCTTGTGTGCTTGCATTATTGTGTCCATGATTGATATGCTGTAGATATGATATACATGTTGATCTCTCAGTTAAGATCCTAGATCATATTGAAGTAAATTATGAAAATTTAACATGGTATCAGAGCTAGCCTGAAAGAAGGCATGGTATGGCATGTATGACACTTGTTGCAATTGCGAAGCTAGGGCTTGATATAGAAAAAACCAGTCATCGTAGAACTTTCGCTATAAATATGTTTTGGTGAGGTTTCAGGGTTTGATAATCGTACAGGGAAAAGCTAAGATCCCCATGTACCTTGTACCCAAAGGAAAACCTCTAATTCATTGTACTTTGTGATTTATGATCTGTACAATATAGGGTTTTTGCCTCTTCCAGATCTCAGTCATAAATAGGTGACCTTGGAAAAAAGGTCATAACTTGGGCTACGAAGCTCCAAATGAAATTTCGTAAAAATTGACAGGTAGTAAACGGAATTTAATTTCTCAAGTAGCTTTTTCAGAGGCTAAAACTAAACTGGTGACACGTGTCACACTGTACAAGTTCGCTCTTCTGTTTTATCCCATAAACAGGCCACGTAGTGACACTTGGCATAAATCTCTCTCAGAGGATCCATTTGAGGTTAGACCTATGGGGTTGGAAAGATGACAGGTTGGGATATCACAAAAAATGTTTTCAGACCTTGTGGATTGAAAAGTTTGGAGTTACACTAGAAAGAATCAGGTACATATTTTTGTCAAAACAGAATTATTTTTGAGCACCTTCATTCATGGCTTCCAGAATTTAGGGTTTCAGAGAAAGTTGGAATCTTTGTAATCGGAGACTATGGCTGAATGCTACTCATCAAAATAGAAATTTAGAGACCAAGATTAGATTTTTTGGTTGGGAAAAAGGCCGGGCTTGATAAGACCCTAGTTCGGGACTTTGATCGGAAAAGTGGAAAATTAGGGCTGCTGCAAAAATGGAATTTTTTTAAATCTGTGACCACGGTTGGAAGGTCCTCAGAAAAATAGAAGCTTAGAGATTTGGATCAAACCTTTTGATTGGGCAGAAGGGTGGGCTTTATCAAACCCTAGTTCGGGGTCATGTCTAGTGAATCCGGAAGTGTCAAAGGCAAATTTGAGGGGTGAAACTTTGTAGTTTTCAAATTATGAGTATACTAGTTTGATCAGCTCATCAAGGCGCATATTTCTATCATTTCGAAAGTTTGAAATTCAAAGGTTGAATTTTTAGGGTTTCTCTGACAAACCCTAATCCAGCTCCAGTTGTTCCTGCAAGGAAGCAAAGATCAAGAGGTAGCACACTCCAGTTGTTCCTGCAAGGAAGAAAAGATCAAGAAGGAGCACACTTTAGTAGTTTCTACAAGGATGCATATATTAAGAGGGAGTTGACCACTTCTCACAATCCACATCAGAATGGAGTTGCAGAAAAGAAGCAAAGAATGAGAGAGAGTCAACCCAACAAACAAAAAAAGATAAGTATTTGAATTATCATTCCTTGCATATTTTATTGTTTAAATAATACTGTTCAATAATGTATCTACTCATGTTCCTAGAATTAGGTTGTGTATTATGCATATTAGAATAGTTGCATTGATGAACAGTATACTACTAATATACATGGGTAAGTGGCCTATGGAACTGTACAACATTCCATTGCTACTTATCTAGAATGAAACCTCTTTTCTAACATGTTGGAAGTTGTGCACACTCTTAACAATGTTCTAGTAGAGATTGGAAGGCATCTAGAAAGTTACGGGATATGGAAAAATGTTGTATTGAAGCATTGGTTAAGATAATTGCATGGTTGTATGACATATTTCTTTATGTGTAAGAATTTGTTTTGAAAACTATGAGATGTTTTTTAATCATGCAATTGAACTTGTTGCGTAGGAAAGACTGTATACCATCACCTACAAAAGAAGGACTACAATATTTGTTTAGCAACACAGTTATCTATTGAAAATATTGAAGATATTGAAGTTCCCAGGATATGGGAAGAATGCCATGATTGAGGAGTACTAGTCAATCATGAAGATGTTTGGGATGCAGTCCCAAGACCTGAAGGGGAGTATGTAGTGACTTCCAAGAGGATCTACAATATCAAGCATGCTACAAGTGGTATCATAGAGACTTTTGCTCCTGTATCCAGATACACTTCCATTAGATCCGTACTTTCTCTGGCTGCAGTGATGAAATGGAAGATACACCAGATGGATTTCAAGGCAACTTTCTTGAATGGTGTAGTTGAAGAAGAAGTGTATGTGGAGCAGCCACTTGGTTCTGAGACACATGACAGGGAGTCATATATGTGCAGAACTTAGTATGGTAGGATAGACAGCTTCCCATCCAGTTTGGGCTTTACTAAGATTAAAGCGGATTCCAACCTTTACTACAAGGTTGAGGAAGGAAATCCAATGATACTAATTTTGTATATGGATGACCTGTTTATTACAGGTGAAGATAGATTGATTGCCAACACGCAGCGGAAGTTTGCTGCCAAGTTCGAGATGAAGAACTTGTGGATGATGCACTATTTTATAGGTATGGAGGTGTGGCAGAGTGCAGATGGAATCTTCCTTGGACAAGGGAAGTATGCAGTAGAGATCCTGAATAGGTTCGGGGTGATGGACTGCAAGGCCATGGCCACACCTATGGCATCGAACCTAAAGCTTCTACGTGATGCTTCATCTGATCCGGTTGATGTCACTGTGTATCGTCAGATGATTGGGTCCTTGATGTACCTGACGAACACGAGACCAAATATTTGCTTTACGATGAACACATTAAGCCAGTTCCTGACAGATTATAGAGGTGTTCACCTAGTTGCTGTAAAGCATATTCTGAGGTACCTGAAGGGTACGGTTGACTATGGTCTCAAGTATGATGCGAATCAAAAGTTTAGCCTGCAGGGTTATGTTGATTCAGATTGGGCAGGCAGTGCTGCATATAGGAAGAGCACATCTGGGTGTTGCTTTAGCATGGGATTAGGTGTGATCTCCTGGTTTAGCAGGAATCAGTATTGCCTAGCACTGAGTATATCCGAGGCAGACTATGTTGCAGCCTGTTCGACTAGTTGTGAGGCAGTATGGCTTCGGAAGCTACTGTCTGAGTTATTTGATCTCCCATTGGATGCTACTGGTATCTTATGTGATAACTAGAGTTGTGTGAAGCTGTCTAAGAACCCAGTGTTCCACGACAGGTCGAAACACATTGAGATCAAATATTACTATATCAGGAATATGGTGCAGAGACGAGCAGTAAAGCCCCTGTATGTTGCGACAGATGAGTAGATTGCAGATGTAATGACGAAGCCACTAGCCAGAGTGAAGCTCAAATACTTCAAAGAGAGGCTTGGTGTTCTTCAGATCGACAACACTTTGAGGAAGAAGTGATGGACACATTTTCTTAAGCCATTCCAAGCATGGTGAGAGGAGGATCCTTCCATGGCTGTGGATATAAGCGCTGGATGATGAGCATCAGGACGATGCTCCAGTTACTGCTCTGTATATACGCATCATGTTGGATGCTGGATATGATCAGTTGGATCATTTATATGTATATGTATGTATGCATCATGTTGGATGCTGGATATGATCAGTTGGATCATTTATATATGTATGTACGCATCATGTTGGATGTTGGATATGATCAGTTGGATCATTTATATGTATATGTATGTACGCATCATGCTAGATGCTAGACATGATCAGTGTGCTAGATGTGTTCTCCCATGTGCATTGATGTAAGTGCAGAGCCTTTCCGACATGGTGGCAGATGTGTTCTCCCATGTGCATTGATGTGAGTGTTGAGCCCTTCCCATATGGTCAGAGGAAAGTCCTTCCATGCCGATGAGTGTAAGTGTTGTATTGTGTGCATCTGGACTGTGCTTCATGAACAATGTTATGATCAGTATGATCATGAGTATTAGGATGATACTTTGTTGTCATGGATAGGTTTTGCAGTGACATGATCCTGGGAGATCCGATAGGTTCGGCTGTGTGCCCGTAATAAGTCCTGGGATGCTCTTGCGAGGTTCTGTGACGCACGTAATAAGTCTTGAGGATTCCACAGTATGGCCAGTGATGATGAAGACCTGCAGGCAGTGGGCCTACATCCAGTATGAAAAAGGACTAGCTCTGTAGAACTTCCTATGACGAGTAGATTCAGAGATTGATTGAGATAGCAGCAGCAGTGACGATGATGATGATTCGAGGACGATGATTCACTAATGATGATCTAGAGAAGAAGACTTGTGCTAGCAGATCTATGTCGAGAAATACCTTCCTAGTTAAGAGGGAGTGTTGATGTATATGTAACTTCAGAATGTATTTTACCCATGTGTATTGTATTCCTATAGAGATGTTATTATTCCTCTATACGGAAGTGTTTGCATTCCTATAGAGATGTTATTATTCCTCTATACGGAAGTGTCATCATTTATATTGTAAGTGTCGTAACTTATACTTGATGGGTTATTAGACCACCTTGTTGGGGTAGGCCCTATATAAGTCATGTGGGTCAAAGGGTTATTAGTCCACCCTATTGGGTGTCGGCCCAGTCAGCATTGTGTTATGTGGTTAAGTTGAGGCTGACCTAGTAAAGGTTTTTAGGCAAATCAAGTAAAGTATAAATAAAGTGTGGGAGGCAGTCTATTTTCTCTCACACTCTCGGGAGAGTGGCACACTTGTGGAGGAAGAGAAGCTGCTTCTAGGAGATGTCTATCTCTTATGCTTGGGTTGTATCATGGCTCTATCTATCTCTGAGGAAGTTATTGGGGTTTTTCACCATTATGATTTTCCCCAACTCTGTGTCTCTTGTGTGCTTGCATTATTGTGTCCATGATTGATATGCTGTAGATATGCTATACATGTTGTTCTCTCAGTTAAGATCCTAGATCAGATTGAAGTAAATTCTGAAAATTTAACAGATTGGCCACTCGTTAGGGTAGTTGTTTATACTTTGTAGTTGTTACGATTGATTGGAAAAAATGTTTTCATTTTAAAAAGAAGGGCATCAACCCTATCAAGAGGATCAAAATCAATATTGAAAATACTCGAATACTTGCGAAGATTTTCTCGCTGAGAGAGTATTAACCCTTAGTTAATTGACCATAAGATAAAAGTGATTTCAATTCTTTGATACTATTTAAAGAAGTAATTGCTAGCTCTATCGTAAGGAATGTTTGTGAAAAGAATGTTAAAGTGTTTAGGATTCAATCGCGTGTTTAGAAATGTTTGACAAAACTGATATAAATTATGTTTATGAGGTTTCGATGAAATGTTTTTAAGAGTTTGATCGACTCTTTTTCCTATTCAAAATGTTAAATGCTATGATTTTTTTATTGCATAAATTATTATATAGGAAGAAGAAATAGAATCTGTTGCAAGGGTTAGAAAGATGACATGAAAAATAGTATAATCCCTAGACTAAGCTATTACTGGGGAAATAGAAATAAGATCAAATGTTTGATGATGCTATTTAATTTACAGCTGTTATAGTTTCCTAAATACTGTATAACAAAAAGATAAGTTCTATATTTAGACATATAAACTGTTTATTTTCATGATAAATATACTTGCTAACAGTAAGGGATAACAGTACTCTATACTTAGAAAATAAATGTTTTTGCAGTTGTTAAATTCAATACATCCTCTTGAAAGAAGTACAGTGAACCTGAAACATTTAACTAATAATAGAATGATAAGAGAAAGACATAGAATTATATAATTTAATACAGAATATTAATGGAAGGGAAAACTTAATGAAATGCAAAAGTATTGATCTTCTCATTCACCTGGCAATCTGCCTATCAATTTATCTACCTTAATTTCTTCTCTGTACTAGAGTACGATGCAGATCCATTAGCATGGGGAAAAATGCAGAGAATATTTTATTCAGTTCATCATTCATAATCAGTACTATACAGAATCCTAATTGACTCAGAAACTAAAATAAATGCATTTGTTCAATAATATCTTTGAAACCAGTCAATCAATAATTGTAGATAGAAATTTAACTACTTAGAATTAGAAAAAGACAGTAGAACCTTTAAATGAAGACAGGGCTGACAAACACCTAAGGAGGCCTGTTCCTCCCAGCCTTCTCCACAAGAAGCAGCCAATCTATTTGCTTCCTTTGGACCCCCGATCTTGTTCACTAAACCACTAGGTAGAAGCAAGGCATTCAACTTCAACACTCGGTAGAATATATTCAGCACTCAATACTATAGCTTCACCACTCAATAGTATAACTATGCACTCAGCAGTATCAGAGGCAGACTTACTCCATGATAAAAAACTCAGCATATCCCCTCATTGAATCTCTTGGGTGCAAGCACAGCAAAACCCCAAGGTAAATTTCCTCATCAGGAAAAGTGATGAACCTCAGTTCACAATTCAATGGCTCTTTTATAGATTGGCTAGTTCTTGAGTGGTCAGTTTCAGAATAAATGAGCCTCAAGCTCCAGTCCCACCTTCCAGGGCACTATGACCACATTTTAAGGGAGTTGTCCCACACGAACAACTATTTAGTTGAATCATGATGTAGCCATTTGTCCATTTCCTTCTACCCCAGATTCCATTCCACCTAGTGGGTCAGTAAACACTGTTTCAATAGTCTCCTTAGGTGTTTGTCTCATATTTAATCTATTAAATAATAAAATATTGTGCAAATTACAGTCATCCTTGGACACTTGTCCAACATAAAAACTTTACAATAAAAATTAACATAATGTTTCCAACATAAAATGTTCTTCAGCAAAAAGGGTATGTTACAAACACCCCCACTTAAGCTCAACATTGTCCTCGATGTTGCTTATTCTTCATCAAATTCCTCATGGAACAGAATTGGATATGTTTCCTGCATATTACTTTCCAGTTCCCAAGTAGCTTCAGTCGAGAATACAGTCCAGTTCCACCTTAAAATCTCCTTCGGGATCCACCTCTATGTCATTCCAATTTAGCACATGAGTAGCATCATGCACATACTTCTTTAAAATAGAAATGTGAAAAACATTGTGGATTTTTAAATTATATGGCAATGCTAATTGATATGCAACAGCTCCAATCCTTGATAGGATTTTGAATGGTCTAGAATATCTTGGTGCTAGTTTAGCACAACTCCCCAGCTTCAAATAACGTTTCTTGGGTTTTACCTTTATAAAAACATGGTCTCCCACCTGAAATTCTTTTTCAGTGTGTTTCAAATCTGCATAACTTTTCTGTCGATCGTGGGCAAATTTTAAGTTACCTTGAACCTGTTTCATGGTTAGCTCCATTTATTTCAATAAATATGGTCCTAGCATTAATCTGTCTACGGGTTATCCCAAGAAATAGGAGTACAACATTTTCTTTCATACAAAATCTCAAATGGACTTAACCTAGCAGATGCTTGATAATGATTATTGTATGCAAATTATGTTAAGTGTAGATAATATTCCCACTTAGATGGTTGATATTTGACATACATTCTTAGCATGTTTTCTAAAATATGGTTTACCGTTTCAGTTTGACCATCAGTTTGTGGGTGGAAAGAAGTGTTGAAATTTAGTTTAGTATTTAAACCTTTAAACAATGCTGTCCAAAAATTTCTAGTGAACTTAGAGTCTCGGTCAGAAATAATTACCTTTGGAATTCCGTGCAAGCGAAAGATTTGCTTCATGAATACATTTGCAATGTTAGAAGCTTTAAAAGTGGTTTTAAGAGGAATAAATGAGCAGCCTTAACTTGTCCACAACCACCATTATGGAGTCATTCCGTTTCTGGTTTTTAGGCAAACCTGTAATAAAATCAATACTTATAATCTCCCATTTCCATTCTTGAATTGGCAATGGCTGCAATAGTCCAGCTGGATGTTGATGTTTAGCCTTAATGGTCTGACATTCAAAACATCTAGCTATATATTCAGCCACTTCATTCTTCATGTTGGGCCAAAAATAATCCTTCTTTAACATAGTTATCATTTTCTGATAACCTAGATGTCTTGAATAAGGACTGTTATGAACTTCATCCAAAATTAATAGCTTAACCTTTGACACATTTGGTACATAAATTCTATTTTTATAAGTCATTAGCCCCTTTTTATCAATGTTGTAATCTATGATTAAATTTTCAGAAACTTTACCAAGCAATTTTTGATAATTTTCATCTTGTTTAATTCCTTCTTCAATTTGATTTTCCAGATCTGTCTTAAACGTGTTGATTGCTGCCACAAAACTCAATTTGGCATTTCTGCTCAAGGCATCAACAAATTTGTTTTCTTTCCCTTTAATGTGTTGAATCTTGAAATCATACTCGCTAAGGAAATATAGCCATCTAGCTTGCCTTGCGTTAAGATTTGTTTGATTGAACAAACACTTTAAACCTTTATTATCTATCATTAGTATAAAATTTCTTCCAATCAAGTGATGGCACCACATTTTAGTGCATGTATCACGGCTGCCAACTCAAGATCGTAAGTTGCATAATTCTTTTCATGGATTTTTAGTTTCCTTGACTCAAAAGCAATGGCATGACCTTCTTGAGTTAAGACCCCTCCAAGTCCATTGTTGCATGCATCAGTGCATACAACGAAATCCTTATTGGGATCAGTAATTTTTAAAATTGGTGCAGTGGTTAATAATTCTTTTAACTTATTAAAGCTTGACACTTTTGATCCCATACGAATTTCTTCCCTTTCTTCTGCAGAGAAGTAATGGGGTTCGCAATTCTTGAAAACTCTTCAATAAACTTTCTGTAGTAACCTGTTATCCCCATAAATGACCGAACATCATTTACATCTTTAGGGATAGGCCACTCATTAATTTCTTTTATCTTATCAGGGACGACATAAATTTTGTCTTTAGAAATTATGTGACCTAAGTACTGTATTTTATCTTTATAAAAATCACATTTACTGAACTTAGCATAAAGCTGATGTTCTCTTAAAACTTGTAGAATTATTCTTAAATGTTCGTCATGCTCTTCTTTAGTTGTTGAGTAAATCAAAATATCATCAATGAACACAACTACAAACTTATCAAAATATTTATGCAGAACATTGTTCATTAAACACATGAACACTACAGGTGCGTTGGTTATCCCAAAAGGCATAAGTACGAACTTGTAGTGTCCATATCGCGTTCTGAATGTGGTTTTGAATATGTCTTCATCTTTTATTCTAACCTGATGATACCCAGACCTTAAGTCAATTTTAGTGAATATCTATGCTCTGTGTACTTGATCAAATAGATCATCTATGCAGGGTAATGGATATCAGTTCTTAATTGTCATTTTATTAAGCTGACGGTAATCGATGCACAATCGCATGGTACCGTCCTTCTTTTTAACGAAAATTACTGGTGCTCCCCAAGGAGACACACTTGGCCTCACGTAGTTTTTATCTATTAATTCTTTCAGCTGATATTTTAACTCATTTAACTTCGGAATATTCATCCTGTAGGGAGCCTTTGAGTTTGGTACCACACCTGGTACTAACTCAATAGTGAAATCAAGTTCCATTTTCGGAGGTAATACTGAATTTCTTCCAGGAATACGTCAGAGAAGTCCCTAAGGATGGGAATATCCTCCAGTTTTAACTTGTCTTCTTTAGATGAACACCCGTCATTAATAACATTAATAGAAAACATTTTACAGCCCTTTATGGTAGCTCTCTTAACTTGTAATGCATAAATTTGTCTTACTGAAATATCCCTATGAATTCCTTTTACTGTTTAAGTTTTACCTTCATTATTCAGACAATTAAATGATTTCTCATAACAATTAAGCACTACTCTATGTTGTTCAAGCCAATCCAAGCCAATCAACAAGTCATATGACCCTAAGGGTAAAACATTAAGATTAACTTGGGTTTTCAGCTGATTCAAAAATACATCACAATTTTTAACAAAGTATGTAACCTTTCTTTTAGTGCCTGTTGCTAGCTGAACTAACCAAGAATTATCAAACTTTTCTATTCTTAACTTGCAATTTTTTACTAATTCAGGTGAAATGTAGCTCAAACTTGCACCTGGATCTATTAAAATAAAAATAGATTGGTTTTGTAGAATACCTTCGATTTCGACCATGGACGTTTGATGGTCTGCTTGCCGATTTTCCAGCGCTGCATTTATCCTTGGCATTTCTCTTGCCACATCACCAACTGTTGGTTCTGCTTGTATGCTATGAATGTTGTTGACTGTCCTTTTGTTGCGTGGGCAATCTGCTCTCTTATGTGGTCCGCCGCAATCAAAACACTTCATAGGTCCTTTCTGTTCAACATACCCGGTGTTGTTATTGTTATTAGGTACATTTCTTGCAGCAGTAAAATTCTGTGGTGCATTACTCCTGTAATTATTATTACTTGGAAAACTTCTGTTATTAAAACTTTTCTTAAAATTACCAGAATTTTGATTAAAACTCTTCTTCTTGTGATCAAAATGATTAGGCTTACTACTCTTCCAGCCAATTGTTCCTTCTCTTTTTCTGTTTTGATCAAAACAGAAGTTAGCTTTCCTCATAGCCTCTTCCAGAGTGGAAGGGTTATCATACTCGATCATGTTTTTTATGTTGTAAGGAAGACAGCTTAGAAACCTTTGTACCTTAGGCTTCTCTTCGACCATGTAAGGTACATACCTTAGTAAACTGAGGAACTTGCTGCACAACTCCTTCATGCTCATAGTACCCAATTTTAAATCATAAAACTCTTTCAACTTATCTTCAAAGTACTGTTCTGACAAGAAATTTTTCTTAAATAACTTTTTAAACATATTCCAAGGTTACATCTCTTTCCTTTATGCTCTTTTTCCTTTTAAGATCCTGCCACCAAATATCTGCCTTTCCAATTAGATTGTAAATAGCCATCTCGGATTTTAATTGAGAAGAGTAGTCATAAATATTAAAATACTTCTTCATCCCCAACAGCCATGCTTCAGCTGTTTCACCCTTTTCACCTTTGCCATTAAAAGTTGGTGGTTTAATCTTTTAAAATTTCCCAGTAATTTGTTCATGATGTTTATGTTTTATCTTTTTAGAATAGCAATCATTGTCACTGCTGTCATAATCAGAATTACAATTACTTTGATCAGATTCTGATTATGAGTAACTATTACTTTTACCATTCCTTGCTTTCTTGTGTTTATGTTTGTGGGACATTATCACAGAATCAGACTTCACTTCTGATTTCCTGCCTCTTTCCTCCTTATGATAATTCTCAATTAAAATCTGATTTAACTCCTCCTGAGCCTCCAAAATGCGTTCATTTTCTTCCTTAACAGTTCTTATCTCAAATTTTAATTTTTTATTGTACGAAGAAGTTCTGAAGATTGGTTATTTAATTCAACATATATTCCTTCATTATTATTGTTATTATGCTCATTATGAGGAGATCTGTCCTCTGATGATTCCTCCAGTATTTCCATACTTGGAAAATGTCAAACTGTTTTGTACAAAAACATAATTAAAATAAAAGTTAGTAACATAAACTTTCTGATTTTTATTTTCTATTTTGCGCGCGTGAGCCTATTAACGCCTACTGTTTGAACTCGCGCTCTGATACCACATGTAACATCCCGAAAATTCACTAAAAATTTAAAATTTTTAAAGTAGCAATAATTACTAAAATTGCTAACTGTGGAAATAGAATGTTTGTTAACCATTTAACTAATAGCAGTTTTATCAAAGTGACACTTCGTAAATAAAACAATAGTTCATTTGAAATAAAATATAATTCTACAAACAATATTTAAATTCTCATGCGATACAGTTTTTGCAATAAATGCTGACTGTTATGTTTGAATGTTGATGAAGGGGTTCCTATGGGGTGACCTGAGGTTTACTTAGCTTTGATAGCTAAAGCATTGAACCTGTTCCTTTTTGTAGATTTACAGGTAAGGTATTACGACAATTTCAAGTACTTCAAGCAATTGAAATTATGTTTCAGCTATCCGTCAATGCAATAAGATAGTTATGAGTACTTCTGTGCATGAAAGTTATTGATGGTATGGATCTTCAGTTCTTTTTCAGTTTAACAAGTGCTAGCCTAGTTATTCATACCATTCACGGAAATAACTGTTATTATTATCTACACTAGACTGTTAATGAATGTATTGAAAAGAAAGTACATACTCTACAGGATCTTACCTTCGTGCTAGATTACAAATGTATAATGTTATGTGTTTCATATTATCGTGTCAAAATGCAATAACAACATATCGAGAATACTTGATATGTGGGTACTCCAGCTTTTATGTTTGATCCAAGTTATGGAAGCATATGCTGCATTCTATTCTAATACATGCAAGGGTTAGATAACTTTTATATTTCAAGTACCAGTATATAGAATTTTTCTTACTATTGCAAACAAAGTTTGACATATTGCATCCATTATATTACAATGCACATACTAATGATCCCTAAATTATATGTCGAAAACCATGCTATATAAACGCGACCTATTTACATATAGAATCAAATGCATCATGTATATATTGACTACACAATTATGAACTAAATGTTTTCGATGAAATATCTCTACTAGTCATTACACTAGGGTATCGATATAGTGCGGGTTTAGAATTATAAAAAAAAATCATACAATGCTTATTTATTGGATTCTATTTCTAATGCCACTACCATATATTACCCATAGTGCTTCTACCATGTGTTATACGTAAAAATTTGCGACCTATGCATCGTATGAAACACTCATATGATTGTGAACTATGCATTGGGGATGTTATGAAATAATGTAATGCAAGCCTAGATGCATTGCTATGCAATAGTTGTGATAACTTTGAAAACACGAATTATTAATGTTATGTAATTTGTGCCAATGCAGTTTTAATGGGAATTGACAGGTCCTTTACTACTCTGTAGTCCTTCGAGGGTTGTTGTTAACGTGTCTGATTTGAACTTTAATGCTCTCATCTACTCCATTCGTGGAATGTCTTGTTGGCTGTCCATGTGGTGGATTCCACATGAAGTCTTGTGCAAAATGTTGATGGTCGTTCGAGTTGTGCGATAGTAATTTGATGAATTGCCTCCGAGCTGGATTCTGCGTTGGTTGAGTTTTTAATGAAACCTCGAACGTAATAATTTTTTGAACTCTGTGATGTTCAACTGGCTTGATCACCTCTGTTGATTTGGATTGTCCTCGTGTTGGGGTCTTGACCTAACTGCTCATACTACATCTTCACTTGTAATTACTCCTTGGCATTCATTTGGAGAAACTGGGCTTGGGAGAGAGGCCGACAGGCTGCGTAGTTGTAGGGTTTGAAGGCCAAACGCCTAAGGACTCCCTCCTCTGTTTCGATGGTGAGGCCTTCAGTTAAAATGGTGATAGTTTCAGGTTGTTAATAAAGCTTTGAGTGTCGATTGCCCTGTGGCTTTCGTTGTGTACTTTGATAGAGGATTCCCGGGTTTTAGTTTTGGAACCAGTGATCCTGACTGAGAGTGAAAGGTGAAGTCGTGGCATCTGAAACTTTCTCTATTACGGCTGTTAGATGGATTCTGATCTCTTTGCTATCGGTGTTCCAACTTCGTTCTCCTGCAACAGAGGTAATGTTTTCGACTCTATGAGCATTGTTTGCAATGTATAAAGTTTGAACTTTGTGCATCTTCTTTGTTTTAAAAATGGGTTTTAACCTCGTGATGGTTTCTATGGCAGGTATTAACATCGTCTTGGAGCATTGAAATGATAAACAAAATCAATGGGAAGATACTAGCTCGCTCCATCCGGTAATCCTTAGTGGTTTAACTCCTCGTAGGTTCTCTCCGCATAGATTGTAGATGACGCTTCTTGTCAGATGCTTGATACTGGATTTTGGCATCATTTTAGCCATAAACGTAATGCTTTTGAATGTAATGTTTTAAGGACAGAGGATGAACTCTCATCCTGTTCTTTTAACTGGCCCAGCAGTGTTTTGTTTTAACATTTGCCTAAATATGTCGGACTAAGGGATGAAACCCTCTTTTGTAAAAAAAATGATAATATAGTGTTGCGATTTGGGAAATATAAAGATACAATTTTGTGTTTAAATTATAATGTTAATTTGAATTAATACTACGGTATTGAAAAGAAAAAGACGCTGAAAGCCATAGGCTATCTTGTTGAACTGGTTTATGGTTTTAAAACTCTGTGTTAACTGCTATTTAAAGTTTAACATTTTCCAAGATAGTTCAAAAGATTAACTAAGTTGCTTGGCCACTCGTTAGGGTAGCTGTTTAGACTTGGTAGTTGTTATGAGTGATTGTGAAAAATGTTTTCGTTTTAAAAAGAAGGGCATCAACCCTATCGAGAGGATCAAAATCAATATCGAAAATACTTGAATACTTGTGAAGAGTTTATCGCTGAGAGAGTATTAACCCTTAGTTAATTGACCATAAGATAAAAGTGATTTCAATTCTTTGATACTATTTAAAGAAGTAATTGCTAGCTTTGTCATAAGGAATGTTTGTGAAAAGAATGTTAAAGTGTTTAGGATTCAATCGCGTGTTTAGAAATGTTTGACAAAACCGATATAAATTATGTTTATGAGGTTTTGATGAAATGTTTTTAAGAGTTTGATCGACTCTTTTTCCTATTCAAAATGTTAAATGCTACGATTTTTTTATTGCATAAATTATTATATAGGAAGAAGATGGAGGTCCATTTCCTTCTACCCCAGATTCCATTCCACCTAGTGGGTCAGTAAACACTCTTTCAACAGTCTCCTTAGGTGTTTGTCTCCTATTTAATTTATCAAATAATAAAATATTGTGCAAATTACAGTCATCCTTGGACACTTGTCCAACATAAAGACTTTACAATAAAAATTAACATAATGTTTCCAAAATAAAATGTTCTTCAGCAAAAGGGGTATGTTACACCAAGGCTACACTTATCTTTGGAATGCTCCTCGCAACTTCTCCAACCATGGAAGCTTCTATGACGGCATGGATACTTCGATTGTCCTTCTTATGCAGATAGTCCCTATAGAAATGGATTTCTCCACATCCCCAACATTTTAGAGGTTCTCTTTTTATTTCTTGATTTTTCTTATACCCAATGTTATCTTTAAATTCAGGTTTGGTTGGTTGACTTCTGTTAAAGTTATTTTTAGGAAAGTTTATATTCTTATTAAAGGGCTTGAATTCTATTCTTTTAAAATCTTGGACCTCCATCTTCTTAAATGTTTTTGGGTTATCTTGTCTATGCTTAGCTTGATCATAAGCTAGCTAAGCTTTTCTCATGGCTTCATAAAGTGTTTTAGGGTTATCAAATTATAGTCTATCTTTGTAGAAGTTAGGTAGACAACCAAGGAACCTTTGTATTTTATGATTTTCTTCAATGAGGTAGGGTACATATCTTAATAAGGACATAAATTTAGTGCATAAGTAATGCATCGACATTTTCCCTAACCTTAGTTCATAAAATTCTTTTGACTTATGCTCATAATAATATTCATACAAATACTCTTTTTTAAACATCTTTTTAAACCAACACCAAGTAACTTTCCGGTCATTAATCCCTTTAGCTTTCTTTAAGTCTTTCCACAAAATTTCAGCTTTCCCAACCAAGTTAAAGATAGCCATTTTTGCTTTCATTGAATTAGAGTAGTTATACATGGTGAAATACTTTTTCATACCCGATAGCCATGCTTCGGCTTCCTTTTCTTTCCTGATTTCCCCGTCAAAGATAGGAGGTTTAATATTTTTGAATTCACTGGATATCTCATCCCTATGTCTTTTTTTCCTTCCTTGTCTATGCTCATCGTCGCTGCTAGAGTCCTAAGACTCACTATCACCGGAGCTGTTATCGAAAAACATTTCAGATGAATAATCCATTTTTTTATGTTTATATTTTCTTTTTAACCCCACATGACCTTTTGTTAGGAACCCATATCTTTACTTTGTTAGTATGTTGTTGTTGGACGCATATGCTTTGTAAGTCGTCCCATAGTATTTGTTGATCAATAGTTTGTGTTATTGTTGTTGGCGCATATGCTTTGTAAGTCGCCCGTAGTATTGTTGATCCATAGTTTGTAACGGCCCATGGTTTCGACCCATAGTATTGGCGCCTAGAATTAGTATATAAGTGTGTGTTGAGACCTATGAAGGACCGTGAAGTTATTTGTATTGATCTTGCTCAAAGGAGGTTGCCCCCTCGAAGTGGCCTGTGATCAATACAAAAGTGATTCTGAGTTCTGTCATTTCTTCTATTTCACGTATTCTTGTTAATTAATTGTTGCAGGTGCCTCACATCTGGTATCAGAGCCTCCACCCAGGTTCAAGTCACGGAGCGGGTGGCAACGCCGGCATTGCAGAGTTCGCCCGGGGCTCGTACGGCGCAAAGGGGACACCACCGTACGGGCGCACATCCAGCCCAGAGTCTGGACTGCGGAGCATGGTGGGATGTTAAGATCCTGGTGGGCGGCCTTCACTAACATCTCGAGGTTTTGGTGTAATGGTTCGTATCATCTGGTATCAGAGCACTTTCTTGGGCTCGCTGGGTGAAATTTCTGCCAAATTTTTTTTTCACATCTGTTGCAGGTTCGGATTTGGGAATAATCCCTATCCGCTTAACTGTGGGAAGTACTTGGGCATAAGCCCTAAAAATCATTGTGAGGAGTATCACAGAAACCCCGAAGTAGCTGGCCCATTGAGAGGACCTGCCAACGAAAAGGGCAACGACCCCTACCTGATTGACTAGTTCCCACCCGTGAGGTAAACCAAGAGCTGTCGTTTGTGGCAAAGCGGTTATCAGTTTTACCTGAGCCATGGAGTGAGGGGTAATGCCCCAATACGCAAGCCGTCAGACAACATTGGTGGCCGAGTGAAAACCCTGAACTGTTAGGAAGCCGCACATACCTGGGGTCCATATCTACTTTCAGATTCATTTTGCAAACCGTTCCAGAACCAGCCGTCGGCGTTGTTCCAGAATCCTTCGAACCGGAGATCCCATTCTGCAAGCAGAGCCGTAGCCGCTCCAGTCTGTTAAAAAAAAAAAAAAAAAAAAAAAAACACAGAGCCGTAGCCGCTCCAGTCTGAAAAAAACAAAAAAAAATAAAATAAATTTTTTTTCGTTTTTTCTCCATATCTTCCTTGTTTTACCTCTGTTTTCCTTGAAAATTTCAAGGAACCCCTGTCATTCCATTCTGCATATTTCATCCCTGAGGACCCTATCCTAAATTCCCTTTCCTACAGCCCGAAATCCCACATTTGTCTATTTTTAGGGTTTGCCATAACTTCCTCAGATTTCACCCAATCACCTTCAATTTTTACCACAGAGTTCCTTTCTGAATTCTGCTTCTTTGTTCCCCTCTACCAAATTTTCCCATCCTTTCACCCCGCTGCTGAAATCCTCATTTTTGCTTCCCTGTCTATCCAACAGTGTCCAAAAAACGAGTCAAACCCCAATTACCCTTATGATTTTTTCCCAAATCCAAATTTTCCTTTACTGAAGTAGTTCCTGTTTTTATTTTCCTACCTAGTCCAAAAAAAAAAAAAATAAAAAAAAATCCCTGGTTATGGTTGTCACCCGTGCAGGAGCAAAAACCATGGAGGAAGCCCTTGCAGCCATCCAAGCCAAACTCCAGGATCTGGATGAAAAATTTATTGGTCTCCATCTTGAACATTCAGCTATGAACAACAAACGGCAGTCCGAGTCTTCAGTAGACAATGGGTTCTCTTCTTCCAGCAATTTCCGTGGTCCGAAGCTTGATTTTCCTCGCTTCAATGGTACCGATCCAACTGGATGGATCTATCGTGCAGAACAGTATTTCAGTCTGCATAATACTTTTGATGTCAACAAAGTTCCATTGGCATCCTTTCATTTGGAACAGGAAGCTCTTCAATGGTACCGTTGGTACATCAAGGCTCATCCAGAGCCCAACTGGCCAGACTTTTGCCAGCTCCTTTTGCAACGATTTGGTCCTAGTTCCTTTGATGAATTCACAGGAGCCCTCACTAAACTTCGCCAAACTGGCACTGTGAGAGAGTATCAAACCGAATTTGAGAATCTAGCTAACCACACTGAAGGATTGTCTGATGAATTTTACCGGAGTTGTTTTATCAGTGGTCTAAAGGATGCCATCCGCTCTGAGGTCAAAATGTTCTGTCCCAACACAATGATGGAAGCACTCGGGTTGGCTAAATTGGTAGAAGACAAGATTGCAGCCCAACAACGCTCCAAGCCCACTTTTGTTCCCTTCCGAAATATGGGGTCTCAGCGACCTCCTATACCGCAGGCTCCTCGACCGACTCCTATCAAGCGTTTGTCTGAAACAGAGATGCAAGCATGCAGAGAAAAGGGTCTTTGCTATAATTGTGATGAGAAATTCACTCAGGGACATAGATGTGTTCAGCAAAATCTCTATCTCCTGGATGTGGAGTCTCCGCCTGCCTCTGAAATGGGTGACGAAGATCCAGAAACACTGGATGCTCCGGTCGACATTCAGGAACCGTCTATTGACCCTCCGTCTCAGGATGACCAGCCAGAGATATCTCTCCATGATTTAGCTGGAATCACCACCCCCCAAACAATGCGGGTCAGTGGTTACTTCAAGAAGATTCCTCTTACAATCCTCATTGATTCTGGTAGCACTCATAATTTCATTGACCCTCGGATCGCCAAACAAGCTGATTGTTTTATCCATCCTTGCTCCAACTTTGAAGTCATGGTTTCCAATGGGGGTACCTTACCTTGCAAAGGGAAGTGTCGAAATGTGTGTATCTCTATGGGAGATTATACCTTGCGCTCTGACATGTTTGCCTTGCCCTTAGGCGGATGTGATGTGGTTTTGGGCGCTCAATGGCTACACACACTCGGCCCTATCTTATGGGATTTTGCCGAACTTTGGATGCAGTTTTCCCTCAATGGACACAAACACACATTGACAGGATTACAACCAGGTTCTCTCAGCATCATCAGTTCACATTGCATGGAAAAACTCCTCAAGAAGAATTCACATTGTGTCATCGCTCAGATCCATTCCATCCAGATGCAACCATCAGCGGTCTCCACTACTCCTTTGGATCTACAACAAATTCTGGATCGATATACAGGTGTCTTTGCGGAACCAGTGGGATTACCACCTTCCAGGCCAGAAGACCATCGTATTCAGCTCCTTCCTGGCAGCGCTCCTCCCAACATCAGGCCCTATCGCTACCCATTCCACCAAAAAACAGAGATTGAAATGCTCGTTCGGGACTTATTGAAGCAAGGTATTATTCGCCCAAGCACTAGTTCCTTTTCTTCTCCAGTTATTCTTGTCCGCAAAAAATATGGGTCATGGCGCCTCTGCATTGACTTCCGAGCACTTAATCACCTCACCATCAAGGATAAGTTTCCAATTCCTGTTGTTGATGAAATTCTTGACGAGCTTCATGGGGCTCACTTTTTCTCCAAGTTGGATCTTCGTTCTGGGTATCATCAAATTCGGGTTCATGAGGATGATATTCCTAAAACAGCTTTCCGCACACATGATGGCCATTATGAGTTTTTGGTCATGCCCTTTGGCCTCACTAATGCTCCTTCCACATTCCAGGCCTTAATGAATAAAATATTTCGACCCTACTTGCGGAAATTCATTCTGGTATTCTTTGATGATATCCTCATCTATAGTAAAACATGGGATGAACATCTCCAGCATCTGGATCTTGTCATGCAACTTTTCTCTGACCATCATCTCCATGCCAAGCAGTCTAAATGTGTTTTTGGACAACAGGAAGTTGAGTATCTCGGGCACATTATCTCAGCACAAGGGGTTCGCGTGGATCCTGCCAAAATCGACACAATGAACAATTGGCCACGTCCTCAGACACTCAAGAGCCTTCGTGGTTTTTTGGGGTTGACTGGCTACTACCGCAAGTTTGTCAAGGATTATGGGAAGATTGCAGCTCCATTAACTGCTCTATTGAAAAAGGATGCTTTTACATGGACACCTGCTGCTCAGTGTGCATTTGACAAACTAAAACAAGCTATGTGTACTACACCTGTGCTAGCTATGCCCGATTTTTCCAAGCCCTTCACTATTGAGAGTGATGCTTGCGGCAATGGAATTGGTGCTGTTCTCCTTCAAGATGAACACCCCATTGCATTCACCAGCAAAGCCCTTTCAGGTAAGAATTTAGCTGCCTCTACCTATGAGAAGGAAATGATGGCTATTTTGCATGCAGTACAGAAGTGGCGTCCATACCTATTAGGGAATCATTTCTGCATCAAGACTGATCACCAGAGTCTGAAATATTTCTTGGACCAGCGTGTCTCCTCCCTGGCACAACAGAAATGGGTTAACAAACTCATGGGTTATGACTATGCGATCACTTACAAGAAGGGTAAATACAATATTGTGGCAGATGCTCTTTCTCGCACATTTGATGCCCAAGGTTCTCTTTCAGCTATTTCTATGCCTGTTCCAAATTGGTTGCAATCTGTTCAACAGGGTTATGTCAATGACTCTTCCTTATCTCAGATCATCCAACGCTTGACCAACAACCCTTCTGCTGTACCACATTACTCTTGGGATGGTGCTTCGCTGCGATACAAGGGTCGTCTGGTGCTTCCCCAGAGCACAGATCTTCAACAGGATGTCTTCTCTGAACTCCATGCTTCTCCATCGGCCGGGCACTCTGGGTTCCTCAAAACATATGAACGAGCATGGCGTAACTTCTTTTGGCAGGGCATGAAAAGGACAATTCAACAGATGGTGGCCGAATGTGATACCTGCCAGCGCAATAAGGGGGAAACAACACTCGTTCCAGGATTGCTTGAACCCTTGCCCATACCTACACGGATATGGACAGATATTTCTATGGATTTCATTGAAGGGCTCCCTAAATCTGGCGGGAAGACAGTGATTCTCGTTGTGGTTGATCGCCTCTCCAAATATAGTCATTTTTGTGCTCTCAGTCATCCCTATACAGCCTCCTCAGTTGCTCAAATTTTTATGGACCAGATCTTTCGTCTTCATGGCATCCCTTCTTCCATTGTCTCAGATCGTGATGCGACTTTCACTAGTCATTTTTGGACAGAACTATTTCGCCACACTGGCACCAAACTGAAGATGAGTTCAGGGTATCACCCACAAACAGATGGTCAGACTGAAATTGTCAATAAATGCTTGGAAACTTATCTTCGTTGCTTCACCTCAGAACAACAACATCAGTGGGCAAAGTGGCTCCCTCTTGCTGAATGGTGGTACAATACCTCTTACCACACTGCCTCTAAAATGACCCCATATGAAGCAGTCTATGGTCAAGCACCTCCAGCTCTTCTTCCATACACCCCCACCAGTTCACCAGTTCAGGAAGTTGACACGGTCCTTCGCAACCGTGATCAGATTCTTCACATTTTGCGGGACAATCTTCACATGGCAAGAAATCGCATGAAGCAACAAGCGGATCAGCACCATTCAGAGCGCACTTTTCAAGTCGGCGATATGGTTTTTCTTCGTCTCCAGCCGTACAAACAATACTCCTTGAAACTCAAAGGGCGTCATAAGCTTACTCCAAAGTTCTATGGGCCATATCGGATTCTTCAGAAGATTGGGTCCATTGCTTATAAATTGGAACTTCCTCCTTCTTCCCGCATTCATCCAGTCTTTCATGTCTCTTGTTTGAAGAAAGTTCTTGGCACCAACATCAGCGGCCAAACGATTTTACCCGAACTGGATAATGAAGGATCCATCCTTTTGGAGCCAGAGGCCATCCTCAATCGACGCACACGTCAGCTTTGCTCTCGCTCTATCACAGAGGTCTTAATTCAGTGGCACGGCATGCAACCAGAGGATGCTACATGGGAACCACTCCTTCAGATTCAGCAACAATTTCCACATCTGAAGCTTTGAGGACAAAGCTTTTTTTAAGGGGGAGGGGATGTTAGGAACCCATATCTTTACTTTGTAAGTATGTTGTTGTTGGACGCATATGCTTTGTAAGTCGTCCCGTAGTATTTGTTGATCAATAGTTTGTGTTATTGTTGTTGGCGCATATGCTTTGTAAGTCGCCCGTAGTATTGTTGATCCATAGTTTGTAACGGCCCATGGTTTCGACCCATAGTATTGGCGCCTAGAATTAGTATATAAGTGTGTGTTGAGACCTATGAAGGACCGTGAAATTATTTGTATTGAGCTTGCTCAAAGGAGGTTGCCCCCTCGAAGTGGCCTGTGATCAATACAAAAGTGATTCTGAGTTCTGTCATTTCTTCTATTTCGCGTATTCTTGTCAATTAATTGTTGCAGGTGCCTCACACCTTTGTATTTAGAAAATTCAGTTAAGTTTTGTAATAGAGCTTCATTTACATCTTCTTACATCCGCGTCACCCATTCATGTTCCAGCTTAAATGTTTGCAAGTCATTTTGAAGTTCTCTTACGGTTTGCAAAATGTCCTCTTGATTATCATTCATCATTTTATTATGTTGTTCTTCTTCAGTTAATTCGACATAAATTGGAGTGGGAGATCTTTCTGTTGATGTATATGTAACTTCAGAATGTATTTCACATATATGTATATTGTATTCCTATAGAGATGTTATTATTCCTCTATACGGAAGTGTTTGTATTCCTATAGAGATGTTATTATTCCTCTATATGGAAGTGTCGTCATTTATATTGTAAGTGTCGTAACTTATACTTGATGGGTTATTAGACCACCTTGTTGGGGTCGACCCTGTATAAGTCATGTGGGTCGAAGGGTTATTAGACCACCCTATTGGGGGTTGTCCATCTGGGTTAAATGGTTATTAAACCACCCTATTGGGTGTCGGCCTAGTCATCATTATGTTAAGTGGTTAAGTTGAGGCTGACCTAGTTGAGTAAAGGTCAAGTCAAGTTAGTGTATAAATAGAGAGTGTGTCTCTCTCATTTTACACATTCTATTCTCTTTCACACTCTCGGGAGAGTGGCACACTTGTGGAGGAGGAGAAGCTGCTGCTAGGAGATGTCTATCTCTTATGCTTGGGTTGTATTATTGCTCTATCTATCTTTGAGGAAGTTATTGGGGTTTTTAACCTTTATGGTTTTGCCCAAGTAAACTCTGTGTCTCTTGTGTGCTTGCATTATTGTGTCCATGATTGATATGCTGTAGATTTGTTGTACATGTTGTTCTCTCAGTTAATATCCTAGATCAAATTGAAGTAAATTCTGAAAATTTAACATGGTATCAGAGCTAGCCTGAAAGAAGTCATGATATGGCATGTATGACACTTGTTGCACTTACGATGCTAGGGCTTGATATAGCAAAAATCAGTAATCGTAGCACTTTCGCTATAAATCCATTTTGGAAAAGTTTTCAGGTCTGAAACTTTTAGATTTTGAAGATCATATCCCCGTGTAGCTTGTATCCAAAGGAAAACCTCTAATTCGTTGTACTTTGTGATTTATGATCTGTACAATATAGGGTTTCTGCCTCTTCCAAATCTGAGTAAAAAGCAGGTGACCTTGGAAAAAAGGTCATAACTTGGGCTAGGAAGCTCCAAATGAAATTTCGTAAAAAGTGACAAGTAGTACATAGACTGTACTATCACAAGAAAGTTTTTAGAGGCCGAAGTTGAACCAGTGACATGTGGCATGCTGTACAAGTTCGCTTTCTTGTATTATCCCATAAACAGGTCACGTTGCGACACTTGGCATAACTCTCTCTCAGAAACTCCAATTGAGGTCAGACCTGTTGGGATAGAAAGATGGCAGGTCAGGATACCAAAAAACATGTTTTCAGACCCTGTGGATTGAAAAATGAGGAGTTACACCAGAAACAATCAGGTACATATTTCTGTCAAAACAAAATTGTTTTTGAGCACTTTCATTGATGGCTTCTGGAATTTAAGGTTTTAGAGAAAGTTGGAATTCTTGTAATCAAAGACCATGACTGAATGCTACTCATCAAAATCGAAATTTAGAGACCAATATCAGAATTTTTGGTTGGGCAAAAGGCCGGGCTTGATTAGACCCTAGTTCGGGTCTTTAATCAGAAAAGTGGAAAATTAGGGCTTCTGTAAAAATGGGAATTTTTGAAATCTATGACCACAGCTGGAAGCTCCTCAGAAAAATAGAAGCTTAGAGCTTTGGATCAAACCTTTTGATTGGGTAGAAGAGTGGGCTTCATCAAACCCCAGTTCAGGGTCACGTCCAGTGAATCCGGAAGTTTCAAAGGCAAAATTGAGGAGTGAAACTTTGCAGTTTTCTAATTATGAATATACCAGCTTGATCAGCTCATCAAGGCGCATATTTCTATCCTTTCAAAAGTTTGAAATTCAAAGTTTGAATTTTTGGGGTTTCTTTGACAAACCCTAATATAGCTCCAGATCCAGTTCCTGCAAATCAAGTGGATTGGTTTAATCCTAGAAGAGGATGGATTGGTCACCTGCATAAGTGAAGAAGTTCCTGTTTCAGAGGGAGATGAGGCTAAGGCCTTACCTAAGAAGATTACAAGCAATCTCAACAGGTATGACTCATCCAGGTATGTCTCAAGATTTGTTCATGATTAAGTTTATGATATGTTTGTCTTCATGTTATTATAGTTAGAACAATCTTGATTTTAGACTTGTCGTATCACCTTAACAAAATTATGAATGCATGCATTAGGGTGTTGACACTTATGATTATACTAATGCATTATGGTGTTGTATGAGGTTTATGTTGTCCACTAACATGAAAGGTACACGAAGAAAGACAAATCATGTTCTAGTTCAAGAACATATGATCATGATGACATGAAGACAAAGATTCATCCATTGTCATGGATCACTTAGAAAATATACTTACGAGGTATGTATAACTTGGTTCTACAATGGATAACTTATGAGACATGCAAGTTACTAGCACAAGTCATTGAAGAGAACCAGAAGACATTATGCGGGTATGTTAGACATAACTATCTAGCATGCTAATCCAGGTATGTTTTTCCTATATCAAGCTAGAATCCTACCGTGTGTTAGGATCTTATACTGTTGTGTTGTTGATAATGATTATTCATGAAGTCATACGTTTGAATAGTCATGGTTGTGTGCATATTATGCTTCTTACCATAATTGATTATATGACTAACCAGAAGAATCATGAAGGTATAGGTTTGAGGAATCACGGGTTTAGGCATATTATGTTTCTTACTTTAATTTATGATATGACTAACCATAAGAGTCCTATATAAACCTTGAAATGCTTATTATTTCTGTTTGAAATGATCATGACTATACATGCTTAAGATTATTGTGTTTTGATAGTATTAAGAACATACTAATGAATGTATGATTATGTATGAGACCTCAATGATAACACAATGATGATACTAATAAGCATGCATAGTGATTAAGGATGGATATAAGTTCAAGGACAGGAAATCCAGGAAGCAAAGATCAAGAGGGAGGACACTCTAGTTGTTCCTGCAAGGAAGCAAAGATCAAGAAGGAGCACACTTCAGTAGTTTCTGCAAGGATGCAGATATTCAGAGGGAGTTGACCACTTCTCACAATCCACATCAGAATGGAGTTGCAGAAAAGAATCAAATACTGAGAGGGAGTCAACCCAACAAACAAACAAAGATAAGTATTTGAATTGTCATTACTTCCATATTTTATTGTTTAGATAATACTGTTCAATAATGTATATACTAATGTTCCTAGAATTAGGTTGTTTATTATGCATATTAGAATAGTTGCATTGATGAACAATATACACTAAGATACATGGGTAAGTGTCCTATGGCACTGTACAACATTCCATTGCTACTTATCTAGAATGAAACCTCTTTGCTGACATGTTGGGAGTTGTGCACACTCTTAACAATGTTCTGGTAGAGATTGGAAGGCATCTAGAAAGTTACGGGATATTGATAAATGTTGTATTGAAGCATTGGCTAAGATAATTGCATGGCTGTATGACATATTTCTTTATGTGTAAGAATTTGTTCTGAAAACTACAAGATGTTTTCTAATCATGCAATTTAACTTGTTGTGTAGGAAAGATCGTATACCATCCCCTACAAAAGAAGGACTACAACATTTGTTCAGCAGCAAAGTTATCTATTGAAAATATTGAAGATATTGAAGTTCCTAGGATCTGGGAAGAATGCCATGATCGAGGAGTACCAGTCGATCATGAAGATGTTTGGGATGCAGTCCCAAGACCTGAAGGGGAGTTTGTAGTGACTTCCAAGAGGATCTAAAAGATCAAGCATGCTGCAGGTGGTAGCATAGAGACTTTTGATCCTGTAGCCAGATACACTTCCATTAGATCAGTACTTGCTCTCGCTGCAGTGATGAAGTGGAAGATACACCAGATGGATTTCAAGATAGCTTTCTTGAATGGTGTAGTTGAAGAAGAAGTGTATGTGGAGTAGCCACTTGGTTCTGAGACACATGACAGGGAGTCATATATGTGTAGAATTTGGTATGGTAGGATAGACAGCTTTCTATCCAGTTTGGGCTTTACCAAGAGTAAAGCAGATTCCAACCTTTACTACAAGGTTGAGGAAGGCAATACGCAGCGGAAGCTTGCTGCCAAGTTTGAGATGAGGAACTTGGGGATGATGCACTATTTGTTTTTGGCATGGAGGTGTTGCAAAGTGTAGATGGAATCTTCCTTGGAAAAGGGAAGTATGCAGTAGAGATCCTAAAGAGGTTCGGGATGATGGACTCAAGGCCATGGCCACACCCATGGCATCGAACCTGAAGCTTCTATGTGATGCTTCATCTGAGCCAGTTGATGTCTCTCTGTATCGTCAGATGATTGGGTCCTTGATGTACCTGACGAGCACGAGACCAGATATTTGCTTTGCGGTGAACACATTGAGCCAATTCCTAACGGATCCGAGGAGTGTTCACCTGGTTGTTGTAAAGCATATTCTGAGGTACCTAAAGGGTACAGTTGATTATGGGCTCAAGTATGAACAAATCAAAAGTTTAACCTGTAGGGTTATGTTGATTTAGATTAGGCAGGTAGTGTTGCAGATAGGAAGAGCACATCTGGGTGTTGCTTCAGTATGGGATCAGGTGTGATCTCTTGGTTTAGCAGGAAGCAATCCTACGTAGCACTGAGTACAGCTGAGGCAGAGTATGTTGTAGCTTGTTTAGCTAGTTGTGAGGCAGGATGGCTTCGAAAGCTACTGTCAGAGTTATTTGATCTCCCGCTGGAGACTACTGGTATCTTTTGTGACAACTAGAGTTGTGTTAAGCTGTTTGAGAACCTAGTGTTTCACGACAAGTTGAAACACATAGAGATCAAATACCACTATATTAGGGATATGATGCAGAGAGGAGTAGTGAATCTCCTGTATGTTGCGACAGATGAGCATATTGCAGATGTGCTGATGAAGCCACTAGCCAGAGTGAAGTTCGAGTACTTCAGAGAGAGGCTTGGTGTTCTTCAGATCGATGACACTTCAAGGAAGAAGTGATGAAGACATTTGCTGAAGCCATTCCAAGCATGCTGGAAGGAGGATCCTTCACATGGCTGTGGATGTAAGCGTTGGATGATGAGCATTAGGATGATGTTCTAGTTCCTGCTCTGTATGATCAGCTGGATCATTTACATTTATGTATGTACGCATCATGTTGGATGCTTGGACCATGTATCTGTATATGTATCAGGTATGATCAGGTAGATCATGTATGTTGATGGATACATTGTGTGGATCATGTATCTATGTATGTATCAGGTAGATACATTGTATATGATGATATGTATCAGGTAGATACTTGGTATGCATCAGGTGGATGCATTGTATGATCAGGATGATCGTGGATGACGAGCTTCTCCAGATGACATGCATCAGGACGATGCAGTGATGATGATCAGGATGATCATGTGTACATCAGGATGATGTATGGTGAGTATCAGGATGATACTTTGTGGCCGTGGATCAGGTTGTGCAGATGAGCATGTCTGGCAGATCCTGTAGGTCGGAGTTGTGTACCCATAACAACCTCGGATGCTTTTGTGAGACATTGCTCTGGGAGGACATGTAATTTGTGCCCTGGGAGATCTTCAGGTCAGAGTTGTGTACTCGTAACATCTTGAGATGCTCTTGCAAGGTTTTGTCCTATGGCATGTAATTTGCTCCTAGGAGATCTGGACAAGATGAAAAAGGCCTCAAATGCTTCAGCCAGGTTTTTCCATGACCACATGTAATTTTCTCCTGGGAGATCTGGACAGGATGAAAAAGGCCTTAGATGCTTCAGCCAGGTTTTGTGGTGGACCACATGTAATGTGCTCTTGGGAGATCCGACAGGTAGAGCTGTGTGCTCATAACAGCTTGGGATGCTTCAGCCAGGTTTTGTGGTGAGATCACATGTAATGTGCTCTTGGGAGATATGATAGGTAGAGCTGTGTGCTCGTAATAGCCTGGGATGCTTCAGCCAGGTTTTGTGATGGGTCACATGTAATGTGCTCCTGGGATATCTGACAGGTAGAGCTGTGTGCTTGTAATAGCCTAGGATGCTGCAGCCAGGTTTTGTGATGCACGTAATAAGTCTTGAGGATTCCACAGTATGGCCAGTGATGATGAAGACCTGCAGGTGGTGGGCCTACATCCAGTATGAAAAAGGACTGGCTCTGTAGAACTTCCTATGATGAGTAGATTCAGAGATTGATTGAGATAGCAGCAGTAGTGACGGTGACGATGACGATGACTTGATGACAATTATCCAGTGATGATGATCCAGAGAAAAAGACTTGTGCTAGAAGACCTGTGTCGAGAAATACCTTCCTAGTTAAGAGGAAGTGTTGATGTATATGTAACTTCGAAATGTATTTCACATATATGTATATTGTATTCCTATAGAGATGCTATTATTCCTCTTTATGGAAGTGTTTGTATTCCTATAGAGATGTTATTATTCCTCTATATGGAAGTGTCATCATTTATATTGTAAGTGTCGTAACTTATACTTGATGGGTTATTAGACCACCTTGTTGGGGTCGGCCCTTTATAAGTCATGTGGGTCGAAGATTTATTAGACCACCCTATTGGGGGTCGGTCATGTGGGTCAAAGGGTTATTAAACCACCCTATTGGGTGTCAGCCCAGTCAGCATTATGTTAAGTGGTTAAGTTGAGGCCGACCTAGTTGAGTAAAGGTCAAGTCAAGTTAGTGTATAAATAGAGAGTGTGTCTCTCTCATTTTACACATTCTATTCTCTCTCACACTCTCGGAAGAGTGGCGCACTTGTGGAGGAGGAGAAGCTGCTTCTAGGAGATGTCTATCTCTTATGCTTGGGTTGTATCATTGCTCTATCTATCTCTGAGGAAGTTATTGGGGTTTTTCACCTTTATGGTTTTACTTAAGTAAACTCTGTGTCTCTTGTGTGATTGCATTATTGTGTCCATGATTGATATGCTGTAGATTTGTTGTACATGTTGTTCTCTCAGTTAAGATCCTAGATCAGATTGAAGTAAACACTTTCTTAGGCCATTTCTCAATAATGGGAATTTAAATCACAATCTAATCAAAGAAAACACAATAACATTTGGTCAGCAAATTATATAACATAAATAGACATCAATGATGAGCTCTGTTAGGTCCTAGTGTAGGAACCTAAAGCTATAATACCATATTGTCACTTACCTCCATATTAAAATTTCCAAAGATGTAATTATGAAAATAAATTCTAACTATAAGTCTAATGATATTCATGTGAAATTATGAAAATTCTTCAGATAAAGAAAACAAGATGAAATAACAATTGCCAGAGGGTTGTAAACTCTTATAAATTTACTATTTGACTCACCAGTATAAATACACCTTCATACTTGATTACTTTTCCTATCTCTACTTGATCCCAAAATTTTTATAAAGTATCCAAATGTAAACACTCTATTCCTAATTGAAAACATAAATGAATTATAACAACATTATGCCATAGGTATAATTCTACTCTTCACATTATAATTATAATAACATTATAATCACAATGTAATCATATATTATAAGGAAGGATTATGTCTATATATTTCACATATAAATTGTAAACTTTATGTTCATACTCATTTTATTCACAATATAAAAATATGATTCCAGCTAAAGAAATATTATAAATACATAAATGCCATTTAAATAATACCATTCTAAATACCGAAATATTATGGTTATATAAACGCCATTTAACACTATATGAGTTAAACATAAATATAATTCAGAATTTGAAATCACATCTCCATAATTTAATGTCTTAAGGGACTTTATCACTATAAAGTATATAAATGTTTCATAACTTGAAAACTGTATCACTTATAAGATATCATATGTATTCAATTTTAAACTAAACATTTTAAACATAAATATAATTCATACTTTTGAAACCATATCACCATATGAATAAAACATGAAGTTGGGAAACAATTTTGGCTTGTTTGTGACAAAAAAAACTGCTAATTTTTATATTTTTCAATTTCGATCTCTTCAAACTCATATCTCCCTTAGGAATTTAAACTTGAAGTAAACACAAAGGTTTTACAGAATTGAATTAGATTTCTACTCGTATTTTTTTTTTTTTTTTTTTGGACATATTGTGAAACAAATTTGTTGTCAACCAACGGCATATACTTGAAAAGTTTAGGTATGGATAATGTGTGACCTATGTTGACGACGGTTTTTGGATAGATGGTTATTCATTTTAGGGAAAAAAATTGTATGCTCATAATATACACACACTAAACTTGATCCTGGACTATATTTCGAGTTTTTTAAGACTTGGGAACTATTTTTTATTATTTATCAAAACAGGGTATGTTCAGAAAATGGTGCATTATCGACACATGTTTTTGTCTTCACATTTTCTTTCAAATGTTACTCTTATCAAACAAACTAAAACCAACCCATTGAAGAGGACACTTCAAGGAAAATCCTTGTATTTTTTTTTTAAAAATTGGCTTCGTCATTGTGATGATATTGAATTTTCATTGTGACTGATTTTTCAGTGACTTAATTTTTTAATGATAAAGTTTAGTAAAAAAATAGAAAAAAATAGTAATCCTAAATGAAATTGAAAAAAACTTAAATTACTAGAAAGTAGCTTGAATGATGAATCTACTGGTATAAAATCCGACATGTAATTCTCGTGTTTTGCAGTGGTCCGACCTTGTTAAAGTGACACATTTCTGAATTCTGCAGAAATGGTGCTGGAATTGTTGACCAGAAACTCTCGGGCAAGAAAATGTCTTCCAAACTTTCGGCCCAAAGTTTAGTTCAAACTCTCATCTGAGAGTTTTTTTAAAATACAGTGCGACAATTGGTTCAAACGCTCGGCCTAGAGTTTGAACTCTCAAAACTCTCGGCCTAGAGTTTCAATTTGACTTTTTTTCACATGATCATCCACCCGCACTCTGTTTTTTTTCACTTTGTTTGTCACAAAAGTGTTTCTCAGGTTCGCGATTTCACCCCATAACTTAATTTCTTACGGGATTTTAACAAAAACTTTCCACGGAGACATACGATTATGCTATTAACAAGGAGAGGTAACATAAAGATAATACAAACCGAACTCGAAATAGTTCGCAAGGTGCACACACAACAAGTAAGCGAATGATAACGCTACAGTGATAAGGTGACGGGGAGACTGCCACTAACCATTACGGCGACAGAGTTTCCGAGAGGACTGCCACCAACCAAAAAATTAAGAGAGACAAGTTATACATCTAAACTTCACTATCGACAACCAAATCAACTGTCAACCAAGAGACTCGGTGATGCCTACAAGTGGCTACCATTTTGACAATCAAGCCAATGAAAATAGAATGTACAGCAGAGACTGGGAGAAACACGTAACTTTTCCTGGAAAAAGGCTCAAGCCACTCACATTAAATAGGAAGTGAAAACTTACGGAAATGTCAACACTGACTAATCAACAAAAGGGAGTATTCCATAATAATAATAATAATAAACAAAAGGAAAGCAATCTGAAAACAGTTAATCCCGAAATAAGCTTACGCTCAGGAACTAAGGCGATCTACAACAACTGATCTGGGGCAGATGAACTAAAAACGTTGAGTCTAAAGGACTGTGCTCCAACTAAATTTTTTTTTTGGGTTATAGGAGCATGGCCCAATTGAGGAAACAAATGAAAGATCTTGAACCAAATAAATAACCGGAAAACGTTACTGTCTATACTGAAAATTTCTTTGATAGACTGAAAGCTCTAAACCCCATTATGAGATATAATAAAAAAGAAAATACATCTATAGATGAACTTGAAAAGGTGGCATGTAGCTCAGACAAACATGAAAGAGTAAAGGGTTCTCCAAAGAAATACGATTTAGATCAAGTCGAGATACCGCAAAGTTTTTAGTTTCGAAACTGAAAACCAACACCAGGAAATTAAACAGAGTCCTGATTCAGATTTAATGGTGAAAACAAAACGCAGAGATCTACCAATTTCTCAGAACTCGTATTAGGGTAAAATAATAGATTTAACAATAAGTCTTTTAAACCAGAAGTGGATATTCCTACAGATATCCATCCAACAAATTCTTTCCTAATACCGTGGTAAGTAAGCAGAGTTATATACAAAGAAATAACACGAAATTCCCTTCAACACGGTAACCTATAGTAATTTCCCGGTACTAAAATCTATAGTAAGTTCCCATGATACATTGTAATATATAATAAATTTCCAGCATTTTAATATATAGTAAAAATGATCTCGGCAGAAAGGATACTTACTTGGAGAAAGGTATGCCAAATCGGAAAACACAATCAAGAGGTATCAATTCCTCCCAACCATAGAGAACCTGGAATTCGCCATATCTCACCCCTGAGCTGGATCACCACCTCCACTACTGGACCAGCACTACTGCAATGCAACACTCCTACCTTGGAGTCTGTAACAGTAAAATCGATGGACTTAAAAAAATAAGAGGCTCAACAAAAATGCTACAGCATAATGGTACTCTCTTGCACAACATCTCTTATGCTCTCTCAGTGCCCCTCTTTATAGTATTTTCATAGGTCTTGTGCCATCACCAACTCAATCACAAGTCAATCCTGAGATCCTATTTTTGTGGATCTTGTTGGAGTGTTGAGGTCTCCACTTGGATTGATTGGTTTTCTTCATATTTGTGCTATCTCTTGTCCATAGTGGTTGGTGGTGTCCCGTCGCTCAATTGATCCTCTCCAATGTTGATTTATTTTATTAAAAATAATAATAAAATAGTCTTTATGCACATCATTCTCACATAAGTATGAGTTATAGTTTGTGAGTTTTAATAACTCAAATAATGTAATGTCCCTAAAAATAGTAAAAATTTAAAGTTTTCCATTACTGCAATAAAATCTATTTTAAAGATGATGATTCGTAAATTAACTTCAGTACTGAGAAGATGCATTTGTTCTTACTTGCGACATTTAAGAGTTTAAGTTTCCTAAGTAACACAGTCTCACTAGTTGTCATTCTTTTTGGTTTTACGGAAGCGATGTGTAGGGTAGATGATGTAATTTCCGTCGCAAGTGTTCAAGTGCTAGAGTAAATATAATAAAAATCACCTTCTTACTATTTTAAGAAATCATATGCATATTTAAAAAGTCTAATTGGTATCTTCAGGCAAGATGGAGTCTTGATGATGAAAGTTTGAGGCTCATGATGGAACACTGGTGTTTCAAAAAGGAAAAGTACCCCCGGTCGAGCTGCCAAGAGGTAAGGTGTAAGTATTGGGACTTCCTAACTTACTTAGCGAATTTCGCTAATGCATTTTAATTGTAACTTTGTTTTGCAAGTATGCCTATGAAGACACTTACCTAGGGTATCTACTTCCTAGTCCTAACATTACTCTAAGCCTAAAGAGTGTAATGGTTAAGGGTTGACACTTGAACTACTTGTTGGATATCACTATTGAAAGCGATCCACTCTCCACTATAGGGGATAGGGGAAAGTATCGAAATATTGTGGAGTTGGTGGTAATATTAAATTCAAAATATGATTCTCATGTGGCCCTTGATGCCAGCTATGCAGAAGGGATTTTACTTTGGGTTTTACAACAACAACATTCAAATTCGAGGTTCATTTGGTTCTGGTTATTTTGTATTGCATCTAAGAGGTCTGTGCTCTGACTTGAGCTTCGCTTGGGGTCAGAGCACCTATTGGTTGCTTGTTTGAATATGTAGAGGAAGGTGAATGTGACAGGTAATGTCATACATTTCATTCCAGTTCTTTTCCCCATTGATTTTATGTAGCACGAACTATTATCTCTGTATTTAACTTCGTGGTGATGCTTTTGATGGAAGGTTAGCTACGTTTCTTCTCTGCGTGGGTTGCTACCAGGTGGTCAGCACCCTTGGCGTTGGATGACTTGGGAAACAGTAAGTCCAGGTTTCCCAAACCCTTGCTCCCACCTCTCGCATCTCTGGAGGGTGTATTGTTTTTCTATTTGGGATTTCGTGTTGCCTTTTGGCTCACTGTATTATATTGAGAAATCCTGAGGGGGTTGCCTTTGGCTGGACCGGTTAATGGATGTGTTATTTGGTTTTAAATGAAGGGTAACCTTGGAGGGTTTTCAATTTGAATGTAACATTTGGGTCACTAGTTGTTATGGGGTTTCTACGTTGTGTAAATGGAAATACTACCCACATGTTTTATAATGGGGTTTTCGGAAAGCAATACAGTGACCTGCGTTTTCTATTGAACTTTGAACATGTAGTAACAAAATGTAAAAAGAATTGTTGAGTCTCTGCATTTTCTTTATGGAGTATATATGATTAATGTTTATCTTCCCTCTATGTTTGGCTATCATTGCAATTGTTCTGAAGGCCCTCGGTTGAGTATTTTAAATGGACGATCATAGTTCTGATATAGCCTGTGTTTATTTTAAGCTGGGAATGACTCCGTCTAAGGTCAGAGTGATTGGGTTGTTCCTGGGTTTCTATGACCTAATCTACATCTATTAAAATCGTTTGTATGGGAATGTCCTTCGTTTTCTGGGTGATTGCATTTAAATAGATAGTGTTTGATGGAATTAGTAGAGGGATTCGACCCCTTTTCTTGCATTTTAATTTAATGAACGTCTGTATGGTGTTGCTAAAAGATATCGTAAAGATTTGTTGGATGTGGATTTTTGTTCTGTGGAAAGTAATACTCGCCAGGCTTCCTGGTTGAAATTTAGCTTTGTAAATACTCTTGCGTTTTAAGTGAAGATGTAACCCTAGCTGTTTTTCGTTTTGATTGCTTGAAAGAAAAAGGGTTTGTACGTTAATACTATGTTGTTGGCGATTTGTAAGATATTAGGGTCTCCATGAAATCGTTAATGGGGTTTGATCTCTTGACTTTTGTTTCGATGTGCTAAAAGAAATGTATTTAATGATAAGTAAATAGTTCGTTTGCTATGGGATTCGATCCTTGAAATGTTTGTTGCATTTTTGTTGTAGTGGGTTGACTATTGGTTGAAATCGTAGCTAATAGTTTGAGGGGTTCATTGATGTGTGAAAAGATTGAAATGCAGTATAAGACGTTCTCACTACTATGTAATGTATTCGATACGGCTTTGGGAAGAATATTACGGAACTATAATTTCTTTTTAAAAGAAAAGATCTCTAACATGATTGCGTTTATCTTCCTAGGTTTTTATAGGAGTAACAAAACTGAAAACATAAATACAAGTTTGAAAGCAATTTGATTACATAACACTGGCAAGAATAAAAGAACTTTGTTGTTTAATTTGATAAAGCAAGGACCCTAGGTTTACGAGTTGCATTGATGTCTAGCACAGGATAGCTTGGCTAGACGTGCTAGACATTCTATTGGTTTCTAAAACAAGTTTCTAAAATAATAAAATTATGGGTATATGGTTTTATGCCTACATTAAAATCAACCCGAGAGCCTATGCCCTGAAGGCCCTTGCTCTATAAGAGAACTAAATGCTATAAATGTCAGGGAAAAACAATACTCTAACAATAAACCCTATTTAAATGCCTAGCTGCCAACATAACTTGAAATAGTGGGTTTAACAATTCATACCTGGTTGTCTTGGAATTTGACCTGCTCATGTAGGAATCTACGCACTCAAACAATAGTTAGTGCAACAACCTTTTTACTTAGTTGATCTGTCAGAATTATTCTTTATCTGGATAACTTTGGGGCTACCATGTTCCTCCCAACCATGACCCTAAATCCGTTCCCAGTTCTATCTGGATCCCCTTGAGCTGGTACCAACATGCAATAAGAGATAGAGGCCCTAGGTTCACTGTTGGTTCAGATCTAGAATTTCTTTATGTGAGACTGCTTAAGCTTCTTGGAGCAGAAAATTTCTCTCTGATTACCATAAGAGAATGATAATGAAAAAGAATGAATGCCCCCACTCTTGGGATCTACCCTCTTTAAGTAGGGGAGTCTTGAATTATGACTGTTGAATATTTATTTAGTTTCTTTTTAAATTAAATAATTAATATTTAAAAGATATTATTTACTAAAATATCTAGTCCTCTTGAACTAGGACATTTCATTTGTTTTAACTATAAGTAATTTTAACTTATTCTTTTTATAATAATAATAATAACAATAATTATATTTCAACCTAAATATTAATACATTATTAACAATAGTTAATAACGTGGTAGCCCCCTATGCATAAACTATATACAATAAATATATTTTATAAATAAATAATAACATCATTATTATTAAAGCTCTTAATAATAATATTTAGCCTTGAGACCTTTATGCATTTTGTTCACATAAGACTATTCCTATTCAACCCATACTTTAAGCTAGGGTAATTTTTTTTTTAATTAAATATGTATCTTTTCATGATACTTCTTTTAACTTTTAAGGACAAGGTCCAATTCTTTGGACAACCTTTTGGTAAGTTGGATAGGCACCTCTAGTCTCTCTCTTACATGTTGGATTCCCTCGTTTAACATGTTAGTTCCCACAGTACTTGATGATAGGTAGACGATGATTCAATTAGACAAATTAAATCATTTTGATGAAATAGAAGTGCTATTCAGAGTATTTCCGACTCAACACTTGAGAGCTAGTAACCCTGAGTGCTCTTCAAAGCTTTTAACTCAACATTCTCACTTGGGCATTATGCTAGTGCAATTCTAGAGCCTCCTGCTCAACACAAGTGCTAGAATGTGGTTGTGAGGCACATCTAGAATATTTAAGTGGCCTCGGATCTAGTATTCATTTATCAAGCTTGGAGTGTTCGAGGGCTTATGCCCAACACTCAATGTACATTAGGGCTTACTCCCAGTACATAAACATTCTTCTAGGTACATCGGGGCTTATGCCCAGTACATAGGTCATTTGTGTGTTTCTAAGTCGACGCTCAACATACCA
The DNA here is from genome assembly GCA_027924585.1 of Larix kaempferi. Classification (NCBI taxonomy): domain Eukaryota; kingdom Viridiplantae; phylum Streptophyta; class Pinopsida; order Pinales; family Pinaceae; genus Larix; species Larix kaempferi. The sequence continues at coordinate 1,249,406 of BSBM01001871.1, read as the reverse complement.
CATAAGTCAATCATGTAAAATCATAGCTCTGCACAGTAAGTAACAAAAGATCATCTCAGTATATTAGGGTTTGTACCCACATCAATGCTAAAGAACATAATCAAAACATTAGGGCCTCCTCGCCCAGTATACACTCAAATAAAGAAGTCAGTCAGGGTCCATGCCCAGTATGTCAGTATATATAAAATAATAAATCATGTGTGCTAGGGCTTATGCCCAATACTCAAAGTAACTCATATCTACTGGGGTCATGGCCCAATATAACATCAGAATAGTCAGTCCAAAATTTCGGATATTACAAATAATAAAACAAATAAAAACAATAATATTTTACTTCAAGTAAAAATTGTTTTGTGAAGGGGTGTCACACTCTTCCTTTCTAATTCTCCCCCCAAAAATATCCCATGACTATTCCCTCCAACCTTTCCTATATACCCAACTTCCTTATGCTTCCTTCAAACTTACTCCACCGCCTTCCACCTATTTTCTTGAGACCCAAACTCATAAATCCCATTCCACTATTCAAGAAAATTAAATATTTAATATGTTTATCAAATCATGTTTTTCTCTCGAGCAATTAAACAATATAATGTTCATTACGTTAGTCATGTCAAACTGGCAATAATTATTTATTAATTCTACGCATGACCACTACTGGTTTTCTTTATGACGCTTATCTTAATTGATGGATCCATCTACCAATTCTATCTTAAATGTTTTAGGATAGAATATTAATTAATAAGCATGACTTGGCATAATGAAGATTCCCATGTCTTGATTGCTTAGATAAAATCAGATTCGACAAGGATTTTCTAGATTTGTTTTAAATACTCATACAATAATCATATTATATTATTCAATTTATAATTTACATTCACGATTATTTTTAACCAATTAATGTTCCACTATCCAAAGGACCAGACATATCAATTCTGATGTTTTAAATAATTAATTTAACTAGCTTAATGAACTTCTCGTTTGACTATAGTTTTAAAAAATAATACTCATGATGATATTAACAATTATAATTATTTAATCAAATTATTAATAATAATGCGAACAATAATAATAATAAATTAATGAATATTAATTAACACTAATTGTTTGTTTGTTTCCTAAGTATTTGATTATCAACCTAGTACTTCGATACTTATAGACAAAGTAAGCTTAAGGGTTTAACCTATCATAATCAATAATTAAACAGTACAATTCTACTCTCAAATACAGAACAATGTTCATGCCTATTTACAACATTTTCTCATATTAATTTCAATTGACGATACTTAATAAATCATTTATTATAGTGCTTGCATAAAATCTAAGGAATACTAAATGACTTGTTTAACAAGTATCATACAAATCTTAACTTCCATTACCAAGGTTTAATAAACATACTATTTCACAACAACTTCCACAATTATTTAACCTCGCAAGTAATTGTATAATGATACTAGTGTATATATGCAAAGTGTGCATGCGTGGCCAGCATATGCACAGATCACATATGTACTATAAGTAAGAATATCCTTCCTATGCATATATACTAATTAACAATAACAATGCAGATGTAACAATCATAGATACTTAACATAATCATTTTAACATTATGAGTTGTTTAATGGCTTAACATCATTATATGTAGGTTCATAGTAAGCAATTAATAAATTATTTTTAGGGGTGGGGTATCTACTACCACTACATAGAGAGATAGAACTCCTAATTCCCGACAATACTAACTAACACATCCTCCCATCATATCCTACTTCTGCATCCTCCCTATCCTTCCCTTGCTAGTAAGGATGTGGTGTCGGCTTTACGGACCTAGCCACATATAGAAACTGAGAGTGACAGCGTCAACTAAAAAATGGACCTACCCTCTCTTAGTAGGCATTTGACCATCGTCATCACACGTTTAGGGGAGCGTGACTCAACACATCCCTCCCACGACCTTGGGTATCCTAACACATAGGGTGGGAAATGCCTCCATCCCTCTTAACATATGGGGTTTATACCCTGTCAAAATCGTAGTGTGTTGTTACTGGGATTATCAGTTTGTGTCATCGTATCACCTTGTCGGTTGCTAAGATTTAATGTTCATTGTTTACTTATTCCTCATATCATATCAGATATATCGCTATGATGTAGCCCTTGTGTTCTACAGATTAGTATTGCATAGATATATCTATAACAAAAATTTCTATTCGATCATTAGTTGGTGCATATTATCAATATCATTCATTTCATCACATAAAACCATTAAATCGATCACATCATGGGTTGGTATCCATGTACCACATCATATATAATGGATTTCATCAAGGAAGACAATTAAACATACACTGTCATTTATTAAAGAAAGGAATCTCATGATAACTACGACATAGTAACCACATAAACATAATAAAATCAGGAGAATGGTAGCATCATAACATCATAATCATAGTATGAGATAAGCATAGTAACCTCATAAACATAGTAGCAACACATAATCAGGTCTAACATGCCAAAATATAGTTTAAGCAAAATAGAGTGCAATATGTTTGACTGATAAACACGCCTAGTCAAAATATGTGGCATTACAATTACTAAATCTACAAGGTTAGTGGTTAGCCACATGGGAGGGAGCTATGTTTATTTTATTGATATTTTTTTATTTTAGAAAAGCAATAATTGGAGTTTTTAATTTATGTAGAATCTTTATAAAAAATATAATTATTTATGATGTATGTTGGGTTAAGTCAACATAATGTTAATGATATATATTTATATGGTCCTCTCAAATATAGTTGGAAGTTGTTGTTAGATTACACTTTAGTCAATTGTTCAAGGACCTGGGATCAAATAATATTGCGGATCAATTGAAGGTGATTAGTTTGTTTCCAACTTTTTTCTCCAGTGAGAAAGGAGTGGACATTGGTGACCTTGTTACCTTCACGAAAATTGAAATGGTTCTTAAATTTTTTTTCAAAGATAAGAGTCTAGGTCTAGATGGTTGGTTGGTGGAGCCCTTTTTATCTTTATTTCATATAATGAGGGAGAAAATTGTACAATTGGTGGAACAATCGAAAATGGAAGGATTTGTCTCTAGAGCTTTAAATTCAACCTTCATTTCACTTATTCTGAAATGTCAATAGTTTTAATGACTTTAGATCAATATTCCTATGTAATCTAGTCTATAAGATCATCACAAAGATCATATCCGATCGAATCAAGCCAAAACTTGATAAGATAGTGTCCAAGGAACAGTTTGGATTCGTTGCGAATAGACAACATTTTGATGTCGTGGGTGTAACACAAGAATGCCTTCATTCTATTAAAGTTAAAGATCTTGATTCATTACTTCTAGAAATGGATTTGGTTAAGGCCTACAATTAGGTCAACTGGGTATATCTTAGACTTCTTCTCCTAAAGATTGGCTTACCCATTTTTGTTACAAATTAGATAATGGCGTGTGTGACCTCTGCACATTTTGTTGTCCTTATTAATGGGTCGCCTTCAAATTTTTTTAAAATTTCAAGGGGTTTGCGACAGGGGTGCCCCCTATCTCCTCTTCTTTTCCTTTTAGTTATTGAGGGGATTATTATAATGATCATTGCATTTAGGAATGAGGAAAACTGAAAGGAATCAAAATTTCTCCTTTTGTTATCATTTCCCATCTTTTATTTGTTGACGATGTGATATTATTTGGCAAGGGAACAAAGGAGGAATGGAAATGTTTTGTTGAAATAAATATAACCCAAAATTTTCAGTGACCAACTTCCTTGAATAACCTTGGTTTTTATGCAAAGTAGTTGTTGGATATGCAATTGTCATCAATTAGCAAGTTGGCAAGGCCTAAAATAACAACATAGCAAAAAAATGAAATCTACATACCTTTTATGAACAAATCTCAACTTCCTTCCTCATGCATCTAGGTGGAAGTTAACCATGAAGTGTGTGCATTCTCTAGAACAAGTCAAATAAATGTTGGTAGCTTACATTGTACATAGTTAACTAAATGTACACATACCTTAGAGCCCAAACACACTCTTAGGGAGTGTGACATGTAATAATAAGATAGGGTTGTGAGTATACAAATTGAGTTCTTGCAATTGATTAAGAAACCTATAATGTCTATGAGTAGGCAACTTTTAGAGGGATAAAATCACTAAAAGCATTTTTGCTAAAATCTAATTTTCCTTTCATTCTTACTATTTATTTTTTGCATTTCTATTTTTATGGGTTCAATTTTTCTACCTAAGTTTTAATGGTTATTTTTACACTGCACATAGTCATGACAATGTTTTCTAGTTGTTTTTAGTAGGACTCGTCTCATATTGTAGTCTTTGCATTCATTACAAAAGCAATAACAAGTACCATCACCTAATGTCTCCCTTATATTTAGGATGGTCCTCACACTTTCAGCCAGTCATAATTTCACATTGAAAACAAAAAGAAAATGAATATTATTAGTACACTATAAGAATATATTAAAAAAAATAAAAATTTATTTCGAGATTATAAAATTTGAATTTAATTATGTTTTAATGAGGATTTTGACAATAGAAATGGATTTAACACAATCAAAAAACCGTTGAAATACCTAAAATTTCAAAGTGATAAGGGTAAGAAAGATTTTTAAAAATTGTTGCAAGATACTTTCAAAATTTTACTAAAAAATCAAACTATTTTCTTAAAAATAAAAAATCATTGAACTTTTAGGTTACGCTAAAAACAACTATATTAAAAAAACCGCAATTACTACGTAATCGTGCCGAGGTTCTAATATTTATAATGTACGTAATCGTGCCGAGGTTCTAATATTTATAATGTAATCGTGCCGAGGTGACATTCCAACAAATGATAGACTTGGCCAAACTGTGCAAGGTCAAAATTATTGAAACGGTCATTTGGATAATAAAATGTGACAAAATAATGTCCGTTGAACGTGTAACAACCATACGTCACATATACTACGTCAAAAGCATAACGTTTGGAGTGCTTAGTGCTTTGCCATGTTATTTTGGCATATTATATCATTTTAATTATTAAAATATATGAAAGAAAGTGTTGGATGTGGTATAGGCCATATTATTTTGGCCTATTATTTAATACTGCTAGCAGTAGTGCTTTGAATGTAATCTTGGCAGACTGCATTGAGTGTTATTTTGGTTTCTTTGCATATCGCATTTAATACTCGTAGCAGTAGTATTTTGAATATTATTCTGGCCTGTATTGTAATAACTAAAATACAGTAAACAAAGTCAATAACTATCCTTTCACATTGCTTCTGAACAATGATATTAAAATGATCACACTGATCACTTCAAATCGCTTTTAATTTAATGATTTTGAATATATATATATTTTAATCGCTTTTAATTTAATGATTTCGAATATATATATATTTATATATTTATATATATATTTGGCTATTTCGTTAAGATCAAAATGCACTCGTGACTTTTATCAAGATTGAAATTCACTTTTTTATCTGTATAATAGTAATCCTAATTTTAAAATTTATTGAAATCTTCTTTCTTTATTTGTATATGTATACGTACTCCTATTTTAATAACTAAAATAGAGGAAAGAAAGTCAGTAAGTATCCTATCACATTGCTTATTTATACATATCCTTTCCGATTGCTTCGTAACTATGTTATCAGAATGATCCAATTGATGTCAAAATGCTTTTAATTTAATGGGTTTTATTTGCTGTTGATTGGTAGATTCGTTAAGATCAAAATCCACAAACAGTTATCAGGATTGAAATCCACTTTTTTATGTGCATAGAAGTAATCCTAATTATTATAATTTTTTTATGCTTCGAAATTTTCAAATCTATTAAAATCTTCTTTCTTTATCTGTATATTTGAAATTTTCAAATTTATTGATCATATCTTCTTTCTTTATCTCTATATGTAGACCTAATCCTAATTATTATAAAATTTTCATGCTTTGAAATTTTCAAAAATTATCTACAGGCGGCTCTCACCGTGTATGTATAATCGTCCACTTGTTTGCCCACGCATTTCGGCGCTGCTTATGCCCAACTGCTTTAAATGGCCCCTTCCCGGCTATGGGAGGACACAACGTCGTCCATAGCTTTCTAGAGGAGTGTTCTGGTTATTGCTTATTAGATCATCTCTGGTTTATTGCTTATTGCTGATTACATCATCTCTGGTTTATCTGTTGTGACTGTTAGAAAAATGGCACCAGCAGTTGCGGAAGTGAAGACTGTGAAAGCCCTCGCCGATCTGGGGATTAAGGATTTACCTCTTAACTACGTGAAAGACGAGGATGAACGATCATCTGTGGCTTACAATGATTTCAGCAAAGCGGTGCCCGTCATTTCCCTTGCGAATGTAGGAGCCGGAGGAGCAGAGCGCGCACAGCTAATAAAAGAACTCCGAGCTGCCTGTGAAGAGTGGGGAATGTTCCAGATCATAGATCATGGCGTCCCTATAGAACTCAACTCTCAAATAATGCGTTGTTCCCACGACTTCTTTTCGCTCTCGGTGGAAGAGAAAAGGCAGTACGCCATAAAGGCAGGGCAGTTTGTGGGATATGGAAATGGAAGTTTTATCAACGATGACCCCTTGATGGACTGGAGAGAGCTATACGTGGCGGCATGCTCCCCAGCTCGGGACATCCAAAGTTGGCCTACAAAACCAGTTCAGTTCAGGTAATTATGTAATTATTTGTTTTATAAAATATGGTGGTGAATAATTCCTAATTCCTAAAACATGAAGATGAAAGAATAACAGTGAACAATTTCTAAAATATTGTAGTGGAAAGATTTATCCTCTGATTTCATTAAAGCTAAAAATAATTTTCATATATCTATCATTTTTATCTAATGTATACTCAAATCAAATTATATATTGTTTCATAATTATATATTTTATTCAGTTGATGCTAAAGCAGCTATTGTTTTACAGGGAAGCTTTGGCCCAGTACAGCGATGCTACGTTGAATTTGGCGAAAACGCTGCTCGGGCTCATCTCAGAATCGCTTGGAGTTGAAGCAGATGCAATCGAGAAAGCGTGCGGAGAGGGCCAACAGAAGGTTCTCTTGAATTATTACCCAACTTGCCCCCGCCCCGATTTAACCTTAGGGCTCAAGAGACATACCGATCCAGGAACTCTTACCATTTTACTGCAAGACAAAGTTGGAGGCCTTCAAGCCACCAAAGACAACGGTAAAACGTGGGTTACGGTGCAACCCATTGATGGAGCTTTCGTCGTAAATCTCGGAGACCAGATGCATGTCAGTAATTATATTTATTGATTTTTGTTTGTAATATAAATTCAGAATGGGATATATTGGGTTAAAAAGTATTGAGATACCGGTATAAAAATAAAAGTAATCCACACGTTATAGGGTTTCGACATTTTATGAAATATCATTACACGAAAATAACAATTCAGCTATATATATAAAACTTCGAACAATTTTAATTAATAAAGTGTTATATTGATGATGCAGGTTTTGACTAACGGTATTTTGAAGAGCGCTGATCATCAAGCTGTTGTAAATTCAAACGTTCTGAGGCAATCCATAGCGACATTCTACACCCCCCATCCAGACTCCGTTGTTTATCCTCTGGATGCATTAACGGCGAGTAACGGGAAAAGTGACGGTGGTAAAACATTTGAGCGCTATGTTTACTCGGAATTCTACCAGAGGAAGATGACGAAGCACGTCCTGGACAGGCAGATCAAGCTCAGCAAGGCAACACGTTCAGTGTAGCCGCCAGAAGTTTAGCTGGGCATTAACGGCGGCACTGGGGCCTATAGAACTCTTATTTGCGGTTGCAATTTGGCAAAGCATAGGTGCCTTGAGCATTAAGTGTTGGTATACCATACACTGTGGGTAGTAAACGTAACCCACGTCTATTTTAATATGTAATGTAAATCTCTCCATGGAATTTTATCGTATTTCAATTCAAATCATGTTACATTGGATTTATGTGAAAGTTTTAAAATGCTTATGTGAAATTGCATGGACTTTTTATAATAGTTGTATTAACTTAACTAATTTGAAAAAAATTAATGTTTATGAGAAAGTAAATGTTGTGTTGAAGATAAATATATTACTTAAATTTATATTACATTTCATTGAATTATTAAATTTTTAACAAATATTATAATAAATTATTAAAATTTTAACAAATATTATAATAAATAATTAAATTATTTCATTTCATTGAATTATTAAAATAATTTATAAGATAAATATGTTATTTATCTATCTAATTTTTTACCAATATTTCATTGAATCATTAAAATTTGCAGCTAATCTATCCTTGAATGAAATTTTTTAAAAGTTCAACATGGTATACAGCTCAAATTACACTATTTCGGAGTTGGTGTAGAGACCCAATTAGACAAAGTTAAAGAATTTTCATCATTTTTATATGAGAATTTTCTCACTTCTCATATTAAAGAATTTCAATAGTTGTTATATGAGAATTTTCTCACTTCTCATAACTTATATATGATTCTAAATATTACTTTTCCATAATTAAAAATTAAGAAGAAATAATTAGAATTAAATTGGGAATATGTTAAATGTTATTTTCTACTATATAAAAATTAACATTAGATTGCATTTAATAGTGATATGGTAGATTGAGTGGCATAGTATTACTAACTCTATAAGTTTAATGCATAGTCACATGAGAAAGAGTTACGCTTATTTTATTGATCTATTTATTTTATAAATGTAATAATTGAAATTTTTGATGATCATGATTAGCTTCCAATATTGAGATCAAATTTGGTATATCAGACCTTAAGAAGGCAATTACTTGGTTTGATTTAAAATTTTGTTCCTATGCTCAAAAAGCTTAGAAAGAAACTTTCCAAGCTCACTATAGTTTTGGCAAGTCACGAGGTTAGAAAAGTTTGTAGTGTAACAAATACTATGAAACTCATATCTTATGTGGGTGTAAGCAAGACACTCAAAGAGAAAGTGATTTTCATCCTCAACACTCATACAATCACAAATATGGAAAACCCTTTCCGCCTATCAAGTTTTGGGAATAGACCAACGCCCTCTTTCTTTATGGAGTTCATGAGAGTTCGTTCTAATATTCGCTATATTCATTTTATTCTTTGAACTAGTTACTATCGAGAGATAATTATGATCTTCCAAATTAGGGTTAATGACCTCCATATAGTATCTTAGTTTTCTCTTAATCACTAAATTTTCCTCGCACCACAATTTCTCTTTAAACTTAGAAGAAATAATATTTTTACATTATCAATATTCTACAAAGTGTCATTTTCATCAATGCCCCAATGGTCTAACCAAGCCATCGTATCTTTACACGAACTCCACTTCAGGCATAATTGGTTTTGACTTGAATTTAAAGCAATTTTAGGAAGTCTCTCATTTTGTGTGTTATTTATCTTGTGCTTGTATATCAGGTACCTAGTCATAGCCATGCTCTCGATGGGGGCAAGACCCACTTCTAAGAGGAGAGTAGGATAAGGTGTGTCTCTTTTAATTTTGAGGTTATAAGTTACAAATCAATTCTGGATTTGCTCAATCTTTATCCAACATTCTCTAGAAATGTTGCGCCCCCATACTTCACAACTGTATAAGATAACGGGGATGACAAGAGTTTCAAAGAGGAACTTATTTTTATCCCACATGACCAGGTTGGTTGTTTTACAATTATTTTCAAGACCAAAATAAGCTTTCCATCGTCCATTAATCATTTTCTCAATGTTGTGGTTCCAATTGAGCTTGTGATAAATATCAATTCCAAGATACTTGCAAGAAGCCACTTCCTCCAATTTATTGTTATCATAAATAAAATTTGCGTAGGTTTTTTTCTCTAATATCCCAAATTTTGGACTAACTAAATTTCTGATGATATATTGGGCCACGGCCCCAACACATATGATTCATATTTGAGTATTGGGCATAAGCCCTAGCACACATGATTTATTCTTTTATATATCGACATACTGGGCATGGACCCTGACTCACTTCGTTATTGAGTATATACTGGGCGAGGAGGCCCTAATGTTTTGATTATGTTCTTTAACATATGATGTGGGTACAAGCCTTAATATACTGAGATGATCTTTTGTTACTTACTCTGCAAAGCTATGATTTTACATGATTGACATATGTGGTGTGTTGAGCGTGGAATCAGAAACACACAGATGACCTACGTACTGGGCATAAGCCTCGATGTACCTAGAAGAATGATTATGTACTGGGAGTAAGCCCTATTGTACATTGAGTGTTGGGCATAAGCCCTGGATTACTCCAAGCTTGATAAACGAATACCAGATTCGAGGCCACTTAAATATTCTAGATGTGCCTCACAACCACATTCTAGCACTAGTGTTCAGCAGGAGGCTCTGGAATAGCACTAGCGTAACTCCCATGTGAGAGTGTTGAGTTAAAATCTCTCAAGAGCACTCGGGGTTACTGGATCTCAAAGTGTTGAGTCGGAAAGACTCTAGATATCACTTCTATTTTCATCACATGTATTTAAAATTGGTTAAATGAATCATTTTCTATCTATCATCAAGTACTGCGGGAACTACCATGTTAAATGAGGGAATCCAACATGCAAAAGAGAGACCTAGAGGTGCCTATCCAAGCCTACCAAAAGACCATCCAAAGAGTTGGAACTTGTCCTAAATGTTAAAAGTATCATGAGAAGATACATAATTGAATAAAAGATAACTACCATAATTTAAAGTATGCAATAACTAAGTGTAGTCTTATATGAATAACTTGCATAAAAGTCTCAAGGTTGAATATTATTATTAAAAGTATTAATAATAATGTTGTTAGTATTTATTTATAAAGGATATATATAGTGCATAGAGTTTATGTAGAGAATGACTACCACATTATCATATTAGTAATATATATTATTGAGTAGTATTATTAATATTAGTATGAAATATAATTATTATTATTATTATGAAAGGATTAATTAAAATCACTTCTATTTAAAATAAGGAAAAGTCCTAGTTCAACAAGGACTAGATTTTTTTTTTAGTAATAATATCTTTTAAGAATATTAATTATTTAATTTAAAGAAACTAAATATTTATTCAAATAGCCATAATTCAAGACTCCCCTACTTAAAGTGGGCAGATCCCAAGAGTGGGATATCAATATTTTTCATTATCATTCTCTTATGGTAATCAGAGAGAATTATTTTTTTGCTCCAAGAACTGAAGCAGTTCCACATAAAGTTCCAGTTCTGAACCATCATTGAACCTAGGCCCTCTATCTCTTATTGCATGTTGGAACCAACTCAAGGGGATCCAGTTAGAACCAGGAACGGTCTAAGGGACATGGTTGGTAGGAATATGGTAGTCCCAAAGTTATCAAGTCAAAAGATTTTGTTACAGGTCAGCTAAGTCTAAAAGCTTTCTACATTAATTGTTTGATTAAGTGTGCAGGTCTTGCAGAGGAGGATCAAGCCTCAAGATCACCAGGTATGAACTACAATCCTCTATTTCAATTTATGATAGAAGTTAGGGATATTGTATTTAGGATTCTATTTGAGCACTACATTTCTAAATTAACTAGAATGTTACTCCTTTCATAAGTTAAAACCATAGAGCAAGGACTCTTGGGCCTCCCATTATAGGATCCAGGGTTCCGTTGGAAAGATTTCCTTTACACTTTCTATTTAGACTAAGAATCCAAACTGAACCACCTAGAGGTCTAGCAGGGCTAACATAGCTAGCCTGTGCTAGACACGAGGACCTGCATTTAACCCTAGAGAACCTAACTGATTTGTTACTGGATTTCTGAAGGACTGTTATATTTTAAATGGTATTTTTTTTATGCTTTGAATAGTCTTACTGTATTTCAATTCTAAAACTGTAACTTAGACCAACTGCCTTCCCTGCTTACTACATTATTCATTCTGGTTAAGATTCAGATTTCGATTCTTAAAACTTAATTTGTGTTGAGATAATCAACTAAAACCATATTATTCCTTCTTCCTACCTAATCTTTCCATAGGACCCAACGCGTTTAAGATGTAGGTGCAAGAATCGAATCCACCCTACTTCTATTTTTCTGATCATTGCCTTTAAGAATATCCACTAGCTACCATAGCGAAAACGCAACGAGTATACCAAGATTTTGATTTCATAAATCACAGAGTTCATATATTTACATAACACATCATACATTTACAATCTTTTATCCCAAAACCCTAATGGGCCTTTCTCCCATTTCAAGATCGAATCCTACAACAAAACGAACCATTACTTATCTTTTAAATACATTTCCTTTAAGCACATCAAGACACAGGTCAAGAGGTCGATACCCATTATCGACTTCATAGAAACCTTGCTATCCTAAAAATGACTGAAGCATAGTATTAAAGCACAAAATCCTCTTCTCAAACAAATGAATGAACAATAGCTAGGGTTACGACTTATCATTTAAACACAGGAGTATTTACAAATCCAAATTTCAACCTTTCCCCCGCAAACAAAATGATTGACTTCCCTTAAAAAACAAATGGATAGACACAGGTCGAGGTATCATGTCTCAGGAGCAACTTAAATGCCCAAACTATTTTTTAAACAAACTAGATTTTAGACAGAGGCACCACCGGCGTCAACGAATACAGGATGTCCATTTAAAAGTACCAAATCGACGGCATACAGGATAAAGAAACAACAGTAAATGAAGAGATTTAAATAAACATTACTACACATACTCCATAGGAATGATGCAGAGGATAGACAAGCATACAAATCATACATAGAGAAACACAGAGGTCCAACATTTTTATCTAACATTAATACATGTTCAATGTTCAAAATAAAACATAGATCTGTACCCAAGTTTTACAATGTGGGAATTATTTCCCGTCACAAACCTTTAAGAGTATTCACAAGAGGCGAATGGCCAAACTTATACATTAAAACCAGAAACCCCAAGGGTTTCTTCTCATTAAAAATTAGATATATCTTTTAACCAGTCCATCCAAAGGGAGACCCCATGGGAGCTTCAATAGAAAGTACAATGAGCCAAGGCATCATGAGCTCCCTCCCAAAACAAGGTAGAAGAATTTCTCCCATAGCCGCTACAGGAAGGGTGAGAATGGGTATTAAAACCCTGACTTACCATGCTATGCAAATCCAAGGGAGTTTCCATCAGCAGCAACCCACATCAAACTCTCCACAACTCCCACCTGCGAAAGGGACACATTGAAACAACCCCAAGTCAAAACTGAGACGAAGTATTGATACATAGAAACAACTAAGAGCAGTCCCAATGAAGAGAAGTTAAAACGTTACCTCACAAAGAATTGTGGCTAAGACCTCCCATGATTTTCACCATTGACGAAGGGTGCTCTGACCACGAGCAAAGCTCAGGTCAAGAGCCCCCACATACCATGCATAGCAGAGAAACCCTCTCTACCAAGACTGAACACGAAATGAATTTAGAGGCTTAAACCCCCTCCTCTAGCTATTTACCACATCATTGTCAATATTAATTACTCTAACTACCAACACCACCCTTCAAACATCAAATTCATGTTACAAATTTATTACATCAAAGTTGCATTGTTAAAACATTATCTTATGAATTTCTTCCCAAGTCTTAAACCTTGGCATGGCCAACAATACTGTAGAGGTTACTAAGTCTTAACCATAACTTTGGTTATGCATAGTTGAAGGGGAATTCATCACCTGTAGACCTGCAAAAAATTACATTACAATGCATTAGCGAGATGTTAAGTAAGTCAAGTAATCCCTTCATTCACCCTTACCTCTCAACAGCCATGCCGGTGGTATGTGGTTCAACATCAAAGTCTCCCAAGGAGCTACCATCAACCAGTCCATCTTGCTTGAATGGAAACAGCTAAACAGTTTACAACTTAAGGTGTATCTAAACCTTAAAAGGAGGAGTTGAACATTTTGCAAACATGCTTTAGAACTTTATCCCTTATCTTTTTTTTTTTACCGCATCGCTTCTGCAGAAATAAAAGAATTTAAAACTCTTATGGACGCAAACAAAGTACTGATACTTTTTTCCAGTATTGAATTTAATTTATAATACATCATCTTGAATTAGCTTTTATTTGGAGTAAAGGAAATTTTTTAATTTTTACTATTTTTAAGGACATTACAAGTGGTATCAGATCCCAGGTTCAAATAAGTGACCTATTGGGCTCATTACAAACACCCGCTGCAGATACATAGAAATCAGAAATATGTGTTTATAATTTATGCGCATATGAACTAACAAGTTTTCTACTCTTAACATTGTTATGAAAACCAGAGTACAATCGCTGTCTGAAAAATGAGTGCAGAAAAAGGCAGCAACATACATGGAAATATGAACTCTCCACCACGAGAGCAAGAAATCGTGGTGGAATTAAATTCAGATTTAATGAAATCCATGCAAAATCTACAGGAAGAATTCCAAATTTTTAGAGATGATAACATGCAAGAAAGACACGAACAACAAGCTATAAATGAAGCTCTGCTTCAGACTTTAACAGGGGCAAAACCCCACGGACTGCCCACATTCTCAGCCAACACCATTAAAATGGGAAACTGTCACACAAAGAAATCTGCCAACCCTAAGGGAGAAGAATAGGAAGAACACATACCTGAATCAATGGAAGAGGACTGTAAGAGCTCTTCCAATGATGACAGTTTACCACCTCCTTGCAAGAAGAGGAAAAGTGATGACATTTTGCAAGGAGAATTCAGAAAGATAAAAGCCCCAACATATGACAAAGAGATTAACTCTGGGGAGAAAGCTGAAGAGTGGCTACTAGGAATGAATAAGTATTTTAAAGTTCATAACTATTCCAGTGAGATGCAAGCCCGATTAGCCATTTAAAACCTTAATGGTAAAGCAGCCATATGGTGGCGGGACTTGAAACACACCAAAGGACAAGAATTGAGGGACATAACATGGGAAGCTTTCAGCAGAGTATTCCAAGAAAAAATTATGTCTGAAAAATTCTTTGACAAGAAGATCAAGGAATTCCATGAATTGAAAATGGGATCCCTAACCATGGAAGCATTTCTAAACATATTTTTAGATCTGTTGCATTATGTCACATACATCAAAGATGAAAAAGTCAAGATACAACAATTCTTAGGATGTCTAACACCAAACTTTAGAGAAAATATAGAGTTTGGCATTCCCAAGACCTTAGATGTGACTTTACAAAAGGAAATACTTTGCTATGAACATGGGCAGCCAAGGAATGATAACATCAACAGAAATAGAGATAGGTTAAGAAGCTTCTCAGACAACTGAAGACCGTGTTTCAGACCCCCACCTTACCAAAAACAAAACAATAGTTTTCCACCCAATAGAGGCTTAAAATGACCTCAAGCATGGCCCAATGCACCCCCATTGCATGCCAATAGGCCAACCTTCAACAAAGGGGCAAAAGCTGTCCCACCAACCGTTTCTTGTTAGAAATGCCAAGGGCCCCACTACTACAGTGACTGCCCCAACAAAACATATGGAGTCTTACACAACGTCCAAGTGGACCCTACCGTAGGAGATATGGCAAAAACACCCCGGATTCATGCCGCTCTTGACGGCTGACAAGCAAATCACTAGGCCACCATGGTTGAAATTGATGGTAAGATTTCAAACACAACAGTTTCAGTTTTAATAGATCCTGGTGCATGCCGAAGTTATATCTCCCTGAAGATAGTGGACACTTGTAATTTAAATCGAGATCACCATGAGAAACTGTGGTTGTTACAACTAGCCACTGGTACCACATGAAAGGTCTCCGAGTTAGTTAAAACTTGTGAGATAGATTTGAACGGTTTCCCAACTAGGTTAGAATTAAATATTCTACCCCTAGGATTGTACGATGCACTTATAGGCATGGATTGGTTCGAAGAACACCATGTCCTACTTGACTGCTTGAACAAGTACTTACTTTTGCAGGGATGACCAAGGGAATCAGAAGATGATTCAGGGTATCCCCAAGAAAGTGTCAGTAAGAAAGATATCCTCCTTACAAGCAAACAAATGTATCCGAAAGGGTTGTAAGCTCTTTGCCATCAATATCCAAAACATAGAAACTGATAGGGAACATAATATTGAAGACTTTCGAGTCCTCGTAGAATTCAAAGACGTATTTCCCAAAGAAATACCAGGTTTACCACCCAAACGAGACTTAGATTTTTCCATTGAATTAAAACCCGGGTCAGTACCAACTTCCAAAGCTCCTTACTGCATGAGCACACCAGAATTGGTGGAGCTCAAGCTTCAGTTATAGGAACTGATTGACAAAGGGTACCTTCGACTGAGTGTGTCCCCTTGGGGATCACCGATACTCTTCGTCAAGAAGAAGGAAGAGACGATGCGGATGTGAATCGACTACTTCCAACTCAACAAATTGACCATTAAGAACCATTACGCACTCCCTAGAATCAATGACTTGTTTGACCAAGTCGGAGGAGCGAAGATCTTCTCGAAGATCGACTTACGATCTGGATACCATCAAGTAAGAATCTGTGATGAGGATATTAGAAAAACCGCATTTAAGACCCGTTACAGCCACTATGAGTTCGTAGTGATTCCCTTTGGGTTGATGAACGCACCAGCCAAATTTATGTGTATGATGAACAACATCTTTAGTAAATACCTTGATAAGTTCGTCCTAGTCCTAATTGACGAAATTTTGATCTACTCCAAGAATGAAGAAGAACATGAGGAACACCTCCAAATTGTTTTACGAATACTACGGGAACACCAGCTGTATGCCAAGTTTAGTAAATGTGATTTCTACAAACCCCATATTCAATACCTAGGACATATCATTTCCGAGAAGGGAATAGTAGTCGACCCCGAAAAGGTCAAAGCTATCAAAGAATGGCCCACACCTACGTGCATATTCGATATAAGATCGTTTTTAGGTTTAGCCGGCTACTACCGAAAGTTCATTGAGAACTTCTCGCGGATTGCATGTCCCATGACTGCCTTGCAGAAGAAGGAAAAGAAGTTCATCTGGACGGCTAAGTGCGAAGAAACATTTCAAAAGCTGAAGCAACTATTGATTAGTGCACTAATCTTACGAATTGCAGACCCCAATGGGGACTTCGTTGTTTGCACGGACGCAAGCAAGGAAGGACTTGGGGGAGTCCTTATGCAAGACAATTTTTCCATATGCTACGAGTCAAGGAAATTGAAAGATCATGAGCAGAACTACCCTACGCATGACCTTGAACTAGCCACCATCATCCACGCTTTGAAGATGTGGTGACATTAACTTATGGGAAAGAAATTCTTATTAATGACAGACAACATGAGTTTGAAGTACCTTTTTGACCAACCCAACATAAACACCAGGAAGGCTAGGTGGTTAGCCTTCCTTAGCGAGTACCATTTCGATCTAAAACACATAAACGTCAAAGAAAACAAGATTACAGATGCCTTGAGTCGACGAGCACATATGAATTATGAGGTCACGGTGAGTCAAACCGACTCAGACTTACACAACAAGATTCAAATGACAAGTAAGAGTGACCGTTACTACAAGGAAATACTTGCAAAGATCCAGGAAGACAGACTATTCCAACAACAAAAGGAATATAAGATAGATGATTCGAGACTACTGTGGTCGAAAGAGAAAATTTACATCCTAGAGAGTGGAGACATTATATCAAACATTCTCACTGAATTTCATCAAAAACCCTATCCAGGGCATCCCGGATATCAAAAGATGATATCAGCAGGAAAGAAGCATTTCTTTTGGCCTAAGTTGAAAGATGACATCTCCTTGTTCCTCGCAAAATGTCAGGAGTGCAAACTGGTCAAAGCGGAACACTAACACCCCTCCAGTCTACTACAACCTTTGCCCATTCCAGAATGGAAGTGTGAGGTAATAAGTATGGACTTCATTACAGGCTTACCCAAGATTAAGAGACAGAATGATTCCATCTTTGTAGTGGTAGACAAGTTGTCTAAAGCAGCCCATTTCATACCAGTAAAATGCACCTACAAAGTGGTACACATCGTTGACATCTTCTTAGAATAGATCTTTCAATTACATGGGATACCCAAGGCAATCATTTCCAATCGAGACATGAAGCTCACTAGCAACTTTTGGAGAGCATTGTTCTCTGGGTTGGAGACAAAACTACAGTTCAGTACCGCATACGACCCCCAAATCGATGGACAGATGAAACGAGTAAACCAAATTCTTGAGGACATGCTTAGAATGTATGTCATGAACAACCCCACAAAGTGGGAAGACTATTTGCATATCACAGAATTTGCTTACAACAATGGTCATCAAAGCTCGGCCAAAAAGAGCCCTTTCGAGGTGCTCTATGGTAGGAAATGTCGGACACCTGTGACTTGGGACAGTCCAATACACAGACTTATGTTAGGACCCAACCTACTAAAAGAATTGGAGCAACTAGTCTCCAAGGTACATCTAAACTTGAAAGAAGCACACGACTGCCAAAAGAGTTATGTGGACAGGAAAAGAAAAGACAAAGCTTACCAAGTCGTCGAACATGTGTTTCTAAAAATAAAAGCAAAACGAAGCTCATTGAGCTTGGGGCGTTGTGGAAAACTAGCCCTTAGGTTTTATGGACGTTTTGAGATACTGGCCAAGAAGGGCCCAGTGGCGTATGAGTTAGCCTTACCAGCTCATGTAAAAGTTCATAATGTTTTTCATGCATCATTATTAAAGAAATATGTATATGATACTAAACATGTATTTGATTGGTCCTTGTTACAGGTGGAACCCTTAGGGAAGTTCATGCCGGAACCACTCCACATCCTGGATAAAAGAGTGTGGACAAAAGAGAAGTGCAAGTTAGGAGGAGGACCATCACTCATCTGAAAGTGCAATGGAGGCACTTCGGACTAGAAGAGGCAACTTGGGAGAATGAGACAACCATGAAAGAGGCATATCCCCGCCTTGTTTCATGAACTCATTCCTAGTCCCTAGAAACACCGGGACGGTGTTGTTTCTTGGCCTTTTGAGATACTGGCCAAGAAGGGCCTAGTGGCGTATGAGTTAGCCTTACTAGCTCATGTAAAAGTTCATAATGTTTTTCATGCATCATTATTAAAGAACTATGTATATGATACTAAACATGTATTTGATTGGTCCTTGTTACAGGTGGAACCCGAAGGGGAGTTCATGCCGGAACCACTCCACATCCTGGATAAAAGAGTGTGGATAAAAGAGAAGTGCAAGTTAGGAGGAGGACCATCACTCATCTGAAAGTGCAATGGAGGCACTTCGGACTAGAGTACGCTACTTGGGAGAATGAGACAACCATGAAAGAGGCATACCCCGCCTTGTTTCATGACCTCATTCCTAGTCCCTAGAAACACCGGGACGGTGTTGTTTCTAAGCGGGGAGGGATGTAATATCCCAAATTTTGGACTAACTATTTATGATGATATATTGGGCCATGACCCCAACACATATGATTCATATTTGAGTATTGGGAATAATCCCTAGCACACATGATTTAATCTTTTATATATTGACATACTGGGGATGGAACCTGACTCACTTCGTTATTGAGTATATACTGGGCAAGGAGGCCCTAATGTTTTGATTATGTTCTTTAACATATGATGTGGGTACAAGCCCTAATATACTGAGATGATCTTTTGTTACTTACTGTGCAGAGCTATGATTTTACATGGTTGACTTATGTGGTGTGTTGAGTGTGGACTCAGAAACACACAGATGACCTACGTACTGGGCATAAGCCCCGATGTACCTAGATGAATGATTATGTACTGGGAGTAAGCCCTGCTGTACATTGAGTGTTGGGAATAATCCTTGGAGCACTCCAAGCTTGATAAATGAATACCGGATCCAAGGCCACTTAAATATTCTAGATGTGCCTCACAACCACATTCTAGCACTAGTGTTGAGCAAGAGGCTCTCGAATTGCATTAGCGTAATGCCCATGTGAGAGTGTTGAGTTAAAAGCTCTGAAGAGCACTTGGGGTTACTCGATCTCAAAGTGTTGAGTCAGAAGGACTCTGAATAACACTTTTATTTTCATCACATGTATTTAAAATTGGTTAAATGAATAATTTTCTATCTATCATCAAGTACTGTGGGAACTACCATGTTAAATGAGGGAATCCAACATACAAGAGAGAGACCTAGAGGTGCCTATCCAAGCCTACCAAAAGACCATCCAAAGATTTGGACCTTGTCCTAAATGTTAAAAGAAGTATCACGAGAAGATACATAATTAAATAAAAGATAACTACCATAGTTTAAAGTATGGAATAACTAAGTGTAGTCTTATATGAATAACTTGCATAAAAGTCTCAAGGTTGAATATTATTATTAAAAGTATTAATAATAATGTTGTTAGTATTTATTTATAAAGTATATATATAGTGCATAGAGTTTATGCATAGAATGACTACCACATTATCATATTAGTAATATATATTATTGAGTAGTATTATTAATATTAGTATGAAATATAATAATTATTATTATTATTATGAAAGAATTAATTAAAATCACTTCTAGTTAAAACAAGGAAAAGTCCTAGTTCAACAAGGACTAGATTTTTTTTAGTAATAATATCTTTTAAGAATATTAATTATTTAATTTGAAGAAACTAAATATTTATTCAAACAACCATAATTCAAGACTCCCCTACTTAAAGAGGGCATATCCCAAGAGTGGGATATCAATATTTTTCATTATCATTCTCTTATGGTAATCAGAGAGAATTATTTTTCTGCTCCAAGAACTGAAGCAGTTCGACATAAAGTTCCAGTTCTGAACTAGCATTGAACATAGGGCCTCTATCTCTTATTGCATGTTGGAACTAGCTCGGGGGGATCCAGTTAGAACAAGGAACGGTCTAAGGGTCATGGTTGGGAGGAATATGGTAGTCCCAAAGTTATCCAATCAAAAGATTCTGTTACAGGTCAGCCAAGTCTAAAAGATTTCTGCATTAATTGTTTGACTGAGTGTGCAGGTCTTGTAGAGGAGGATCAAGTCTCAAGATCACAAGGTATGAACTACAATCATCTAATTCAATTTATGATAGAATTTAGGGATATTGTATTTAGAATTATGTTTCAGCACTAAATTTCTAAATTAACTAGAATGTTACTCCTTTCATAAGTTAAAAGCCATAGAGCAAGGACTCTTGGGCCTCCCATTATAGGATCCAGGGTTCCCTTGGAAATATTTCCTTTACACTTTCTATTTAGACTAAGAATCCAAATTGAACCACCTAGAGGTCTATCAGGGCTAGCATAGCTAGCCTATGCTAGACACGAGGACTTGCATTCAACCCTAGAGAACCTAACTAATTTGTTACTAGATTTCTGAAGGACTGTTATATTTTAAATGGTATTTTGTTTGTGCTTTGAATAGTCTTACTCTATTTCAATTCTAAAACTGTAACTTAGACCAACTACCTTCCATGTTTACTACGTTATCCATTATGGTTAAGATTCAGGGTTCGATTCTTAAAACTTAATTTGTGTTGAGATAATAAACCGTAACCATAGTATTCCTTCTTCCTACCTAATCTTTCCATAGGACCCAACGTGTTTAAGATGCAGGTTCAAGAATCAAATCCACCCTACTTCCTTTTGTCTTATCATTGCCTTTAAGAATATCCACTAACTACCACAATGAAAACACAACGAGTATACCAAGATTTTGATTTCATAAATCACAGACTTCAGATATCTACATAACACATCATACATTTGCAATATTTTATCCCAAAACCCTGAAGGGCCTTTCTCCCATTTCAAGATGGAATCCTACAGCAAAACCAACCATTACTTATCTTTTAAATACATTTCCTTTAAGCACATCAAGACATAGGTCAAGAAATTGATACCCATTATCGATTTCATGGAAACCTTGCTATCCTAAAAACGCCCAAAGCGTAGTAATAAAGCATAGACTCCTCTTCTCAAACAAATGAATGAACAACAACTAGGGTTATGACTTATCATTTAAACACAGAAGTATTTACAAAATCGAACTGCAACCTTTCACCCTGCAAACAAAATGATTGACTTCCCTTACAAAACAAATGGATAGACACACGTCGAGGTATCAAGTATCAGGAGCAACTTAAATGCCCAGACTATTTTTTTAAACAAACTAGATTTTAGACAGAGGCACCATCGACATCAATGAATACAGGATGTCCATTTAAAAGTACCAAATCAACTACATATAGGATAAAGCAACAATAGTAAATGCAGAGATTTAAATAAACATTACTACACATACTCCATAGGAATGACACAGAGGATAGACAAGCATACAAATCATACATAGAGAAACGCAGATGTCCAACATTTTTACCTAACATTAATACATGTTCAATGTTCAAACAAAAACACAGATCTGTACCCAAGTTTTACAATGTGGGAATTATTTCTCGTCACAAACCCTTAAGAGTATTCACAAGAACTGAATGGCCAAACTTATACATTAAAACCAGAAACCCTCAAGGTTTCTTCTCATTAAAAATTAGATACATCTTTTAACTAGTCTAGCCAAAGGGCAACCCCATGGGAGCTTCAATAGAAAGTACAGTGAGCTAAGGCATCACGAGCTCCCTCCCAAAACAAGGTAGAAATAATTTCTCCCATACCTGCGACAGGAAGGGTGAGAATGGGTATTAAAACCCAAACTTACCATGCTATGCAAATCAAAGGGAGTTTCCATCAATAGTAATGCACGCCAAACTCTCCACGACTCCCACCTACCAAAAGGAGACAATGAAACAACCCCAAGTCAAAAATGAGACGAAGTATTGATACACAAAAACAATTAAGAGCAGTCCCAACGAAGAGAAGTTAAAACAATACCTGATAAAGAATCATGGCTAAGATCTCCCATGCTTTTCACCATTGACAAAGGGTGCTCTGACCATGAGCAAATCTCAGGTCAAGAGCCCCCATATACCATACATAGCAGAGAAACCCTCTCTACCAAGAGTGAACACGAAATGAAAGGAGAAACGAAGGTGAATTTTGAGGCTTAAACCCCCTCCTCCAGCTGTTTACCACATCACTATCAATATTAATTACTCTAACTACCAATGCCACCCCTCCAACATGAAATTTGTGTTACAAAGTTATTACATCAAATTCGCATAGTTAAAACATTATCTTATGAATTTCTTCCCATGTCTTAAACCTTAGCATGGCCAATAATCCTATAGAGGAACTACTAAGTCTTAACCATAACTTTGGTTATGCATAGTTTAAGAAGAATTCATCACCTGTAGACCTGCAAACAATTACATTACAATTCATTAAGTAGATGCTAAGTAAGTCAAGTAATCCCTTCAATCACCCTTACCTCTCAGCAGTCATGCCGGTGGTATGTGGTTCAACATCAAAGTCTCCCAAGTAGTTACCATCAACCAATCCATCTTGCCTGAATGGAAAGAGTTAAACAGTTTACAACTTAAGGTGTATTTGAACCTTAAAAGGAGGAGCTCAACATTTTTCAAACATGCTTTAGAACTTTATCCCTTATCCTTTTTTTTTACTACATCGCTTCCACAGAAATAAAAGAATTTAAAACTCTTATGGACGCAAACAAAGTACCGATACTTTTTTTCAGTACTGAAGTTTATTTATAATACATAATCTTGAATTAGCTTTTATTTGCAGTAAAGGAAAATTTTTAATTTTTACTATTTTTAGGGACATTACATTTTTTTATATTTTATAATTCTATAACTTTTGTCTTGTCAGTGTTAACAGTCATACCCATATTAGAGAAGAAATATTTGAGAATTCTTAATTGTTTATTGAGATCAAAGGGGCACCTTGCCATAAGAACAATATCATCAGCATAAAGGAGGATGATAACTATCCTATCTAAGATCGTGCTAGCACAACCTGCTTCTTCTAAACACATTTCTAGTTTATCGATGTAAATTCCAAAAAGGGTAGGGGAGAGGGGGAAACCTTGATTAGCCCCAATATTACAGTTTATATTTGCTGACCAGCCCTCATTATTTTTAATCTTGGCAATGACCTTTTCGTATAAACTTATCACGGAAACTCTCAATTCAAAAGGAACATTAAGCTCCTCTAGCATATTCCACAGGTTATTTCTAGGCATTGTATCAAAAGATTTCCTAAAGTCCACAAAGCAAAAAAATATATGACTTATTATTACGACATTCCTCTACAATGATCCTAAGAGTAATCATGGAGTAATCAGGTGGTCCATGGTTGAATGATTCCTTCTAAAAATTTCTTGGCCTTTAGCCCTCTTACCTTCCATCTTTAGCCATTCATTGATCTTATTTTCTAAGATAATACCGTATAAATTTCCTAAGAGAGGACTAATCATAATTTTCTAATAATTAGAGGGGTTATTTTTATCGCCAATTTTGAAAATAGGAATAATGAGGCTCTGAGTCCAAGGTGTAGGGAACCCTTGCTTGACTACTAAATTAAAGAGTTTGTGAATGTGCGGGATGTGGAAATCCCCCCCAATTTTTAAGACTTCTTCTTGGTAGCCTTCAATGTCTTTGGATTTTCCATTTGCTAAGTGGTTAACCCCGAAATCTACGTCTTCTAATGAGAAAACTTATTTCTTTGTAAGGGGGGTTTGAATGTTATCTCTGATATCCGAGGATTTGTAAAGTTTTTAAGATAGGGATTCCAATATTTTAAAGCAATCTTATTATCTTCTTCTTTTTTGCGAGTTAGAATTTGCCTCCTGGATTTCATAGGAGCCACCTTGGAGAGGTGTAAGAGATTTTCCTGCCAGTGCATTTTTTTTCTTTTAATTAGGGTTTTGTAGTCATTTATCTTGTCCATTTTTATCGATTATGCAGTGTCTTGCTTAATTTATTTTCTCACATTTTTACACTCTTGATCATACCAAGGG
Source organism: Larix kaempferi (assembly GCA_027924585.1). Lineage (NCBI taxonomy): Eukaryota > Viridiplantae > Streptophyta > Pinopsida > Pinales > Pinaceae > Larix > Larix kaempferi. The sequence goes on along the minus strand of BSBM01001871.1, from coordinate 1,224,527 downwards.
TTGGTTATACTATCTCTCTTTTTAACCGAGACTTCAATAGAGAACTTGGTAATGGATGACGAGCCTGGCTGTGGTAAAATTAAGGTAGATATTTTCTATATTCTCCATACTAGATAAAGGAAACAAATCGTTTTTTAAATCATGGAGAAAAAGGTCAGTTTTATTTTTTCGAAGATCATGTGCTTTTGGCAATGATAGTTTTCCTCTTTGGGCTCTCTATGTATGGAAATATTGAGAGTTATAATTAAAGGCCTATGATAAGAGTCCGGCTCATGGTGGTTTAAGATGTCGAAATCTACTAACTTGTTGTATAAATGGATATAAAAAATAACATAATCTACCACACTGCTGCCAAGCCCGTAAATACAAGTCATCCCACTAGAATTTGGCCATTTTTTTAGTCCATTGCAAATGATAAGATATTGGTTACTACAAAAATTGACTAGCTCAGAACTGAAAAATTTGCACCTAGATCTTCAGAACTTCTTTTGTACCAATTAGTTAGCTCAAGGTCTTCGTCTAACCAAAGAGGAACAAGGTTGGAATAATTGCTTAAAAGAATAGATTGGTTAATAGAAGTTAGGGAATTGAAGTCACCCATCAAAAAGATATTTCCTTCCTTCCCTAGACTAGAAATACCATGTTCTAAAAGGACAATTTTTATCTAAAGTGTTGTTCTTATAGAAGTTGGAATTAATTTTTTAATTTATTTAGGCTATACAACAATATATTTAAATTTTTAAGTGATTTATAGTACTTTTTGCTAAGTAAACCTGACTTGTTAATGGTACATATTATATATTCTTCAATCTTAAATATATATAGGTTTTATGGCAATAAAAAAAATATTTAATAATAATAATATTAATAATAATCTTTAATATGTATAGGTTTTGTTTATGTTTAATAATTAATATTAAAAGGTAATGTAGTTGGTTATCCATGAGAGCTTGAGAGGAAATCGGCATTTGGTTTTTCGACATTTCGAACCAATGACCGCAAAAGCCTTGAGCAATGTTGGTAGTTGTAATTTAATAATTGAGATAGGACTGTGTTTCTTTAAATTTACTTTATATGCAATATTTATTTAATATTAAATACTTTTATTGCAAGCATATTTAAAAATTTTCAAATATAATATTAAAAAATTATAAGAGAATTCTTTTTTATTTGAATTTAATAATTAATATTAAAAAGTAATTTAATTGATTGTTATTAATAATAAAATAGTTGAATAAATGTTATTTATTTATAATGCATTTATGATGTTTGCTTGGGGACGTCAATATAGTGTTAATATATATATATATATATTATAACAACAATAAAAATAGGTTGTGCTAACCGTTTTTAAACTATGATACTTAAAAAGAGTTATTATTTGTTTGAATTTAATAATTAATATTAAAAAATAATACTATTTGATAAAAATTTGTTTTAGATACAATATTGATTTAATATCATATATTTTTATTGTTCACATACTTAATTTAGTTTAAATGCCTCTTCAAAAAACCATAGGTATTGTAGAGCTATACTTAGCTCCCCTATTATGGTAGATCCATATCCATGATATGTGAGAGAGTTTTAACAGAAGCTAAGGGAGGAATAACCTCACATCAGGAGGTTATGGGAAGCAAATGCAGTTACATATTTTACAGTTACATATCTTTGTTGTAAAACTGCTTAATTTGAATATACTTTCATTATGTAGAATTGTATATAATAAATGAAAAAGCTACTTCATATAATAAATGAAAAAGCTACTTCTCTCTGAGTGTGAAGTTGTTTGAAGCATATACTTTCATTATGTGGAATTTTATATAATAAATTCAAAAGGTATTTCTTTCTGAAGTTGTTTGGATGCTAGTTATAGAGAACCATCATAGATTTTCATTGTTTTTTTTGGTAGTGTATTGAAATAGTTGAAATATTTTTCTTTTTAAGAATGAAATATAATCTTAAATTTTCATTGTTTATTATTTATCGGTAGTGTAATGAAATAGTTGAAATATTGTATTTTTAAAAATAAAATATATATTCAAAGGAAACCAATTTTGTGGAAATTAAAGTGTATTTTATGGTACATTTAGCTTGTAATATTGGATCAAGGAATCTCTCTCTCTCTCTCTCTCTAATTAATGTAGTACATTTTGTATTTATTGAATTAAACACTACTATAAATATGCACCAATATTGTCAGGGATATGGTGGTCCGTTGGTGGGGATAGATAGATTTCATTCCATCCACCCGGGATCCACGTTTAAGATGGATCTATGCTGGTGTATTCTACATTCCCTTACTTGACATAAGTGTGTTGTATTTTCTATAAATGTGGACATCATTCCATACTCTTATCCCTAGTAGAAAAAAGGTTTTGTCCAATAAGTTATATTTAATTTTTATAAAGGCTTTAATATCAATGAGGAAAGGTTTTGATATAATGATTGCTAAAATTGTATTTTTTCTAAAATTGAGATTGCATCAATAAGTAAAGAGATCTTAAAATGATTTCTATGCAATGTCTAAATGTAAATAAAAAGATATTTTTAATCTCATATGTTTTCCAAACATAACATTGTGGATATAAAAAAATTTCTATGCACCTTTAATTTATCTACACTAATTCCATGCTTGATAAGACATAAAATTGATCCAAAATGGATGACTAAGTAAAATAAGGAGGCTTTAGGAAGGAGCAAAAACCTCAAAGGAATAGTTTGGTAATTATAGTAAAATTCCATCTACCCCTAAGCAATGATGGAATAAGTGATTCATAAAAAAGGGACTTATAGCCAACATGCTTCACTAACATGGATCATTTATGGAAATTAAAAATTGTTCCATGTTCTTACTTCTTTTAGGATACCACCTAATGGATTAGGAGTCTTTTGTGCTCAATGTCAATTTGGCTGTAGCTTCTCCTTCAAATATATCTATTCATTATTATTCAATATCCATGTAATGATGGTATTTTTATTCACTTTGTAATGCACAACTATACACCAATGGATTTAAAGCCATTATACCTTGCATGTGCTATGTCACAACCCCAAAATACCAAGTTTTTTTTTTTTTTTTTTTTTTTTTTAAATAAAAAACTTTAATGAAAACTACCTTCCTTAGTATTTATTTATTTTTGCTTTGTAATAAATATCGTGCATAATATCTTATTCATATAGAATATATTACTTCAAATAAACTTATGTACTTAACAGAGCTTATTTGTTGTTTCCTCAATGCATAGGTATGATGCAACTTTAGAGAATTTTAATGCACATTAATATCTAAGTATAGACTTCTTTTATCTTGTCGATATACTGCATCACTTTAACTATATTATAAGTTTAAAGTAATAGATATATAAATTGTAATAATTATTTACAACACAAGGACATATCTCAGATATAATTCAAATACATTCATATTTCCACCATGTACTAATTTATTTGATATGTAGATGATAAACAAATCAAAATGCACTCCATGTGTGCATTAGATTGGAATTTCCCATTCAAAAAGACACCCTCAAAGGAACATAAATAATAACTACATCCCTTTTTAAATTAGAACAAAACCATGCCTTTCTATATCTTTTCCATACAATAAAATAAAGATATAATTATAATATTTTTTCCAAAAGTTCCAAGGCATACATCTACATCCTTTCATGAATATAGTACATATATATGAATCCAAGGCATACATCTACATCCTTTCATAAATATAGTACATATATATGAATTCATTCTTTGTCTATCATATACTTGCATAAAGTTTACCCTAATGACATTTATATTACATATGGTGTCTTTAGTTTGTAAAGTTTACCCTAATGACATTTATATTACATTTACATATGGTGTCTTTAGTTTGTAACATAACAAGTGTATATATATATATTCTCAAATAATGTACTATATACATATATTACATCTGCTAAGATGAAGATATGATCAACTTCAATATATAAATGTTTATATTCTTAAAACTCTAAATATCAGTTCATAGTGAAAGTTCCATTCTATTCCTCTGTATAACCAGTCAACTGTTAGTTGTACCAAAAGTAACGATTAGCTCACTCTTAAATTAAAACTCACCATTAATTAATTGTATACTTGTAAAGGGGCTTTATCTTTCACTATAATAAATTTTGATTTTTATAAAGGTAATCATTATTCCTAACTAGTGGTTAACTTTCGCTCCTCAACAGGATATCTATGGTCTAGAAACTGACATATACGAGTCATGGAGATATTAGGTAGTCAACAAGATTATGACGGATAAGAGATCGATCAGAATCTGGTTGGTAGATAAGATAACGAGTAGGCGTAGAAATCGCGAAAACTAGTTCCCTACCAAAGATGGAATTTGAACTCAAGATCACTGGAAGTAAAGGCAATTCATAGAATATTTGTAGGACATTCATTGCGTCAATCCTAGTTTACTTATTACTCTTAACTTGACTCTAACCTACTCCGACTCGTTATAAAAGTTAAACACCGATCAAGTTTGAAAATATATCCGGGATATACCATGTAATGGTTATCACTTACTACTAAAATGGCTGCATCTAAAACATAAGATCCTGACAGGTAAAACTAGAGACTAATTTATAGGAGTCACAACGCAAATGATCCTACAAATGTGTTTACCTCTTTCCAATATTTTTTACCATTTTTCCAGTCAGAAACTAAAGTAATGAATATGTCGAGGGTCACAATATCAGAAGTCGCCAAGCTTATAAGGAGTTAGACGGAGTTTACAATGATTAGAGAGAACTGGTGAGGAAGCTTGGTTCTAATGGTTTTGGAATTTGCAAGTAAACTCATCGAGTTTCCATCCTTTCACTGATTTGCAAGAAGGAATAAATTCCGTTGAGTTTCCATCCTTTCACGAGTTTGTAAGAAGGAATAGCCTCCATCGAGTTTCCATCCTTTCACGGATTTGTAAGAAGGAATGGCCTCCCATGCTATCTCAATGCAATCATATTTATAGTTTTTCCCACGTCTTATGCCATCCCAATCAAATCTCCAATTAATCGTGAAATCCCTATGATTTAGGATCTTCTCAATTAATCCTGAAATCCTTATGATTTAGGATCTTTTCTGGTTGTTGAGTTTCCCATTGAATTTGATTGGTATAGATATCTCTAGATTGCTTACACATTTTCTCTTCTACCATGGTGGTGTCCCTTCATTTAGCTGAACTCTCCAAGTGCCCTTCTATTTTATTAAAAAATAAAAGTAGTTTTTTGTGCAAAGTGTCACTTCAGTTTTTCAGTTACATACATTCGAATCATATTATCTTTCAATACTTGATTAGTTATTTCAGTTTTCCAATATGTTTGAGGATGATAAGAAGTACTAAAATTCATCTGTGTATCTATACCTTTAAACAAGGATTTCCAAAATTTACTTGTAAATTTTGCATCTCTATCATAAATCACAACTTTCAGAATACCATGTAAACAAAATATTTCTTTCATAAAAATATCAGTTATGTTAATGGCTTTAAAAGTGTATTTTATAGGTATGAAGTTTGCATCCTTACTTAACTTATCAACAACTACCATTATTGAGTCATGTTGTTTATTTGTTTTAGGTAATCCTGTTATAAAATCGATACTTATTATCTCCCACTTCCATTCTCGAATGGGTAAGGCTTGAAGTAACCTGGCACAAGATGTTGATGTTCTATTTTTACTTGTTCACATTCAATGCGTCTAGATGCTAGGTAATTGACATCATCATTCTTCATGTTAGGCCAATAATAAATATTTCTTAGTTTTGTTATCATCTTTTGGTATCCCGAGTGTCCGGAATATGGTTTCTTATGTAACTCATTCATGATTAATTGTTTAACTTCTTCCACATTAGGTATGCATAACCGATTTTTATAGACTAATAAGTCTTCTGAGTTTATGGAGTAAGCTGAGGATTCGTTCCCATTAACATAATTTTCTAACTGTTCTTTAAATTTTAGGTATTCTTCATCATTTTTAGCTGCATCTATTATCAAATCTTCCAGATTTGTCTTATAACTGTTAAGAGCAATCGAACAAAGTGAAATGACATTCCTACTCAGGGCATCTGCCACCTTGTTCTCTTTTCCTTTAATGTGTTTAATTTCAAAATCATACTCACTCAAGAAGGCTAGCAACCTTGATTGACGAGAATTTAAAATTTGTTGATCAAACACGTATTTTAAGCTTATATTATCATACATTAAGGTGAATTTTCTCCCTATCAAGTAGTGTCTCCACATCCTTAATGCATGTATCATGGCAGCTAGTTCCAAGTCACGAGTTTCATAGTTACATTCATGTTATTTAAGTTTTCTTGAATCATAAATTATTACATAATACTCTTGCATTAGCACGCCACCCAACCCTTCTAAGTAGGAATCCATATATACAACGAAGTCCTTGTACAAATATGTTATTCTTAGAATAGGTGCAGTGGTCAGTAATTGTTTAAGATTTTCAAAGCTTTCCTGACATTTATTATACCATGTGAACTTATTTCCTTTCTTTTGGAGTCAATTTATAGGGTAAGCGATCTTGGAGAATCCCTCAATGAACCTACGGTAGTAACCTCTGATCCCCATAAAGGATCGAGTCCCAGTTACATCCTTAGGAACTGCCCAATCACTGATTGCCCTGATTTTATGTGGGTCTAAAGAGATGCCTTCTCTAGATACCACATGACCTAGGTGATGAATTTTATCTTGAAAGGAGACACATTTACTAAACTTCACATAGAGTTTATGTTCTCTAAGGGTTTGTAAGATTAAATTTAGGTCTTCTTTATGTTCTTCTTCATTTTTAGAATATATTAAGATGTCATCAACAAATACTATTACAAACTTGTCTAAGTATTTATGGAGGACGATGTTCATCAAACACATGAATGTGGCTGAAGCATTGGTCAAGACAAATGGTACAACCAAGAACTCGTAATGCCCATACCTTGTTCCAAATTTTCTTTTATGAACATCCTTGTCCTTAATTCTTACCTAATGGTACCCAGACCTCAACTCAATTTTAGAGAATACCGTTTCTCCATGTACTTGATAAAAATGTCATCGATGCAGGGGATAGGGTATTTGTTCTTAATTGTCATCTTATTTAATTGTTTGTAATCAATGCAAATCCTTAGCGTGCCATATTTATTTTTAACAAACAAAACTGGTGCTCCCCATGGAGACACGCTCGGTATTATATATTATTTATCTATTAATTATTGCAATTGTAACTTTAGTTCTACCAAATCATGTGTGCTCATTCGATAAAGAGCCTTCGAGGCGGGTACTGCTCCTGGTACCAACTCAATGGTGAAGTCAATATCTCTCTTCAGAGGTAGTCTAGGTATGTCTTCTAGAAAGACATATTTAAATTCATTTAAAAGAGGAAAATCATCTAAACTAAATTTTGTCATATCATCACTTGTTTTAGTGATGTGTACAACAAACAACCTACATCCTTTTCTAGAACATGTTTTCAATTGCAAAGCATATATTTTTCTAGTAAGCACCTTTTTGGAATCCCTCTAACCATTTTACTTTCACCATTTTCATCATTACAATTAAAAGTTTTCTCAAATCAATTTAGCACAACTCTATGTTTTTCTAGCCAATCCATGCCAATTAATATATCATAAGATCCTAATGGAAAAATATTCAAATCTACTTTTGTAATCAAATTTTGCATATGAACTTCACAATTAGGAATAAAGCTGGTTACTTTTCTTTTCGTACCTGTGGCTAATTGTAGTAACCATGACTTTTCGAAATCATATTTTTCTATTTTACATAAATATATTAGCTTAGGAGAAATATAACTTAAAATAGATCGGGAATCAATTACTATAGAAATAGGTTTTTCAAATATCTTACCATCTACCTCGATCATGGAAGGTTGATAATTTGCTTGATGATTTTCCAAAGCGACGCTAATCTACAGTATGTTCCGAGCAATCTCTCCAACTATGGCTGCTTCTCGGATTGTGTGAATATTTTTGAATCAATTACTATAGAAATAAGTTTTTCAAATATCTTACCATCTACCTCGATCATGGAAGGTTGATAATTTGCTTGATGATTTTCCAAAGCGACGCTAATCTACAGTATGTTCCAAGCAATCTGTCCAACTATGGCTGCTTCTCGGACTGTGTGAATATTTTGATTATCCTTCTTACGAGGACAATCCCAATAGAAATGACTCTTCCCACATCCACAACACTGCAAAGGTTCTCTTTTTACTTCTTCTTTATTTTTATTAAAGAGATTATCTTTATACTCAACAGTTCTCATGGGTTGTTTATATTCAGTCCTTATTGTTTGTTGTCTATATTTAAAAGTATTTCTCTAAAAACCTTTATGTTTATTGAAAGGTTTGAATTATGCTCTCTTAAAATTACTTCCATCTCTTTTTCTGAAGTTATAAGGGTTTTCATTCTCACTCTTATATTAATCACATGTTAATTTGGCCTTCCTCATTGCTTCATACAAGGTTTTTGGTTCATCAAACTCCAATTTGTCTTTATAAGAGTTAGGTAAGAAACCTACGAATCTCTGAATTTTTGGCTTTTCTTCGTTTAGGTAAGGCACATATCTTAACAGGGATAACATTTAGTGAAAAAATCATGCATAGGCATGGATCCCAGTCTTAGCTCATAAAATTCCTTAGCTTTCCCTTCATAGTAATATTCTAAGAGGTATTATCTTTTGAATTCATTTTTAAACCAGTTCCATCTTACTTTTCTATCATTAATTATTTTTTCTCTTTTTAAGTCTTGCCACCAAATCTCAGCCTTTCCGACTAGATTGAAGATGGTCATTTTTCCTTTCATTGAGTTGGATTAATTGTACATAGTAAAGTAGTTCTTCATCCCAGAGAGCCAAGCCTCAACTTCTTCTCCATTTTTCACTTCGTCATCAAAGGTAGGAGGATTTATTTTCCTAAATTATCATCTTAACTCATCTTTATATTTTATTTTCTTCTTATGTCTTCCCTTAGAGATATCACTAGAATATTATGATTCACTAAAGAGAGGGATTCCATCAGAATAGGGACAGTCGGAGGATGAGCTCTCTTGTTTACGTCTCTTTTTGTTCTTATCATTAGTTATATCATCCATCTTATATAGAAGGGATTCATTTAAGTCTTCTTGGATTTTCGGTACCCTCTAATGTTCAGTCTTAAAGTTCATTAATTTCGTTTGTAAGTCTTAAATTACTATCTACAAAATTTCATTATTCACATTTTTAATCTCATCATTTAGCTCAACCCATCTAGGTGGGGTGGGGGATCATCTTCCGACCATTTCTTCTTGTAGTTTTAGTAACACAAAATTTCTTCTATGCACAAAAGATGAACAAGATATACACAAAATTAGTTTTCATAATACTTAGTGGACACCATAAGGTCGAGTGTCATAACGTAAGCTCTAATACCACATTGTCAGAACCCCAAAACACAAAGTTTTTTTTTTAAATTAAAAAATTTAATGAAAACTACCTTCCTTAGTATTTATTTATTTTTCCCTCGTAATAAATATCATGAATAATATCTTATTCATATAGAATATATTACTTCAAATAAAATTATGTAACTAACAAAGCTTACTTGTCGTTTCCTCAATGCATATGTATGATGCCACTTTATAGAATTTTAATGCACATTAATATCTAAGTATATACTTATTTTCTCTTGTTGATACATTGCATCACTTGGACTACATTATAAATTTCAAGTAATGGATATATAAATTGTAATGATTATTTACAACACAAGGACATATCTCAGATAGATTTCAAATACATTCATATTTCCACCATTTACTAGAATCTATTTGATATGTAGATTAAAAAAAAATCAAAATGCACACCATGTGTGCATTATATTGGAATTTCCCAATCATATCGACACCCTCATAACATCATAAATAATAACTACATCCCTTTTTAAATTGGAACAAAACGATGCTTTTCTATATATTTTCCATACTATAAAATCAAGACATAATTATAATAAATTTTCCAAAAGTTCGTAGGAATACATCCACATCCTTTCATGAATATAGTACATATATATGAATTCATTCTTTTTCTATCATATACTTGCATAAATGTTACCCTAATGACATTTATATTACATATGTTGTCTTTAGTTTGTAACATAACAAGTACATATATATATATATATATATATATATAATGCACTATATACATATATTACATCTGGTAAGAAGTAGATATGATAAACTTCAATATATAAATGTTTATATTCTTAAAACTCTGAATATCAGTTCAAAGTTAAAGTTCCATTATATTTCCCTGGTTTATAACGATTCAACCTTCATTTGTGCGAAAAGTATCGATTAGCTAACTCTTAAATTAAAACTCACCATTAATTATTTGTATACTTGTAAAGGGGATTTATCTTTTGCTATAATAAATTTCGATTTTTATAAAGATAGCCATGATTCCAAACTAGTGATTAACTTTCGCTACTCGCCAGGATATTTACGGTCTATAAAATGACATATACGAGTCATGGAGAGATTAGGTAGTCAACAAGCTTATGACAGATAAGATATCGATCAGAATATGCTTGGTAGATAAGATTATGGGTAGGCGTAGAAATCACAAAAACTAATGCCCTACCAAAGATGGAATTTGAACTCAATATCACTAGAAGCAAAGGCAATTCATATAAGATTTGTAGGACATTCATTACATCAATCCTAGTCTCTTTATTACTCTTAAATTGAATATAAACATTTGTGACTAGTTATAAAACTTAACCACGAATCAAGTTTGAAAATATGTCCGAGATATACCATGCAATGGTTATCACTTACTGCTAAAACAACTGCATCTAAAACATAAGATCCTGATAGGTAAAACTACAGACTAGTTTCTAGGAGTCACAACGCAAATGATCCTACGAATGTGTTTACCTCTGTAATATCCCGAATTTTGACTAACTATTTCTGATGTTATATATTGGGCTTAAAGCTCCAACACATATGATTTGTTTTGATTATTGAGCATTGTTAACACCCAAAAAGTGCTCACTAACTCATTCACCTATTCTCATAACCCATTTGTCCACTTTTTCCACCATTTGAGCCTCTAAAACCTTCAAAAGGTCACCAAAAATACCAAAACCCATCTTTTTCCACTCAAAATATGTAATTTTCCTCAAAAAATACAAAAAACCCTCAAAAGGGGTCCAAAATTCCCAAAACAATTAAAAATGAATAAAAATATAAAATATATTCAAAAAAGGAAAAAGAGAGAAAAAGAAACCTAAACCATTTTGGTCAATACCATTGATTTCCTCAAACCATAATGGTATTCCCCATCACAAAAAAGCTATAAAAAGGTGATAGGAACTACTCACTATTCATCTACATTCATCCTATCCTTATGCTACCAAATTCACTCTTAAGAGCCCTAGCCTCGCTTTTTAGTTTGAAGATCCCCATTAGAGCATTGGAGAAGAAGAGACCATTGGACCATTGGAGCACCTCAACCTTGCAGCTGCTCAAACTCAACCATCCTCACCATTTGAGGTATGTTATACCTCTATATTCCACAGTGTCGCATCTCCACCACAAACAGAGTTGACGACACTTCCTCTGCAGTTGACGACACTTCCCCTGCTGTTTGAACCACCCAGAAGATGAATGAACCTTGAAGGTAAATCTACCCTGACAAGTTCTGACCCAGCTGAGACTTTATTTGACTTTATTTACTTACACTACCGCACCTTGCTCATTTATCCGAGCGTGGTACTCCACACTACCGCGCTATGATGTTTCCACAGAACGCGGTAGTACCGCGTTGTGCTAAGAATACAGGGCGCGGTACTCTTTTATTAGCCTTTTTTCCATGGCTTGTGGGATTTTGGATTTTCGAAGATAGTGGAAGATTAGGGTCCCTGATTCGATCCCAACTCACTTTCTGTGATTAGAAACCCTGATCCACTTATCTCTCCCTAGATCCACCCATCTCTCTTGTTGGTTAACCCTACCATACACTATAAAAGAGAGGCATTCCATGGGGAAGAAGGAGGACTCCTTGAGTATCAAACTTATGGTCTTGCAGCATTGTGGAGATAGCTAGAGGAGAAGGCACTTGGAGCTGGAGGATTGGCTTGGACATCAAGCAACCTATGTAAGCATTCTTCAAGTTGTAATAAGATAACTTGTCTTGTCTTTCCCATTTCATGTGTATTGTGCAAGTCTTTAACATGAAGTGTATCTAATCTGGATTTGAATCTAACCTTTACATTCAAGGTATTTGGAAGTTTGCATGTTTGTTCTTTGAGTGATCTTAACAAGTTCTACATCGGAGCTTTGGATCAAGAGCTAGAAGCGGGACAAACGTCAGTTGAAAGGTGTGTCTCATCTCTCATCGTATCTAAATACATTTAATCTTGCTGTAAAAGTTAATTCAGGAATTTCAAGGTAGCATTTGTTTTGACTTGTTTCTTGCTTTAGAGTTAGTTTAAAGTCTGCTTTGAAGTTAAGAGGGTTTTGGCTTATCCGTAGGACAAAATTCTACATAACAAGAATGGCGACTCCACTGGGTTTGATTTTTGTTTGATTGATTTAGTTCATTGTCATCTATCTGCTGAATGTGATTTGTTTTATTGCACTTCAAACCAGTTTGAATCTTGGTCTTTTTTGACCTTTATTCACCCCTCCTCGCTGTATTTTTCTCCCTGTCTGATCACTGAGTCCCTTGGGTTAGCAACAACCCTGAAAACTTCATTTTTTCTTCTCAAGTTGCGCTTTTTCCTTCCCTTGCCACAGTACCGTGCCCTCAGAACTGCTTCCAGCGCGATAGTACCGCGTTCTCTTCATTCGTACTAGAGCGGTAATGTCACAGTGCCGCGCTCTAGTCAGACCCTGACCCGCGGTAGTGTCTGCAAATTTTTAAATTTTTTTTACTTGCTTGGTTTTCTGAGTCTCTCTCTCCCTTAGGTAATGTTTACTGTTTCCTGGTAGCATCCTGGTCAATTTACAGTCTGTGTGGTCTGATTATCTTCTTGTTGTGAGCTTGATTTGTTTGAATTAGTGGCATTTTTGACACATTGGCTCATTTTTCAGTTTGATTGCATTGGCTTGATTTTTTCCACCACAACCAACTCAACATCACTGTTCCCTGTTACTGAATCCTGTAGCATTTACAATCACATTATTTTTATCATTTTCAGTAATTAAAATATTATCATTTGAGAGCAATTTTGTTGTTTGAATTGGAAAAGTCTAGTAGCATTATTTTGCATTAGGAAATGAACCATTGATTTTGCCACAAAAATTCTCATAGTTGAAGCATTGTAGATTGTAGGATCAGTGCATTAAAAGGAGTGTTTATTTCAGTTTGGCTTTGCTTACAAAAAGAAAAGAAAAATCTTTTACTTTGGTTTTTTTGATTGCTTGTGAAAAATTTCATGCATATTTGATCGAAGAACCTTTATCTTTACCCTAGCTAGATTTCATCGAAGACAAAGGCTTATTTGTGATTCATTCTCATTTGCATGGTTTGAGTCGTCATAACACCATCAAGTTTCACGTCCACTACCTGATTGAGTAAGACAGCCACTAAAATTAATCTCCCTAATTAAACCAACTTTAACCTCACTTGAGGAAATCAAAAGAATTTGGTAGTTAGGTAGGACACCGGGGATAGGCATCAAAATAATTCCCCCTTGTCATTTTCATCTGAGACATAGTCGTTGTCTTTAGGGAACTAAAATCCTCTAGTACTTATTGACACGGTCACAGCCAGTTTGTGGAGGGGCTTCCTGACTGTTTTTAACTTTCAGGGGTTAAACGACCGCGAGATTGAGAACCGGACGGACTCTGTGGAATACCGCACTCCACTTAGCCCTAAGGCAACATCGACCGCTGTCTTCTTCGGAAGGCTGAAGTGCCCAAAACCTTTTCCGACGTGTCATGAACGAGGTAGCTTAGTATCTATTCTACTAGGGCTCTTTTACCCAGGATCCCTTTCGGTAGAGGGATATCCTTCTTATATCGGTCTCTCATGTTGTATTGTTCGACTTGGATTTCATCACCTTGCGAAGGATACAGCTTGTTGAGGTCTCCAGCTCTTATTTAGGAGTTTGCTTGGTATCTCATCTTCATAGAGGGTCATTTTTCTTTCTAGGGACTGCTTGTTGGCATTCTGGCCATTTTTGTTGATCAGCTCGCTTATTGAGACACCGGTCTCAGTATAGATTTTAGAGCTTGCTTTTTTGGCCTGTGAGCCTTGCTTTTTCTAGCTCCTCTTCTGCACACTCGGCTGCATTAGAGTTTTTGAGTTCTTTGTTTACGACACTGCCCTCGATTTTCATTTTCCTGTTATCATGTCAGAACAACCACAAAGATCACGAAGAATACAGGGCCAAAGCCCTCCACCACCACCACCGCCACGGACTTCTGGTCCGCCTGCATCACGCATTCCTGCTCCTCCTGGCTGCGGTGCTGGTCGAGGCAACATCCCACCGCCGATACGTACAACATCTTCAGTTCCGCCCGTAACTGCCACACACAGCACAGTCTCAGAATCTATTGCATCTTCTGCAACCACTACCATATCTGAGACTTCTATTGTCACTTCACCCACTGTCATTCCAGATTTATCTGTCACAGTGGACACAGTTACAGCAGCTAAACCTAGCACAACCAAGAGTACTAGACCAGAGGTCATCCTTCTATTGGATGTCAACACTTCCCGTCCATCAGACACTTTTCATGATGATACAGACGGATCTGTTGGTACCACCGAAGGGTCCGACAAGGACATACCCGGCTTGATTTCAGTCCCAGGCGGATATGTTGAAATCGTTGAAGATACTCGACTCCCTGACACACCTTTTGAACCTGATTATGGCTTCATTACTTCCCAGACGGAACTTCCGCCTGTTATTACTACGTCACCCAATGTTCATCCTCATGAGACAATTTCTTCTAGCAACGTACCTCGTACTATAGATCTACCCAACCTCCCACCGGGACATGAAATCATGGCTTCCATCCAGTCTAGCATGGTAAGCCTAGCGAACTCTCCGCTAGCATCGGCACAATTTAGACACAACACAGAGCAAATGCTTTTGACAGCGTCTAGATACCCCCCCGTTTCTCGTCCTTCTGACTATAGGGTTCCCAATGTCCCGTCTAGCACAGAGTTTCATCACTCCTTTGCAGACGGCTCAGGACCTTCGGACTTTACTATACCTAGGTTCCCACGGGATCCCCAAAATCTTTTTCAGGATATGAACTCGGACCCAGTTCTCGATGGTCCTCCTATCATTGAACACGTTATGGACGACGCCAATACCCCTGGGCTAAATTCCCCACATTTACTATCATCACCTATGTTTGGTGCACATTCTATGAGGGATAACCCAGTTTTTTCTCCATCCTCACCTGTCAAATACGGACGACCCCCTCCACAAATCGGTACTTTTGGCGCCGTTGGCCAATCCACGCTATCATATTTGGCTAGCAGCGGAAGAACACCTATTCATACTGCTGGATATTTCGTCTTGACCGGAGGATCACCTTCAGCCACCATTTATACTATTTCAGGAGGTGGACAACCGACTGCAATGGTCCCTAACTCCAACATACAAACCCTCCCTGGTGGGCCATCAACCCAACCAGCTGGGGGCCAACCTTTTGTTGGGAACCCCATTGTTAGTCAACAACCTCCTCCTGTAGGGCCATTAACCCAACTAGTTGGAGGACAACCCTTTGTTGGGAAATCCGTTCCTACTCAACAGCCTCCTCTTATAGGGCCATCCAACCCAGCCGCTGGCGGACAACCTATTGGTTCTATCCAACAATTATCCCAACCAGCAGCATCTGCTCAGTACGGTACGTACAGCACACCTGGCGGCGGGCAACCTTATCCCGGTATTCCAACCGGACCTCATTCTCAACCTCCCCCGTCAGGCATGCTTCCTTCTTGGGATCCTCAAATCGCACAGAGTGGGGGGTACTCACTTTTTGGAAACTGGAACCAAGCTGGGGGGCAATCTCAGATTTCCCCCAACTTGAATTCTGGCTTCCCTTACCCTTCAGCTGCTACAACTCCATGGAACCCATCACTTCAATTTCCACTCGCTCCTCAAGCAGGAACAAGCCTTCCATGGACACCACCGTCGCAGCCACCCCCCAACCCTGCTATGGGAAACCCTCCCCTTACATAGTATAGTGGTAACATCCCTGGAACACAACAATTCCAAGGAACTTTTCCCCAACAAGGAACAACAACCATTCCTGGGTATCAACAACCCCAGGGTACCATACCCACTCAGCAGAACACTTACCAACCAGTTTCCTACAATCAACCAGTTAACCAGATGGCTTACTATCCACCGAACTTCCAGCAGTATCCCGCGGGAAACACATATGGGTATAACACGCAGCAGTATGCTATGCAGAGCCCTCCAGGGTTTTCTGCACCACATGGTTATTACTCATACCCGCAGACCAACCGTCAACTTCCCTTTTTGGCCACACTTGATTTACCTGATTTGTCGAGGCTTATCAACGATCCTATATGGCATGAACCTCACTGGCCACCTATTCCAGCCAAACTACCATCGGACATTCCCAAGTTCGATGCTAAGCCCGGGGAAGACCCCAAGAACCTCGTGATGACCTTCCATCTTTGGTGTTCATCCAACTCCTTGATGAATGATTCCATCCGACTTCGGCTCTTCCAACATACGCTCACCGGAACGGCAGCAAAATGGTATATCGAGCTGCCACAACACTCTTTTCGTGATTTCGACACTTTGGCTATGTAGTTTCTGACTCATTTCCAGCTCCCCATCCGGTATGAGACTGGAACAGAACTGTTAACTTCACTGCGTCAAACCACTTCTACACACATTTCGGATCACATCCATGAGTGGCGACGACGCCGGAGGCTAATAAAGGCAACTATTCCAGATCAGCTACTTGCTGATTGGTTTACAAAATCCTTTTTTCCTCCCATAGCCAGAGATATCGCTATGCGCGGACCGGTTACAGAAGAACAAGCCATCTCGACAGCACAGTACATGGATTTGGTATATACTCAATCCGGTACTTTACATGAACTTCTTCCACATGCCTCCCGCGTTCACACTGATCCAACAAAGCCTACCACTGAACCCCCCATTGATGGTATCGTTGGTTCAGTTAAGACCCAGCCTACTACCAACTCGACGGGACAACAGGATTCTGCCTCCCCCGCTTTTACCCAGGTTGTTTAAAAAACAACTACTTCTCCTGCTGTTTCCTCCGAAGTAAATGCAGTCCAATCTACGTCACAACCATCCGGGGGAAAGAAGAAAAACAATCGCGGTAAACCCAAGAAAAACCAGTAGGAGAACCCCAAGCCACAACCTACCCAGAATGACCAGAAACCACGTCGGAAAGCTAAGTTTCCCTGCTTGATTTGTCAAGATGATCATTATACGCATGACTGTCCCTACAAGGATGAGGTCAACAAGTTCGTTAAAGGATCCGCTTTCCCAGCAGTGCTAACTGACCCTTTCCCCCAACAGCAACAGCAAATGGTTTCCCAAGAATCCCCACAAGGGGGCAACCCGACCAATCCCACCCGCGGAGAGACGTCCACAAACCGCGAAATCCTGATGACTAGTAACAAAGCGGTTCATATCACCACTCGTTCAAAGACGTATGACAACCCCCCAAGTTCAAACAAACAATCGGAGATAGCCAAAGGCAAATCTCCTGTTGAAGATCCGATTCCTATCCCCCCCTCTAACGGTCATCTCCATATCGAGAGACCGCTAATGGACACGGTGCTAGGCCCACTCAAGGGCACCATACGAAAGGCAACATTTAATCCAAATGCGCGAGCTGCCCAAAACTACAACATTGTTGAGGATTTGGCTCAAGCACCTTGCACCATGTCGACTCTCAAGGTTCTCCAACACTGCCCCACGCAGCGTAGAACCCTACTTTCAGCACTGGGGGCAATGGACCAGATACTTCAAACTCCATCATGTTTAACTTGGAGCATGCCAAACCTAGGATTTCTCATCAGTTAGCCTTCCAGGTACATACAAAAATCCATGGAAATACCATCCATCGCACTGTATTAGACGAAGGTGCTTCCACGTCGATCATGTCTTTGAACTGTTGGAGAGCCTTAGGCTCACCTGAGGTCACCACTTCTCCTACTACTCTCAGGGCGTTTGATGGACACGGTTTTCAACCTTATGGACTCATTCCCTCAATTGGTGTTGAACTAGGGGGAAAAACAGTATCCGTACACGTTGAAGTCGTAGATGCACCATTGGATTACAATCTCCTCCTTGGACGAAACTGGTTTTATGCCATGACCGCCATAGCATCTACAGTCTTCCGGATTGTGCAATTTCCTCATGAAGGGAAAATTGTCACTATTGATGAATTGGATTACTACATCCCAGACTCCCATCCAAACTCCGCCAACACCGTCCCGTTATTGGATCAACCTCGGTACTGGTTCCAAGACGTTGGTGTTGGTCTCATGAAGGATTCATCCCTTATTGGAGTTTTTCCAGAGCCAGGAACCCATGTTCCACCAATTAGCATGATTTCATCGAGTATCACCCCGTCCAACGATTCATGGGTGATTCCGAGTCCCTCTCAGATTGAAGACTACGGCAACTCTATGCCTCTGAACAGAAACCTCGCAGCATATAACGCGATCCAATCAGCCACCAATTGGGTCAACTGTTCTACTGATCACACCGTGGCACAGCTCTCGGCTTAGACTCATCCATACCCACCACTTTTCGATCCTCTTAATTTGATTTTTCCCACTGACGAATCAATCATGGAGGTTATGTGCGGTGATGAGCCACCATGGGGAGATTTTCATCATCGATCTTCATTCCCCACTATTCATCCACTTGAGCCTGATACAAAATCCAGCACTTCACTTGGGATGGTTCAAACCAAGTTCCCCACTTCCCTCGATGAGGTATTTTCAGAAGGAAACTTGGCCAATCTTATGGCAACCACTCCCATTGATATTTCAGTGAAGCCTAGTATCGTGGAAAATATACACCTCGGCAAAACATGTACTCCCCTCGAAACGGAGTTCTATAGTGCCTACTTCAAAACTTTCTGCGATGTTTTTGCTTGGAGTTATGAAGAGATGCCAGGGATAGACCCCTCGATCGTGGTCCACGAAATTCCTACTTTCCCTAGAGCCCGACCTGTTCGGCAAAAGCTTCGACCCGTCCATCCTCGTAAGGCAGCCGCCATTAAAGCAGAAGTTGAAAAACTTTTGTGTGCTGGTTTTATCTATCCTGTCCCATTGACAGAATGGGTATCCAACATCGTTCTTGTAGCCAAGAAACATGGAATGATTAGGGTCTGTGTTGATTACCGTGATTTGAACAAGGCTTGTCCAAAGGACAACTATGCAACTCCGTTTATCGACCAGATCATCGATAACTGTGCCGGGAGTGTCATCTTTTCATTTATGGATGGCTTCTCTGGCTATAATCAGATCGATATCCTCCCAGCCGACCAGCACAAAATAGCCTTTATCTGCCCTTGGAGGATCTTTGCATATCGAAAGTTACCTTTTGGCCTAAAAAATGCCGGGGCAACTTTCCAACGAGCGATGTCCTACGCATTTCATGACATCAAACATATTGTAGAACCATATCTCGATGATCTCCCTGCTCACTCTCGAACCCGGGAAGACCATCCAGACCACTTAAGTGCCATTTTCGAAAGGTGCCATCGCTACAATATACGTTTGAACCCGCATAAGTGCGTCTTCTGCGTAGAAGCCGGAAAACTGTTGGGCTTCATAGTCTCCAAAGACGGGATACGTTTAGATCCCGCAAAGGTAGCAGCTATCATAGCCCTGCCTTCACCCACCAATATTCCAGAACTTCAATGTTTGCAAGGGCATGCAAACTTTCTACGCCGTTTCATCTGCAATCTGTCCGAGATAACAAAAGGCTACATGCGGCTTCTCAAGAAGAATGTTCCCTTCATCTGGGATGATGAAGCCCAATGCTCCTTTGACAATCTAAAGGCAGCCTTAACCAAAGATCCTGTGATTCAACCCCCCAATTACACACGGGACTACATCCTTTATCTCGCAGCCTCGATTTCCACCATCGGCATGGTGCTAGTCTAGGAAGACCAAAACGGCATGGAACATGTGGTATACTATCTCAGTAAGAGTCTTCTTGACTCCGAAACCCGCTATTCACATGTTGAAAAACTGGCTCTGGCAACAGTATTTGCTGTCCAGAGATTCCGCCACTACATCTTAGTCCGCCGGACCACTGTTATAGCCGACTTCAACCCAATGTATTACATCCTCACACGTCAGGTGCTTGGGGGCAAATACTCTCGTTGGATTGTCATCCTTCAAGAGTTTGACTTGGAGTTTTTCAAGGCTAAGTCCAAGAAGTCTTTGGTCTTCGCGGAGTTAATTTGTAACTTGCCCCGTGCTACTGAGCAACCCGAGCCCATTGATTCTCTTCCTGACGAATCATTGTTCCTCATTAGCACGTCTGATCCATGGTACGGGGATATTCTTTTATATCTCCAAACCCAACGCTTCCGTCTTGACCTCACTCGTGATGAACGGCGATGCATCTGACATCACGCAAAATACTACCTTATAGTCAACGATACTCTTTAACGGCGTGGTGTTGACACCGTCCTTCGACGCTGTTTGACCTTAGATGAGGCGGAACGCGTTCTCAATGACTGCCACGCTGGAGCATGTGGTGGTCATCTCTCTGGGATGGCTACGGCCCAGAAAATACTGCGAGCAGGATACTTCTGGCCCTCAATTTTCAAAGACTACATTGAAACAGTCAAGAAGTGTCCGCCATGTCAATTCTTTCATAGCAAAACACGCTCGCATTCTGCTCCACTCCATCCTGTCATTGCCGTCGGCCCCTTTTCCAAATGGGGCATCGATTTTATGCACTGTAAGCCCACTTCAGTCGGGGGGCATAGCTATGTCATAGTAGCTGTCGACTATTTTACAAAATGGGCTGAAGCGATGCCTACGTATGCTGAGGATGGCAAAACAACATCGTAGTTCATATTCAATCATATTATAGCTAGATTCGGTGTCCCACAGTCTATAGTGACCGATCATGGTTCCCATTTTAGGAACCATATGATCGAATAACTAAGTGCCAAACTGGGTTTTCGCCATGAAAACTCAACCCCGTATTACCCACAAGCTAATGGCCAAGTTGAAGCCATTAATAAAGTCCTAAAATGAATGATTCAGCGCATTGTGGGTACCCAGAAATCCAATTGGCACTCAGCTCTGTTCTCAGCACTGTGGGCATACCGAACCTCAGTGAAAAGTGCTACTGGGTTTACACCATTTCAACTGGTGTATGGCCTAGAAGCCATTCTCCCGATTGAATGTGAAATTCCATCACTCAAGATAGCCATAGAGCTACTTCCACACACTACTTCCAAAGAAGAACGGTTTCTATACCTAGCTAAGCTAGATGAAACTCGCCGCGACGCTGCTTTGGCTAATGAAGCTCACAAAAAACGCGTCAAAGCTCAATACAACAAATCCGTTCAACCTCGGATCTTCAATGAGGGTGACCTCGTACTTACATATGATCAAATGCATGATAAGCTTGGAAAAGGTAAACTTGAATCTATGTGGTACGACCCCTTTATTGTAAAACGTGTCTTAGAAAAAGGAGCCGATGAACTAATCGATTGTGATGGTACACCATTGGCACGACCCCGCAACGGGCTATACCTCAAACGTTTCTACGCATGAGGTTACCCTACGCGGATTACTTGTTGTACATAATGTACTTAGTTTGCTTTTTCTTTCTTTTTAGTGTGCGCGTGGACCTCATGTATCCACTCTTACTTTGACTCGTGACTTTATGCCCAGATGTCTGCCTACTTTGGATTCGCCGACGGTGCAAGCCGACATACCCGGAATCTCACTTCCGCAGCATGGGTAATCTATTCCCCCACTGGCGAGTTGATTTCTTCAGGAGCCAATTGTTTAGGTCCTGCAACCAACAATATCGTGGAGTACCATGCAGTCATTGGTCTCTTGACGGAGGTTGCTTCACTCGGGATTGACTCCTTATCAGTCTTTTTAGACTCCCAACTCGTGGTTTCTCATCTAAACCATGTTTACACAGTTCGCGATCCTACACTACTTCGTTTATTTCGAAGAGTACGCCTCTTGGAACGATCATTTAATTTTATCACATATCAACACATACTGAGAGAATTCAATTGTATAGCTGATTCATTGGCTAATTACATTTTGGATTGGCATCTTGCTCACACATAAATACATCATTAAAAATAAAATACACAAGTCATTGTAAATATTTAGATCATAAATAGGTCCATATCACTGTATATAAAAGTGTTTTTTCCAAAATACATAAAGTTTGTGTCAAAGACAAAATTTGGGACCAAATCCCATATATACAAAATTTGGCTCTCAAAGCCTACATATCGTGTACATGCCGCAAAAAGATCAAAAGACCATCTATGGAGATCTAGGAGACCTATCATGTCCCTCATCGGACTCCTCCCCCTGTTGGTGGTAACATACTACAGCTCGAACCACCTTGCAAAGAAGTCGACTGATACGACCAGGCACACCTACAGTATGCCGCTGGAGGTGGTAAGGGACGTCATCCATCCTCATAGCAGGGATACCATGAGTCAATCCCTGCAAGTTCCTCTCAATGTCCCGAATGCCTCCTGCCTCGTCTTCATCCTCCTCCTTGTCAGGAACGGCTTGACGGTCAACACCACCACGACGTAGTGGCGAGTACCCAGCTGGTCTCTGTGGTCCATGGTCTGCAACATGCATGCGAACATACATTAGACATCTTTTACACATTCTAAAAAAGTAATAAAAATTAAATATTCAAAAAGGAAAAAATACATATCCATGAAGGTCATACCAGAGTTGTCCCAATCATCGTCCTCTGGCAGTGCCAAGTCGATGTCCTCACGAAAATCTACCCCGGAGTAGGGATAGTCATCAATCATAACTATCTGCTCCTCGAGCCAGGAAAAGAAATCCTCACCAAAGGCTAAGCGCTGAGGTCCCCCGAGACGTCCAGCATAATCACTCCATCGAGCCATCCATGGCTCAGTAGGTGGACGGGGGGGCCTAGATATCTGCGGGCGCAACAGTGGCACCCTCGCCAGAAAGAAGGTGACCAGGATGCTCCCATAGCCGAATTGGGAGTTCTTTCCAACCCTACACTTGTGCACTTGTTATTTCAGATTGGACAACACCGCCTCACACCAGTTAAATACTATCCCTCCCATACACTCCGCTGCGAGGTTCACTTGTGTGCGAGATGCCTAATGCGGACTCACACTTCCTGCTGCATGCGTGATAGTGAATAGTACGGTTTTTACAGGAAGTTCTATGACCTCCTTTATGGCCACCTTCCCACTTTTCTTACTTGAACCTTGATGGCAATACCGAGCAATCAAGTCATCTGTACTTGATTCTGAAGCTGAGTATCCAGTAAAGTTCACCCGGGCCCCTCTTTTCGAGAGGCCCGTGAGGAAATAAATATCCTCAAGTTGGATTTCAAGAACATGCTCTCCCACCCGGAAAGCTTGAATGTCAGGTTCCCATAATTGGATGAGATGAGTGAGAAGCTTGGGTTGTTGACGAATCCCTTTGGTCTTAAAGAACTTCAGCAAACCACATTCTCGCAATGCGGTCATGGTTGGTAAGTCATTTTCAGCTGAAAAATCATCCGCTTCGTGCTCTCTTTCTTTCCAGCTTACCATTTTGCTCCGAACAAGTTGCAAACTCCTGCAAAAGATCAGGGAAAACAGTTAGTAACTATTTAGCAACTTAGTTCCAGCAGAAAATTGGAGAAAATTTGATTTCTTGAACTAAAAATTTGCCTTCACCGCGCCTGAGGGACATTCTACCGCACGGCACTCTACATTGCCGCGCCTTTGTTTGGAGCTCCAACGCGGTACTGTTAGACAGTACCGCGTTTTTCGATAGAGCCCCCACGCGGTACTGTGAAGGGCGATTTTTTCCCAATAGGGCTTGCCCAAAAATCAAATTTTTCCTGGTAAAAGCAAATAAATCCTACATGAAATGAAAGAAGGGCTCAAGAACTTTTACCTGGCGCAGACGGTTGTCGAAATGGTGTCCTAAAACTCCCGATATGGATCCTTGAAGTCTTGCTCCTCAATAGGTGAAAATCTCCTCTTTGGGTAAAAACACAAATGAATAGTAATTTCTATTTTTAACTATTCCTTATATAGCATTTTCACATATTTCTTAATTGTTATTTTAAATGGTTAAAATAAAACCTTTTTCACATTGCTAATGTCCAGTTTTTGAGCATCTATTGACAGGATCCTCGGTAAAAATGCGATACATTCACACTGGTGTTTATTCATAATCTGACCTTCATTTTTTGAGCCCACTTTATCTTTTTCGTGCTCTGGATTTAAAACTTGAAAAAGATTCCAAGCGCTTTTACACCTGTGTCGTGCTTGTCAAACTCAAGTAAATGGTGTCAAGTACGGTCAGCTTTACTCATGCTCATTAAACGATGAGAAAAGTACTATCCTGGTTGTATTTTATTCTTTTTTCGGACCAGAATAATAAAAAATTACGAAAAAGACCATAGGAGTCCATAGTTAAGCTCTTTTCAGACTCCTTAAAATTGAAAAGATTGCCAAGTGATCTTGACTCTTTCACACTTGTAAAAGTATTTGAAAGGTCGTCTATTCGGTGATAGGTTACCCCTTTTTCGGCCCGTCTAGACTATTTACGAGAAAGGTATACCTCAGTCAATCTCGGCTGGGAGAGTTCTCTCGGGAATTGTTTTACACTTTTTCGGGATCGAGGGACTAAATTTTATGAAAAAGTACATTATGGAGCTTCCTTTAAGTTTTTCAGGCTCTCTAAATATTAAAAACTACCGAGTTTTCCTTCCTTGGACTCGTTAAAATGTTAACATCGAAGGACCCACTTTGGGACGAACCCCTCCTTTCTCAGGTTCGTAAAACATGTGAGATTGGACTCATCCATGTGATGAGCTACACCGAGCATTTGTTATCCTCTTCAAGCTCGCAAAACAAGAAAGAGGTACTCGTCTATCATGTCGGGGAAATATGGGGGGATAAGTCAAGTTTATTGATGGCAGCTTGTTAGTCGTTACCTTTGAACATGGCATGTGTCCATCTCTTGTCTATATTGGGTATCCATTTTTCACTGAGTTATGGTCATCATCATGAGTCGTCTCCCTAGCCACGAGCCCACTCATCCGGTGTCTATCCTCTATTTATCAATAATCCCTGCTGCCAAGTCCTGTTACATGCCGTTATATGTTCAAAGGGTTGCATTTTTTCGAGTCGTTCATTGTGTCAGGCCTCCGCTGTGTCAGTACATACTCCATTGTTTCATCATCTTATCGTTTGTGCCGATTTCATGTCGATGATGTGGGAAACATCATGGCCCACCTTCGACGAGTCTATTCCTGTCGACACCAAATCACTATCCGGGAATTAGACTTAGGAATCAACCATTAGTACCTTGGTACTTGCATGCCTCAATGGCAGGTTTCCTCGTGTTTAACAGTAGGTTCACATCATTGAAATCTGATCAAGCGATCTCTCGGATGCTTGACATCAACTCATTTATTCGCATTTCGTTGAGATGTACTATTGATACCTTGGGAATCATCGTCATCATTGGTGATCTCCCTCGCATTTGTTAACGGTCCACATCATTGACCGGTAATCAAATGGTTTCTACCATGTTCAACTTCAACGCCTTGTAATCACATGGTTAGATTCGTATCTTGGGCGATCGGATAGAAGAACCTGGGTGCACCTCAGCATCTTGATCGCGTCCAGGTTGCGATGGAGATGTCCTTTGTATTGTCACACAAATCCACTTATTGTATTGGTCGTGGCTGTGTCATTATTGTCTCATGGATCTATGCTTGTTCATAGTAGCCATGGTCTGTCCATAGTCTATATCATCTTAGTACTCATGGATCTGCAATGTATTGGTTGGCAGCCATTCTTTGAGTCATTTGTTTCCGAGCATGGGGATGCCCGCCTCGGTGGTGTATCTAACACTTTGTTTTTGTTTCATCTCCTTGTCGCTCTCCTCGATGCTATATCTGCACATTATATTCGTAAAGTCTTTCGTCCATCAGTCCCTTCTGACCTCACACTTTAGGGGGCATCTGTTATACCTCTATATTCCACAGTGTCGCATCTCCACCACAAACAGAGTTGACGACACTTCCTCTGCAGTTGACGACACTTCCCCTGCTGTTTGAACCACCCAGAAGATGAATGAACCTTGAAGGTAAATCTACCCTGACAAGTTTTGAACCAGCTGAGACTTTATTTGACTTTATTTACTTACACTACCGTGCCTTGCTCGTTTATCCGAGCGCGGTACTCCACACTACCGCGCTATGATGTTTCCACAGAATGCGGTAGTACCACATTGTGCTAAGACTACAGGGCGCGGTACTCTTTTATTAGCCTTTTTTCCATGGCTTGTGGGATTTTGGATTTTCGAAGATAGTGGAAGATTGGGGTCCCTGATTCGATCCCAACTCACTTTCTGTGATTAGAAACCCTGATCCACTTATCTCTCCTTAGATCCACCCATCTCTCTTGTTGGTTAACCATACCATACACTATAAAAGAGAGGCATTCCATGGGGAAGAAGGAGGACTCCTTGAGTATCAAACTTATGGTCTTGCAGCATTGTGGAGATAGCTAGAGGAGAAGGTACTTGGAGCTGGAGGATTGGCTTGGATATCAAGCAACCTATGTAAGCATTCTTCAAGTTGTAATAAGATAACTTGTCTTGTCTTTCCCATTTCATGTGTATTGTGCAAGTCTTTAACATGAAGTGTATCTAATCTGGATTTGAATCTAACCTTTACATTCAAGGTATTTGTAAGTTTGCATGTTTGTTCTTTGAGTGATCTTAACAGGTTCTACATCGGAGCTTTGGATCAAGAGCTAGAAGCGGGACAAACGTCATTTGAAAGGTGTGTCTCATCTCTCATCGTATCTAAATACATTTAATCTTGCTGTAAAAGTTAATTCAGGAATTTCAAGGTAGCATTTGTTTTGACTTGTTTCTTGCTTTAGAGTTAGTTTAAAGTCTACTTTAAAGTTAAGAGGGTTTTGGCTTATCCGTAGGACAAAATTCTACATAACAAGGTAATACAAACGATCAATTTTTTATTTCTTGTTTCTCTCATGAATCTCATTGTTTATTATTTTCAGATCTAGTTTTTATTTCCTTGCATTTGATAGATTAACTATTTACTTTTAGCATTATTTTACTGTTTTAATCGAGACTGCTACTACAAGTTAGTAGGTGCTCATTAGCACATGCTTGGGTGAAATCCCAAGCAATAGTTTTTGGTGACTCCACTTGGTTGAATATTTGAATCTTTGATTTAGGATCTATATTTTTGTTGTTTTTATATTTAATAGTGTAGATCTATCTTGCTTCTAAGCCCTTAGCTTACTGCCATAGCTACTGGCCTTTTCTGCAACCTGAACAGCCCAAAATTTCAATTTTTGCATTCATTTTTCGGCGACATTTTCCGTACTGTAAATCACAGGTTTCTACACCCATGGTCACAATTTCAACGTGGTTGTTAAGCCCTTTTATGTGATTTGATCGCGAGTTTCTAGACCCACATGCGCGATTTTGAAATTCTGATTCGTTGCGTCCGGAGCGCGACTATGTACCTAGTTAGCCACGATTTGATTGTCAGTTTCCAGCGCAACAAGCATGATTTTGAAACCCCGATCTGTTCCATCCCGAGCACGACTGTTCACCCACACAACCATGATTTGATCACAAGTTTCGAGCCCCACAGGCGCTATTTTGAAACCCCGATCCGTTGCGTCCCGAGCACGCCTGTGCACCCACTCAACCATGATTTGATCGCAAGTTTCCAGCCCTAAAGGTGTGATTTTCAAACCCTATCCTGTTGCGTCCAGAGTGCAACTGTACACCCTCTCAGCCACGATTTGATCATGACTTTCACCACAGATAGCCGTGATTTCGTCCAGTAAAGCCTGATTCGTTTTTCTGAGTTTTTCTCATTTCGTCTCATTTTTTCCAACCATCTCCCTTGCATTTTTTGGACAGCCTACTGTTTTATTTTTTGCAACATTAAAAAACTCATATTTATTTCCTGTTTTTTGCTTTGCTACATCATTCTTAAAAAACTTCGGTTTAGTGAAAGGAAAATAGTGAAGCATTTTTCAGTTAGAAATTTCATATTTTACAAATTTAAACCATAATTTTAGTTTGTTTTATATTTTTGCCCAAGCGAGTTCATCTTTATGCTATTTGCTTTACCTTAAACATTTTAAATAATTTCACATATTTTTTGAAAAGTTTTCAAAAGCATTTACATTTAAATCGTTTTCATATTTACATTGCTGTCATATTTTGCAAGTTGAAATCCTTATTTTAATTTGTGAATTTTTCGCCCAAGCGAGGCATCTTTGTTTTAGTACATAACTACACCATCACACAGTCTGTCACAACAAATCCAAGCGAGCCTTAAAATTCTCTTAAGTCAACCAACATTCTAGCCCCATTTGGGGAACACCAAAAGAATATTGTAGTTAGGCAGGACTGAGGGGATAAGTATCCAAATAACACCCCTCACTCACTTTCATTTTGAGACATAGTGGTTGACATTTAGGGTACCAAAATCCCCTAGTTCTTGTTACCATGGTTTAAAACCAATTTGTCGGAAAGGCCTCTCCCTTAGGAGGGTCGAAGTAGCCAGACTAGTTCCGAAGGCCTGAGTGGACTACCACAATCCATTCAGTCATCGAAGTACACCTACTCGTTATTCTCGTTGTACCACCCTTGTGGGAGTACAACGGTGATAGAACAAGAGCTGTAGATTCACCTTTTTGGACGTGTCATGAATGGGGTATCTTAGTGGCCTATCTTCTAGGATTGTCTACCTGGTATCCCTCCCGGTAGGGGGATATCTAGCCTTTGGTTCTACAATTCATATTGTCTAACTTGGATTTCATCACCTTGCAGAGGATATGTCTTGTTGAGTCATAATACTTTTTAGTTAGGTGGTTGCATGCTCTATTTTCTCCCCTTGGTCAGTGAGTCCACCTTTTTTCTATTTTTAGGAGCCGTTTGCATGTTGGTATTTTGACCACATTTTTTTATTACTCCACTTACTATAGCATAGTTGTTATAGTAAGTGTATCGAGATTGGTTGTTGGCTTGAGTGTCGTTGTTTTTTACGCTCCCCTCCTGCACACACGGTTGCATTAGGGTTTTTTGAGCTTTCCACTCACCACCCCCCATTAGTTTTAATAAGACAACTATCACGATTGAGTCCCCGAGACGTTCTCAACTTTTCAGGGGTGAACCCCCTTAGTTTGGTTCACTTGACACCACACGTAATAGACATAGAGCTTTGTCACTCGACTCCACACGTCATCGACATAGAGCCCTATCATCTGATTCTGACGCACCTCATTTCACATCTGACTCTGAGGCAGAATCCGAAAATTCCATTTACACCGCCCCCACTAGCCACATGGCTAGTACAGCTTTTGACCCTTTCTTCACAGGAACGGTTGGTGGAACATCAACCACCCCTGCCACCATAATGGCCACCATAGTAGCCACAACTACCACACCTCCCTTAGGGATGCCCAACATGGGACCCACACCTACCTTAGGTATGCCCAACATGGGACCTACACCTACCATCACCACCACTACTTAGATTCCAGTAATTACTGGAACCATTCCAAACCCATTTGTAACTCATGTGGCACTCGGGGTTGCTGGCCTCTCTCACACATATTTAGGTGGAGGGAACATCCCTTTTACAACTAATATCCCCCTTGGGGGCAGTGGCCCAATCCATAATGCTACCACTAGTACATATGCCCCAACAACCATGTCACACCCCTCTGCCAGTCTACCATTTATGGCTAGTCTGAACTTACCAGACTTGGAAAGGTTAAAAAATGACCCAATTAGACATAACCCTACTTGGCCCCCCATGCCCACAAAGATCCCGCGGACATCCCAAAGTTTGAAGGGAAGGTTGGAGAAGACCCACAAAATCACGTTATGTCGTTTCACCTATGGTGTTCCTCAAACTCCATAGTCGATGATTCTATTTGACTCCGAATTTTACAAAGAAATTTCACTGGCTAAGCAACCAAATGGTATATTGAGTAGCCACATGGGACACACCCTACATTTACATCCCTCACCTCAACTTTCCTACAGTTCTTTCAACTACCCATTTGCTATGATGAAGGAGTAGAAATCCTACCGTCTTGTAGACCAAATACAGCCACCCATATCACAGATCATATCCATGAGTGGCGTAAGCGCCGTAGTCTTTGCAAGATCAAGCTAGACGACCGTATCTTCTTGGATTGGTTCTTGAAATCCCTCCTTCCACTCATAGCCAAGGATGTAGCTTCTAAACGACCCTAGTTGAAAGAAGAAGCCATTTTAAAAGCCTAACAGTTTGACTTGATCTATGCTCAGTCTTCCTATTTATACAGAATCTTACTAGACGTCCCGCACAGTGATCCATCCAGGAGCGATGCGCCGGGGTAATCCCATGCCGCTGAATGTATCATTGGCCAAGTTATGGCACAAAACAAACCTTTCACCATGATGAGTACCATTAACGCCCCAGACCTCTCTAGGGATACATCTCATTTCGGAGCTACAACTTCGTATGCTCCAATGACACACACCCACCACACTCATGGACCCTCATGTCCCCTACAGTGTTATGGGAAAGCACCCTCAGCTTCTGCACCACCTACATATTATAACCAGCAGGCCAATCAGACTCAGGTTCAACCACAAGCCCAATCGACTTATTACCCTCAACAGGAAGCACCTCCTGCCCCAGTACTTCCAATAGCTCAGGGTTACCAACAACCACAACAAACAATGGGTCCAACTCCAAACCATCCTGCGTACTACCCACAGTAGCCTGCTCCAGCACCTGCTCGCCCTCAAGACCCCCCTATTGCCCAAGGGCAAGTATACGCGGAACAAAACAAACCTCAAAACCTGAACAAGCAGTGTAATCAAGGAGGTCAATAGAATCACGGAAGAGGATGCAACCACGGAAATAACCAACAACAAAACCATGGAGGATAGCCACCTAATCCTCCAAATAATAATAACGTTGCTCTTGCCAATCAAAACCTTGATCGTCCACCGAAACAGGGCAAAAACCCCAACTTAAGAACAAATCACCCATGTTCCTTTTGCTCGGT
The DNA here is from genome assembly GCA_027924585.1 of Larix kaempferi. Taxonomy (NCBI): domain Eukaryota; kingdom Viridiplantae; phylum Streptophyta; class Pinopsida; order Pinales; family Pinaceae; genus Larix; species Larix kaempferi. Next base: position 1,193,156 of record BSBM01001871.1, on the reverse strand, counting down.
ATACGACCACTACACACATAATTGCCCCCATTTGGAGAGAGCACGTCAACTTTGGGTCGATGATGCCCAATGAAAAGGACATGCTGCCAAGCTAGCACCACCTCCTCAACCGCAACCCATGATACTGCAGAATCCTCTACCCAACCAAGGAGTAGTAAACACCCGTCCAATGGATCCCCCACAAGGATCTGCTGCACCAAAACAAAAAATGACCTATGTTGCAACCGATTACCAGCATACAGAGTCAAGCACTCACCATCTGCTAATGATGTCATCAAATGACATCAACCTTCAAACTCACTGAAACCAATATGGCTTAGCCCCTAAAACCACACCTATTGATCCATCATCAAGCACCCTTCCAACTGATCAGACATTACGCATACCTAATATGCCAATGGACAGGGGTCCAAAAGCCCCTCGCAGCCCCCTAAGATGGATTAACAACAATCCTAACGCTCGTGCAGCTTCAAACTATAACATTGTAGAAGACTTAGCCCAGCCCCCCACTACTATGTCTGCTTTAGAAGTCCTAAAAAACTGTCCTTCTTAGAGTAAATTATTGTTTTCTGCCATTGGTTCCATAGACCCTAATGACTCCCATATGATGGCATTTGACTTAGACCAAGCCGAACCACGTTTTCCTTCGTCACTAGCTTTTCAGGTTTCTGTATCCATTTGAAACCTTGTCGTTCATTGATGCATCATCAATGAAGGTGCCTCCTCCTGCATTATGTCGACTTTTTTCTGGAAGAAACTTGGATCCCCCACACTTCATCCATCTACTACCGCATTGCACGCCTACGATGGTCGTTCATATCAACCGCAGGGCCTATTAGTTAATGTACCCATGTAGATTGGGGAAAAAATGGTTCTCATAGACATAGAGGCCATGAACGCCCAGCTTGATTACAACCTCCTATTAGGATGGAGTTACATGTATAAGATGAAGGCTATCGCTTCATCCATTTTCTGCCTCATGATGTTTCCCTAGGAAGGACACATAGTAAAAATCGACCAGATAACATACTATGATCCTAATGCCCCCGCAGCACCTGAAAATGTTCTACCTATGATCCAGCAACCCATTCAGAGTGCACCCACATCGTTCGTCTCCTCAGTCAGACCCGAGATATATTCAAACACTCCCATGACCTCCACGTTCCCATCTATCCCACCCCTGCTACGGATAACTGAAATATCTAATCTATGCACCATTTTGCACAATACACAGCCACATAATCAACAACCACCGTTACTTCCAAGACCACCCATTGTGCCTAGTCACATCGGAGCAACACCGATTTTCACTATCCCATTCTTATTTCCTCCTTCAGGAGTCATCAGCATGCCAGTAATGGCTACACTAAATCTTCCAGGGCTAACATTAGGACTACCTGTATGGTACCTACCTGCACCAACCCATCCCCCAACACCGAATGTCGTTTTACAACCGGTGCAACCCATCAATACTTCAAACCATCCACCACCTGGTGTAGCGAACACCCAAAACCAACCACTTCCAACTGGGACCACTGCATCAACATCTAGTAATGCTCCCCCTCAACTCCGCTACAATGGGGGTAGAGGCCCGCAAACCTACACGACCAGACCCACAACTCGCACTGCCCCACCGACTCCCAAGTTGGCAAAGAATCCCCCAACAATCCGTGTTCCCCCTAAGTGCTCTTTCTGCGATGATATAGTCCATGCTACCCATCAATGTCCATAGTTACCATCACTTCAAGAGCATATGCAAATGTTGGATGATGAAACTAACATTCTAGTTGTCAAACTCAAGCTGCCCACTTAACCTCCTGATAAATCATTGCGTACCAACCACCCTTGTGCGATATGCGGCATCTATGGCCATTTTTCAAATCATTGTCTTGATCTCCCAGATTATAGAGCATCTCTATATGAATTGAAAAATGTCGACCTTGAGATATCCCCCCCACTCATTGAAGAAATATACCCCCCAGAATCTTCCCCTTCAAAAGAAATCAATACCATTTATATGATTTCAACTACCTACAAGCCTAAACCAATTGATTTTATGACACACTACTATCATAGCAACAAGGAAATTCGAGAAACACTTACTGCACCAGATTACCCCTGGGATGATATGCACCATCGGTCATACTTCATCCCTGAGGCATCTACCTCTACCTCGGCAAACCAACTGTCCGTTGAATCAAAATATTTTTTACCAACCAAGGTCAATTAGTTCAAAGATCCAATCCCAGCACCAGATGCCTTTGAAGAAGGTAATATGGCCAACATTTCTCCTATCATAAAAATTGACATCTCCACCACACCTGGAAAACCTGAAGTTATCTCCTTAGGTGCACCATGCACTGAAGAGGAAATCCAAGCCTATAAGAAACTCTTCCAAGAGTTTCACGATATTTTTGCCCGGTCTTACACCGAGATGCTTGGTCTTGATCCTAACATTGTAGAACATCACATAGACACTTGGCCTAACATACCCCCTGTCCGCCATAAACAACGCCCCATTCACCCATCTAAGCTTCCAGCCGTAAAGGCCGAAATTGAGAAGCTTCAAGCAACATGTTTCATATACCGTATTGCTTATACTACCTGGGTTTCCAACCTAGTTCCAGTCAATAAGAAAGTGGGCACCATTCATGTCTGTACTGATTTTTGGGACCTCAATTTAGCTTGTCCCAAAGACAACTTCCCAACACCATTTATCGACCAACTAATCGATGCATGTGCGGGACACGAGGTATTATCTTTCATGGACAGTTTCTCTGGGTATAACCAAATCCAAATCCACAAGGAATATCAATACAAGACCGCTTTCACTACCCCATGGGGCACCTTCGCCTATCGTGTCATGCCTTTCGGTCTCAAGAATGCTGGAGCCACATTCCAGCGAGCCATGACTTATTTTTTTCATGACCTGATTAAAATCATATTGGTTTATCTAGACAACCTCATGGCTCGATCTAAGAAATGATACCACCATCTAGACGACCTCACGACTCGATCTAAGAAACGATCTGACCTTCTAGACGACCTTTGACAAGTTTTCTTGCGTTGTCCGAAATATCAAATCTTCTTGAACCCACTCAAGTGTGTTTTTTGTGTTCTAGCAGGCCATCTATTGGGTTTCAGCATTTCAGAAAAAGGGATCACCGTAGACCCATTAAAAGTCCAAATCATCGTGGACCTACCATCACCTCGCACACTAATACAACTACAGGAGGTCCAACTTCCTCTGCCACTTTGTCCCCGATTATGCAATGATAGTTCATGGTTTCCTTCATTTACTACACCTTCATACCAATTTTATATGGGATGACCAAGCGGAAGGAGCTTTCACAGACCTGAAGAAAGCACCCACTAATGCCCCCTTGATTTCTCCTCCAGATTTCACGAGAGACTTCATCCTTTACGTTTTGGCATCCGATTATGCTGTTTCTGGAGTACTTGTCCAAGAAGACTCTGCTCGTCAAGAGAATGTCATTTACTATGTAAGCCAAACCTTATTAGGCCCACCACTGCGCTACCCACATGAAGAGAAAAATTCCCTCACCATCATCTTTTCAGTACAGAAATTGCGCCATTACATTCTCCTCAACCATACCATAGTTGTCGCAAATTCCAACCCCATGGTCTATCTCTTGACACGTCGCCTTTTGCAAGGCCATGTAGCTAAATGGGTGATTATCCTACAAGAATACAACCTAACTTTTAAAACCCCAAAGAGAACCAAAGCCCTAGCACTCGCTCAGCTCATTACAGACCTACCATCCTCATTGTCATCACCAGCTATCCATACTGATCTAATTGACGACCATTTACTCATCATCTCGTCTGATGACCCTTGGTACAGCAAAATTTTGGTTTACATCCACACACAAAAGTTTCGACCCAATATCGACCGTGACAGACACTGTCACATCCATCACCATGCCCCCCGTTATCTTCTCTTAGGCAATGTCCGCTATCGACGTGGTGTCAAAACAATCCTATGATGTTGCCTTTCTTGAGAAGAAGCAGAACAAGTCCTTAATGAATGCCATAGTTTTTCTTGCAGTGGCCATTTCTCTGAAATGGTCACTGCCCAAAAGGTGATCTGTGCAGGTTATTTTTGGCCCTCATTATTTACCGACTCCATCACAGCAGTCAAACATTGCCATCCTTTTTTCCCCAAGGCAAGAACCCCCCCGCCCCCCTTCATCCAGTCGTCACCATTAGTCTTTTTTGCAAATGGGCCATAGACTTCATGGATTGTAATCCTACATCTGTTGGCGGCCATAAACACATCATTGTGGCCATAGATTACTTTGCCAAATGGGCAGAATCCATGCCTACTTACAACTGCAGAGCCGACACTGCAGCCCGCTTTTTCCTCAACCATGTTATTGCTCATTTTGGAGTACCAAAGAAACTCGTCTCAGACCATGGTTCTCACTTTGAGTACTCTGTTTGGCGAGAATTGTCAACCCTCCTTAAGTTTGACCATCATTTCTCTTCCGCCTACTACCCCTAAGGGAACAACCAAGTCGAAGCTATTAACAAAATTTTGAAAACTATCCTCCAGTGCACTATCGACCGACATAAGTCCAATTGGCATCACATGCTTTTTCCCGCACTGTGGGCTTACCACACATCCACTAAAAATGCCACCGGTTTCACCCCTTTCCATTTAGTTCACGGCGTAGAATCTGTCCTCCCAATTGAGTGTCAGATCGCGATGTTGCACATTTCCATCGAACTATTCCCAGATACTTCACCAATCAAACAACACCTACTTCTTTTAGAGCAAGCTGACGAAGATCGCCACGCAGCTCTCCAAACAATCGAAGCCATGAAGAACCGATCCAAATTTAGTTATAATAAACATGTTCACCCTCGAGCATTTAGTGAAGGAGACCTTGTACTCGTTTCCGATCAATCCCATGACGAAATGGGCAAAGGGAAATTCGAATCCATGTGGCAAGGCCTATACATCATATAGACTTTCCTTGGACATGGGGCATACATTTTGACTGACTCAGAAGGTAACCCCATGCGCAACCCTCGTAACGGGTTGTACCTTAAACAATTCTATCCATAAAAAACCTTATGGACACCACAGTCGATATTGTACATCTTTTTAAATTCATTTTTTCACGGTAAACTTTCAAAGCCCTACATTTTCATTTTTTCCTGCATGAACACAGATGGATCCTATTCCACTCTACTATGTCGTCTTTGCTTACGGTGCAAGTCGCTGGTCTGCAAATCTCGCCTCTGCAGCTTGGGTACTCTATTCCCCATCACACGAGTTGATCCACCTCGAAGGAGTGTGTATAGGTGCTGCTACCAATAAACTGGTTGAGTAAGATGCTATGACCGGTCTCTTGACTGCTTCCCTCCAGATGGGCATAAGTCACCTTCACGTTTACCTCGACTCCGAGCTCCTTGTTTCCCAACTCAACAACTATTACCAAGTACGCGATCCCTGTCTATTTAGAAAATTCTTGCACACTAAACAAATGATTCAACACTCTGAATCCATTTCATTCACTCATGTCCCAAGAAATATAAACAGTGTAGCAGACTAAATGGCTAACAACATTCTAGATTGGCACGTTAACTGAAACATGTAGGATATCAAAACATGCATCACATAGGCATAAAAAAACTCAAATAAAAAACAAAAGAAACCATCATAGTATTTCATCCACGTGCATAGAACATGCCTCCACGGGCATACAAAAACCATAGTATTGTATCCACGTGCATAGAACGTGCCTCCACGGGCAAACAAACAACATACAATTGCATCCACATGCAACAAGACATAAAAACAATGACAAGATGTGCATCCACGTGCATACGCGACTGTATAATGAAAAACGAATCCATATGCATAAATATATATATATCATCATATAGTCATAATGTCCAGAGTGCCCTCAGCACCCAAAATATACAAAAAGTACACCAACCGTACATAATATGTATCAACAAAAACACCCCCATATGCTCATCATCATTTTGGGGCAGGTAGTAGGGAGACTAGTCCTCATCCTCTGGCTCCTCCTCTAGATCAAACTGGTCCCGAGCTCTCCTCTCCACCTCCAACATAGCAGTCTGTCTCAGAATCGGCCTCCACTCACGCGGAGCATCGTAATATGTCTCTAAGACCTCCCAGCCCAAATCCCTCTAGTTGTCATCTGCCGCACCATCCAGTAATCCCTCGATGGTAGCCCATATATCATCTGCCCCCTCAGCATCGTCACGATGACATACGGCTCCTCTTGCAGGTGGAGGAGGTAATTGTGGTACCACCACCACATGACCTCTATGAACCGGATGCACCGGTGGAGGCCTCGGACCCACATCTACGATAACCAACACTTAGAGAAGTCAACATCATAAGAATAATCCTAAAACATCATAATGGACAAAACCTATGAATATATAAACATGATGTAGAAAAACAAAAATAAATACATACCATCTAGCCCCTAGGCTTGTCCCAGAGCTAGTGGCATCTCGACATCACCACGAAAGTCCATACCCCGGTATGGAAAATCATCGAACAAAACCGGCATCTGCTCCCACTGTCACTACATATTAGTAGTAAAATGTTGATGTATATGTAACTTCGGAATGTATTTCATCTGTATATTTTATATATATTTATTGTACCCTTATAAGAGATGTGTTATTCCTCTATAAGGAAGTGTCGTCATGTGGATTGACAAGTGTCGCAAGTGTGTGTACTTGCCGATGGGTTATTAGACCACCATGTGGGGTCGGCCCTGATTTATATATATTATAATGTGGATGTATCTAAGTAGACAAGTCGGCCCCATAAGGTCACTCGGAAAAAAGGTGAGTATAAATAGAGATAGGAGATCTCTATTTTACTCACTCAAAAAAGCAACTCACTCTCACTCTCAAAAGTGGCGCACTAGTGAGGAGGAGGAGGATCATCTGTTAGGAGACTATCTCAGTGTTATTTGGTTGTATTTTGGTTGAGCCATTTCTCTCTCTATCTCTGAGGAAGTTGTGGGGTTTTTCACCTTAGGGTTTTCCCCACGGAAACTCTGTGTCTCTTGTCTCTATGCTTGTGATGCTTGTCATATTATGATTGTCATGCATTGATATACTGTAGATGTTATTCTCTCAGCAAAGATCCTATAGTATTGTGAATTAATACTCAAAATTTAACATGGTATCAGAGCTAACCTGAGAAGAAGACATTTTGCAGTGACGGAAGCTTGAGTTCCTTGTTTATTGGGTTTCTCTCCACAGATTTTTGAAAATCAGTATAGTAGATTGACTCTACTTATCAAGGCGCATCTATCTGTCCAATCAAAATTCATTTCCGAGCATTTTCAGATTTGGCCCTAAAAATTAGGGTTTCCACAAAAATAGGAATTTCTGGAATCTGAAGACACAGCTGGAAGCTCCTTGCAAAAATCGAAGTTTAGAGCTTTGGATCGAGATTTTTGGCTGGGTAGATCTCCGGGAAACTCAAACCCTAATTCAGGGCTCTCCCCAGTGAACCCGGGAGGACAAAAAGGTAATTTTGAAGGGCAAGACTTTGCTGATCTCAAATTCTGAATGTGCCAGGCTGATCAGCTCACCAAGGCGCATCTTTCTATCCTTTCGGAAATTTGAAATTCACATTTTGAATTTTTAGGGTTTCTTTGACAAACCCTAATCCGGGACCATATCCAATTTTCACCACTTCAAGTGGTAAGTCCTAAATATTTTCTATTTCCATTTGAAGTACTCTTAAAGATGTCTCTCCACACCAAGCTTGAGGATAAGCTTGAAGGGGCTAATAACGTCCGAGTCTGGAAGTATAGGATTGGGTTAATCCTGGAAGAGAATGAGTTGGACTCATATGTGAAAGAAGACATCCCTATCCCAAAGGATGAAGAGGCCAAGGCATTGCACAAAAAGAACTTGGTCAAGGCAAAGAGAATCATTGCTGATTCTATCAAAGACCATCTCATACCCCATGTGTCTTCTCTTAAGACACCCAATGAGATGTTTAACTCCTTGACCAAGCTGTTTGAAGGAAAGAAAATAAATCGAAAGATGACCCTGCGAAACCAATTGAAAGGAGTAAAGTTTCAGAATGGAGAAACCATTCAATCCTATTTTTCAAGGGTCTCCCAGATCAAGGACCAACTAGAATCAGTGGATGAAATGGTGGAGAATGGTTAAGTGGTGATGACCACTCTAAATGGCCTACCCAGGTCATGGGATTCCTTTATCCAAAGAATTTGTGCAAGGAAGAAGTTGATCTCTTTTAGTAGACTACGGGAAGAATGCTTACAAGAAGAAGCAAGGCTTGTGGCACGAGAAGAAAAGATGGGGAATGAAGATCAAGCTCTCACAGCTCACACCAGGAAAGGAAAGTCCAAGAGAGAGCCATCTCACTCCAAGAGATCTTCATATCACTTCAAAGAAAGAAGAATATGCTTCACTTGTAATGAGAAAGGACATATTTCCATAAACTGTCCCAAGAACAAGAAGGACAATAACATCTCCAACAAGAAGAAGAAGGGTATCAAAAGAAGGTTTCATGCTCATGTTGCCGAAGATGATGAACCCCCAAAGAAGAAGGCTAGGGCAGAAAGTGATAGCAATGATGACTCATCAAGTGAAGAAAAGTATGTTCTGATCTCTGCTCTCACAGGTACCATCTCTCATGGTTGTAATGATTGGTTGATTGATAGTGGGGCTTCCAAACACATGACTGGGTTTAAGGAATCTTTTGTGAATCTATCTGAACATGAATCACCCCATAAGGTGAAACTTGGGGATGATTATCAATACCCAATCAAAGGAAGTAGTGAAGCCTCCTACAACCTAGATTCTAGAAAATCATTGAAGATGAAAGAAATACTTTATGTACCTGGGCTCAAGAAGAACTTACTCTCCATCTCTGCATTGGATGCAAAAGGTATGAGGGTTGCATTTGTGGATGGACAAGTCCTAATGTGGCCAAAGGGAAATACCATAGATGATGCAGTAGTGATTGGAGAGCAAGAGGGAGGCTTGTATAAATTGAAGGGACAACCTGAACATGCCATGGTGCATGAATCTATGGAGCCAAGTGAACTTTGGCATAGAAGACTTGCTCACATGCATTATAGAGCACTTCCGATTGCAAGCAAGGCAGTAGAGGGTCTTCCTGAAATCAAGACCAAACATGAAGGTGTTTGCAAAGGATGTGCAAAAGGTAAGAACATTAAGAAGGCTTTCCCAAGCAGTGAAAGCAAGGAAAAAGACATCCTGGAAATCATCCACTCAGATGTATGTGGCCCTATGTCATCCAGTTCCCTGAGTGGGTATGTTTACTATGTCTCATTTATTGATGACTTCTCCAGGAAGACTTGGGTATACTTCTTGAAGGGCAAAGATGAGGTGGTTGATAAATTCAAGGAATTCAAAACCTTGATGGAGAATCAAACTGACAAGAAGATCAAAACATTCAGATCCGACAATGGTGGAGAATTCACCTCAAGTGACTTCAAGAAGCTTTGTAGTGATTCAAGGATTAAGAGGGAGTTGACTACTCCTTATAATCCTCAACAAAATGGTGTTGCAGAAAGGAAGAACAGAACTATTATGGAAGCAGCAAGGGCAATGTTGCATGACCAGGATCTTCCTATGCATCTATGGGCAGAAGCAGCTAGAACAACTGTATATGTGCAGAATAGAACACCCCACAAGATATTGGACAACAAGACACCAGAAGAGGTCTTTTCTGGTAAGAAACCTGAAGTCAGTCATCTCATAATATTTGGTTGTCCAGTCTACACTCATGTTCCAAAGGAAAAGAGGGCTAAACTAGATCCTTCAGGAAAGAAGGGTATCTTTGTGGGTTACAGTGAAAGCTCGAAGGCTTATAGAATATACTTTCCAGGGTTCAAGAATATTGATGTCAGCAGGGATGTAACATTTGATGAAAACTTAGCATTCATCAAATCAAGGAAGGCACCTACCGAATTTTATGAAGAACCTAAGGAAACAAGATTTCAGGACACTACCATGACTGAAGCAGTTCCAGAAGCTGTTCGTGAGTTTGAAGATCCACAAGAACCTGTAGATCCACCCTGTGAGGATAACTCTCACAAGAGGAAACCTGTATGGGCTAGAGAGCTCATTCAAGATGTAGAAAGATTTGGTATTCCAGAAGAAGAACACAGAGCAAAGAAGAGAACCAGATCACAGACCAGCTATGTTGCTTTACTCTGTGAAATTATGAACAAAGATCCTTCCAATTATGAAGAGGCAGCGGAAAAGAAAGAATGGAAGGATGCCATGGTTGAGGAATACCAATCAATAATGAAGAATGATGTTTGGGATGTTGTCCCAAGACCTAAAGAGAAATCTGTTGTGACTTCTAAATGGATCTTCAAAATCAAGCATGCTGCAGATGGCAGTGTGGAGAAATACAAAGCAAGATTCGTAGCTCGTGGCTTCTCTCAGAAAGAGGGAATAGATTATGAAGAAACTTTTGCACCTGTAGCCAGGTATACTTCCATCAGAACAGTACTTTCCCTGGCTGCAGCAATGAAATGGAAAATACACCAAATGGATGTCAAGACTGCTTTCTTGAATAGTGTAGTTGAAGAGGAAGTATATGTGGAACAACCACTTGGTTTTGAAATACATGACAGGGAGTCATATGTGTGTAGATTGAAGAAAGCCTTGTATGGCTTGAAGCAAGCTCCCAGAACCTGGTATGGTAGGATGGACAGTTTCCTATCTAGTTTGGGCTTTACCAAGAGTAAAGCGGATTCCAACCTTTACTACAAGGTTGAGGAAGGGAATCCTGTGATTCTACTCCTGTATGTGGATGACTTATTTGTAACAGGAGATGACAGACTGATTGCAGATACTAAGAGGAAGCTTGCTGCTGAATTCGATATGAAAGATTTGGGAATGATGCACTATTTCCTAGGTATGGAGGTGTGGCAGAATGCAGGTGGGATCTTCCTTGGTCAAGGGAAGTACACAGTAGATATCCTGAAGAGATTCGGGATGATGGATTGCAAGGCCATGGCCACACCTATGGCATCGAATCTGAAGCTTCTATGTGATGCTTCATCTGAGCCGGTTGATGTCTCTTTGTATCTTCAGATGATTGGGTCCTTGATGTACCTGACGAACACGAGACCAGATATTTGCTTTGCTGTGAACACATTGAGCCAGTTCCTGACGGATCCGAGGAGTGTTCACCTGGTTGCTGTAAAGCATGTTCTGAGGTACCTGAAGGGTACAGTGGATTATGGGCTCAAGTATGAAGCGAATCAAAAGTTTAACCTGCAGGGTTATGTTGATTCAGATTGGGCTGGCAGTGATGCAGATAGGAAGAGCACATCTGGGTGCTGCTTCAGTATGGGAACAGGTGTGATCTCATGGTTTAGCAGGAAGCAGTCTTGCGTAGCACTGAGTACAGCTGAGGCAGAGTATGTTGCATCCTGTTCAGCTAGTTGTGAGGCAGTATGGCTACGGAAGCTATTGTATGAGTTATTTGATCTCCCGTTGGATGCTACTGGTATCTTTTGTGATAACTAGAGTTGTGTGAAGCTGTCTGAGAACCCAGTGTTTCATGACAGGTCGAAACACATAGGGATCAAATATCACTATGTCAGGGATATGGTGTAGAGAGGAGCCGTGAAGCTCCTGTATGTTGCGACGGACGAGCAGATTGCAGATGTGCTGACGAAGCCACTAGCCAGAGTGAAGTTTGAGTACTTCAGAGAGAGGCTTAGCATTCTTCAGATCGAGGATACTTCGAGGAAGAAGTGATGGACACATTTGCTGAAGCCATTCCAAGCATGTTGGAAGGGGGATCCTTCACATGGCTGTGGATGTAAGCGCTGGATGATGTTCTGGTTTCTGCTTGGATATGATCAGTTGGATCATTATATGTATGTATGTATGCATCATGTTGGATGCTGGATATGATCAGTTGGATCATTATATGTATGTATGTATGCATCATGTTGGATGCTGGATATGATCGGTTGGATCATGTGTATGTATTTTGTATACGCATCATGTTGGATGCTGGATATGATCGGTTGGATCATGTGTATGTATTTTGTATGTACGCATCATGTTGGATGCTGATGGATACATTGTGTGGATCATGTATCTTTGTATGATCAGGCAGATCATGTATGTTGATGGATACTTTGTGTGGATCATGTATCTTTGTATGATCAGGTAGATCATGTATGCTGATGGATACATTGTGTGGATCATGTGTCTATGTATGTATCAGGTGGATACTTGGTGTGCATTAGATGGATGCATTGTATGATCAGGATGATCGTGGATGACGAGCTTCTCCAGATGACATGTAGCAGGATGTTGTAGTGATGATGATCAGGATGATCATGTGTACATCAGGATGATGTTTGATGAGTATCAGATGATACTTTGTGGCTGTGGATCAAGTTGTGCAGGAAAGCATGTAATTTGTGCCCTGGGAGATTTGCAGATGGTCTTTCGAGGTTTTTCCTATGGCATGTAATTCGGTGCCCTGGGACATCTGGCAAATGCTCTTGCGAGGTTTTGCTTGGAGGACATGTAATTTGTGCCCTGGGAGATCTGTAGATAGTCTTTCGAGGTTTTGCCTATGGCATGTAATTCGGTGCCCTGGGATATCTGGCAGATGCTCTTGCGAGGTTTTGTCCTATGGCATGTAATTTGCTCCTGGGAGATCTAGACAGGATGAAAAAGGCCTCAGATGCTTCAACCAGGTTTTTCCATGACCACATGTAATTTGCTCCTGGGAGATCTGGACAGGATGAAAAAGGCCTTAGATGCTTCAGCCAGGTTTTGTGGTGAGAGAACATGTAATGTGCTCCTGGGAGATCCAACAGGTACAGCCGCGTGCTCGTAACAGCCTGGGATGCTTCAGCCAGGTTTTGTGATGGGTCACATGTAATGTGCTCTTGGGAGATCCTACAGGTAGAGCTGTGTGCTCGTAATAGCCTGGGATGCTGCAGCTAGGTTTTGTGACGCACGTAATAAGTCCTGAGGATTCCACAGTATGGCCAGTGATGATGAAGACCTGCAGATGGTGGGCCTACATCCAGTATGAAACAGGACTGGCTCTGTAGAAATTCCTATGACAAGTAGAGTCAGAGATTGGTTGAGATAGTAGCAGCAGTGACGATGATGATGACGATGCATCGATGGCGATGATCCAGAGAAGAAGACTTGTCTAGCAGATCTGTGTCGAGAAATACCTTCCTAGTTAAGAGGGAGTGTTGATGTATATGTAACTTCGGAATGTATTTCATCTGTATATTTTATATATATTTATTGTACCCTTATAAGAGATGTGTTATTCCTCTATAAGGAAGTGTCGTCATGTGGATTGACAAGTGTCGCAAGTGTGTGTACTTGCCGATGGGTTATTAGACCACCATGTGGGGTCGGCCCTGATTTATATATATTATAATGTGGATGTATCTAAGTAGACAAGTCGGCCCCATAAGGTCACTGGGAAAAAAGGTGAGTATAAATAGAGATAGGAGATCTCTATTTTACTCACTCGAAAAAGCAACTCACTCTCACTCTCAAAAGTGGCACACTAGTGAGTAGGAGGAGGATCATCTGCTAGGAGACTATCTCAGTGTTATTTGGTTGTATTTTGGTTGAGCCATTGCTCTCTCTATCTCTGAGGAAGTTGTGGGTTTTTTCACCTTAGGGTTTTCCCCACGGAAACTCTGTGTCTCTTTTCTCTATGCTTTTGATTCTTGTGATGTTTGTGATGCTTGTCATATTATGATTGTCATGCATTGATATACTGTAGATGTTATTCTCTCAGCAAAGATCCTATAGTATTGTGAATTAATACTCAAAATTTAACATAAAAAACTGTCCCGCCTCCCCACCACCACGGCGAGGCATCATCTCGTCCCACCACACCATCCGCGGCTCACAAACACCACCATCCCAGAATGGAATACGAGGCCGTAAAGTCGGCACTCACTCGAAGAAGAAACAACATAAGAAGGAGGCATAACTAAAGTTCCCCCCAAACTGACTCACCTCGTTCAACTTTCACTGAACACCAGCTAGGAACATCTGTCCCCAAGCATAGTACGTCCCAGTCATAACCTGGTGTACCAGCATCATCTGCCCACCCAACAATCGGTGCGGTGCCTGAGACCCAAGCACTCGCAACACACAAGCTGCAACTACTCTCATAGACGGATCCTCTATGTCACTAACTGACAGTGCATTTGCATCCACTCGGGAACCCGGACAACAAAATCTCTCCAAAAGATCCTCTATATCAATATCCCCCTGGATCCTAGGTTGTGTATCTCCTATCACACCTAGACGGGGTAAACCAATCAAAAAATATACATCAGTCAAGGTGAGGTCTAACCTATCACCTTGAATCACAAAAGCCTGAAGAGTTGGATCCCAGAATTTGATCAACTTGGTCAACAACAACTTTGCTGACTATATAATAGGCACTCGAGCGAACTTCATCAGTCCACTCACTGCTAACACATCCTAAACACTATGGTCCCCATCGATAATCTCCACCAAATCAGCAGGCATCTCCCTCTCCCTCCACACAGGCCTCAGGACTATGATCATCCTGCCAAAAAACATAGAAAATATTTCAGAAAATTATACCCAAATTTTTTTTCCCTAGTCACGATCCAAATTGTGGCTGTGGGACCCACAGCCGCGATCCAAATCGTGACTGTGAAGGCCACAGCCGCGATCCAAATTGTGGCTATGAAGGTCACAGCCAGAATCCAATTCATGGTTGTGAATCCCACATTTGCGATTCGGATCACGACTGTAAGGACCACAGCCACGATTCTGGATCGCGAATATAGAGCTCTCAACCGCGATCTGAATCGTATAAAAGGGCTCATGACCTGCGATTTACCCATTGATATCTCAAAGTGACCAATGTACTGCTCCTGAGTCTCCCATTCCACCCCGAAATTAAATAAACTTATAGCTTAAGGCTAATAGGCTTACCTAAAACTCGCGGAATGAAAAAACGACAGTCGAATCTCCCGCAAATGAAGAAAGTGCTCTAACCAATATCAAGTCTCCTGTGAAACTCAACTGTGAAAATGACACATGTCCCTATGGATCCACTGACTATTTATAGACATTTGACTATTTTTCAAACAACCATACGACGTCCATTTTTCAAACCGTTGATACCATTGGATTCAGCGCGGTGAGAAATCCGCGATGGTCTAGGCAGTTTCTCATTTCCACCAGTCCCATTTTCATGCATTTTTTCACACACACTCGTCACCTCGATTTGCGTTCCACAATGGCCGTTGTCCGTTTCTGACATTCTTTATATTGTCGAATTCAATTTTCTGTGCTCATGATGATGCTTGAGATCATTTCTCGCTCTCACCACCACATTTTTAGGGCATTTTCTGCATGCCCCTTGTCATCTTGGTTTGCATGCCACATCGGCCGTTGTCCGTTTTTGACATTCTTTATATCGTCAGATTCAGTTTTCTGCGCTCATGACAATGCTTGAGATCATTTCTCACACTCACCCATATGTTGTTGTTCGGTATAATTTTATTCCATTTTTGGGCTGACCACTTCTTTTACGAAAAAGGCACTTAGGGAGTTTATGTTAAGCTCTTTTCTGACTCCTTAAACATTGAAAAGATCGCCGAGCAATCTTGCTTCCTTTCATGCTCGCTAAAATATTCTGAAAGGGCATCTACCTGGTCTAAGTTTACTCCTTTTTCGGACCTTGTAGACTAATTACAAAAAAGGAATACTCTAGTCACATCGGCTAGAAGAGTTCTCCATTTGCATCATTTTATTCTTTTTCGGGACTTGGAAACTAACATACGAAAAAGACCACCAATGGAGTCTACTTATCACTTTCAGACTCTCTAAAATTGAAAGCAACCACGAGCATGAACTATCCTAGGATCGTACAAATCCATAGGATAGTACCATTTCTTGAGCACACTTGTATCCCTTCTTGGATCTCATTAAAACCACAAAGAAGGCCCCAATGGTGCCTGTCGACGCCACCATAGATCATTTCTACTCACATGGAGGCTTCCCCATTATGGTCGCCTTCGTTCAAAAAATTCTGCAATCTGTCACCTTGAGATTCTCCCAATAGCATCCATCAGCTTGTCCCCCAGAGTCACTCCAGTCGGCAATACACACCCCTGATCCCTTGATCTATGATCCCCAAACCTAAAAGTCAGTTTCATATGATGCCAGGTCAACCATGTCATCATGCTCTGAACAAAGGAATTTTGAGTCCACCCACTCTATGACCCCAATTATTCCCCATCCCCATAGTATGTCAGTCCTACCATCAGTACTATCACATTACGATTGTACACCTTGCGCTCCTATCAAGGAAACATCATTGCCTTGGTAGTTTCCTGTCTCCCTCTGTCGATGCCAACCAAATCTATTCCATAGAATAGATCCAGAGATCCCTGTGACTTGGACTCATCACCATTAGTGATGAATGCCTATGGATCATTTTGAAAGGAGTCCTCAATGTCTCTCCAAATGATTGTTTCTCACATGCTCGACGTCAAAACCTTGATTGCATCGTTGAGACTTGTACAGGGTATCGGTCCTTTCAATTATTTTTTTGAAGACCCCGGATGTCACCTGACTCTAACACATTTGTGATTCTATCTGAGAAAACAATCAGTCACATGTTCCTATGGATATCCGGGTTGTGCTTAGAGACAATATTCAGAAGTACCCCAGTTTTATACTCCCTCAAGTATACAGTTCCATATACTCTTCAGAAGTTGACTCACAGTTTTTGAGTCCCTACAGTTGTTGGACACCTTCAGATCCAACAGTTCATCAACCTTTCTGACACCTCATTCATAACGGTTGTTGCTCTTTTCCAGTGTATAAGTTCTTCAGATCAGTCATGGTATGATCATGTGTATAGCCCATCATTGTGTCCCCTCTTGACCATTATGATGTACACAATAGATTTATATGTATTGTTTAGACCCCCTTTTTTGGGCCTCATTGTTATTTATATGTCTTGATATGGGCATCAGTATGCTCGCCTCATCCTTTATCAGAGATTATTCCTCATTCATTTTGAGGACATGTATTTTTCAGTTTGTGCAGTTTGCATGGGCCCGGTGTTCCAGTCTCCAATCGGTCCCTTCTCTCCTCCAAAACCCAGGTAAAAGAGAAAAGAAATATGATGTCTATCGGCCATACAATGAGCTCCTGCCCTCACACATCAGGGGGCAATCTGTTAACACCCAAAAAGTGCTCACTAGCTCATTCCCCTATTCTCATAACCCATTTGTCCACTTTTTCCACCGTTTGAGCCTCTAAAACCTTCAAAAGGTCACCAAAAAGACCAAAACCCATCTTTTTCCACTCAAAATATGTAATTTTCCTCAAAAAATACAAAAAACCTTCAAAAGGGGTCCAAAATTCCCAAAACAATTAAAAGGGAATAAAAATATAAAATATATTCAAAAAAGGAAAAAGAGGAAAAAAGAAACCTAAACCATTTTGGTCAATACCATTGGTTTCCTCAAACCATAATGGTATTCCCCATCACCAAAAAACTATAAAAAGGTGATAGGGGATCCTCACTATTCATCCACATTCATCCTATCCTTATGCTGCCAAATTCACTCTTGAGAGCCCTACCCTCACTTTTGAGTTTGCAGAACCCCATTAGAGCGTTGGAGAAGAAGAGACCATTGGACCATTGGAGCACCTCAACCTTGCAGCTGCTCAAACTCAACCATCCTCACCATTTGAGGTAATACACCATATCAAATTTTTTATTTCTTGTTTCTCTCATGAATCTCATTGTTTATTATTTTCAAATCTAGTTTTTATTTCCTTGCATATGATAGATTAACTATTTACTTTTAGCATTATTTTACTGTTTTAATCGAGACTGCTACCACAAGTTAGTAGGTGCTCATTAACACATGCTTGGGTGAAATCCCAAGCAATAGGCATAAGCCCTAGTGCACATGATTTATTCTTTTATAGACTGACATATTGGGCATGGACCCTCACTGACTTCATTATTGTTATATGTTTGGAAAGAAAGCCCTAATGGATTGATTATGTTTTGTTATGACAATTGGGTACAAAACCCTAATATACTGAGCTGACCTTTTGTTACATACTATGCAGAGTTTTGATTTACATGATTGACTTATATGGTGTGTTGAGCATGGACTGAGGAACACATGGATGACCTATGTACTGGGCATAAGCCTCGATGTACGTAGAGGATTTTATTATGTACTGGGCGTAAGCCTCGATGTACATTGACTGTTGGGTAGGAGCCCTGGAGCACTCCAAGCTTGATAAATGAATAACAGATCCGAGGCCATTATACATTCTAGATGTGCTTCACAACCACATTCTAGCACTAGTGTTGAGCAGGAGGCTCTGGAATTGCACTAGTGTAACGCCCATGTGAAAGTGTTGAGTTAAAATCTCTAAAGAGCACTCGGGGTTACTAGATATCAAAAAGTGTTGAGTCGAGAAGACTCTAAATAACACTTCTATTTCATCACATTTATTTAAATTGATTAAATGAATCATTTTCTATCTATCATCAAGTACTGCGGGAACTACCATGTTAAACGAGGGAATCCAACATGCAAGAGAGAGTCCTAGAGGGGCCTATCCAAGCCTACCAAATGACTTTCCAAAGAGTTGGACCTTGTCCTTAATTTTAAAAATAACTATCATGAGAGATACATAAATAAATAAAAGAAAATTACCATAACTTAAGTATGGAATGACTAAGAATAGTCTTATAAGATTGACATGCATAAAGGTCTCAAAGTTAGAATCATGATTATTAAAAGTATTAGTAATAATGTTATTATTATTATTTATTTATAAAAAGATATATATTGCATAGATTTTATGCGTAGATGG
This sequence comes from Larix kaempferi, assembly GCA_027924585.1. Taxonomy (NCBI): domain Eukaryota; kingdom Viridiplantae; phylum Streptophyta; class Pinopsida; order Pinales; family Pinaceae; genus Larix; species Larix kaempferi. The sequence goes on along the minus strand of BSBM01001871.1, from coordinate 1,174,205 downwards.
CTATCACATTATCATACTATTAATATGTATTATTAATAGTATTGTTAATATTAGGTATAATGTATAACTACTATTTTTATTATTATGTAAGAAGTAATTTAAAGTCACTTCTAGTTGAAACAAATAAAAGTCCTAGTTTAACAAGGAATAGATATTTAGTAAAAATATTAATTTAATTAAAGAAACTAAATAATTATTCAAACAACTATATTCCAAGACTCCCATATATAAAAGAGGGCAGATCCCAAGTGAGGGACCACGATCTTTTTCATTATAATTATATTATGGTAATAGAAAAGACTTCTTACTGCAAGAACTGAAGCAGTCCCATATTATTTTCCAGATCTGATTCAGCAGTTCAACCTAGGGACTCTATTTCTCTTATTGCATGTTGGAACCAGCTCGGGGGGATCCAGTTAGAACAAGGAGCGGTCTAAGGGTCATGGTTGGGAGGAACAATATGGTAGTCCTAAAGTTATCCAGTTAAAAGATCATTCTACAGGTCAGTTGGGTCCATAAGTTTTCTGCATTAATTATTGTTTGAGTGTGCAGGTTCTGCAGAGGAGGATCAAGCTTCATGGAAACCAGGTATGAACTACTGATTCTCCATTTCAATTTACATTAGAAACTAGAATTATTAAATTAAGATTTATTATACAGCACTGTTTTCTCTCAAAATTTTCAGTGCCATTTCTTTCATAAAGCAAGGGCCATTGGGCATGGGCTCTCAGGTTTACTATGTAGGATCCAAGGCTCCCTTAAAACAAAATTATTACTTCTGTTAAAACTAAGAATCTGAACTAAAACCAACTAAAGGTCTAGCAGGGCTAGCCTAGCTAGCCTGTGCTAGACATCCATGTCAGCTGAAAACCTAGAGACCTTCTTTTTATTTAATTTGGACAACTGATTTTTCTTATCAACATTATATATTTAAATTTCATTTTAAATTCTGAAACCGCATAATGTATTTTCATTTTAAAATATTATCTACCTGGGGTTTATGTTTCCTTTCTTTTATTTCTTGGAACCAAATCAGAACTGATTTAGCAAGTAAACGCAGAACCTGGTATCAACCCTTGGCAAACATTTAAATAAACAATAAATCGCAGACCCAAATATTTTATACGATTAAACAACTACAACATTAACCCTCTGCCAAGTAAGAGCAAAACGCATCACACGGTGTCGAATCACACCATCTTTTTCAATGTTTCCCTTCTAAGGTAGTTACCATCATCTTTTAAACATGATATCTATGATAGATACCCTTTTCGTTCAACAATAAATCAAAAAGCAAATACAAGTTTTCCTTTCGTATGATGCAACATTTAAATACATTTCGAATTCATTATTTAACTGTATAAACAATAGACTTCCAGTAAGCAAGAAACGAAGGCCACCAAGATGCAGGGTTCGAGTATCCATAAACGTAAGCAAGGTTTCCCTGAGTTCCATAAACCCCATCCTAAGTAAAGAATTACTATGCAAACAACCCCAAGTCAACATTTAATTATACGCTTTCATTCAAACCCTGGCGAGCTTTTCCCTTCAACAACAATCGAACCCATATCTAAAAACAAAAACAAATGTAGTATCATTTACAAAACCAAAGGTTACGCTATCATTCTAAATAAAAGCGCAGAGTGCTAGTGGCACTAAGATTTATCAGGTTCAGTCAAAGTTTTATCAGCCATCCACTAAATACAATAAATGAGAACATATAAACAAACTGACATAGCAACAAAGGAAACGTAGAGGTCAAAACAGTATCCATACGTATTTCAAAATGTAGAGGCCCAGTACTTAAAATAACATCCACACATGTTCAATAGAAAAGAAAAACACAGGCAACTTTTCTAGTAACAGTATTTTCCTTCAAAACCCGAAGTTATACATTCTGGGTATTATTTTTCCCCTTTACAAAACCTTAAAATCTCCAAAGAGCCAAATGGCCAAACTTATATATCAAACATGGAAACCCTCAAGAGTGCTATCCACCAAATAACAATTACATCAACCACTCCAGATACCGGTCCAGCCAAAAGGAGACCCCAAAGGAACTCTGAAAAGATTACAGTGAGCCAAGGGCATCACTAGTTCCTTTCGCAAACATTTAGTACTCCTTCTCCATAGCTGCGACAGGGAGGAGTGAACATGGGCATAAGACCTTGACTTACCAATTGATGCTTAGACCAGGAGTTTCGATTCACCTTCGGCTACCAAATGTCGAGCACACCACGACTCACACCTGCCAGGGGAGCATTGAAATGGCCACAAGTTAAATCTAAGAAAAAACAAATATATGCAGAATAGTTAAAAGAGATCTCGAAGAGTGGGTTTAGATTTCATTTGGTTGAGAGGTGTGAATCACTTCCATCGCATTACACCATAGACAATTGGTGCTTCAACCATGAGCAAAGCTCAGGTCGAGAGCACCTCCAAACCATAAGTAGAAGAGAAACCCTCTCCACCAAGACAAACTATGAAAGAATAGCATTACAGAGGCGAATACCGAGGTAAAAACCCCCTCCTCTAGCTGTCTAACATTTTCGCCTTCAACATTCCATGCTCCAACTACTTACATTACCATCCCAACATTTAAACCAACGCTATAGTTATATTTCGCAATAGGTTGCATGATTTTAGTTATCCCACGTTACTTTCCAAGGTTTTAACACCTTAGCATTTCTTAAACCCTTAGAACTTTAGGTCTTGGCCATAATCTTCGATATGGGTAGCTTAGGGAGAACACGTTGTTTTCACACCTGCACATTTCAATAGAAGTAATTATATTAGCAAGTTGCTAAGTAAGCTAGGAAGTCCCATTGTTCACACTTACCTCTCGGAAGCTCTGCAAGTGGTATGTGGATCAACATCCAGTTTCCTAGGGTATCTCAACTTCCCTCAACAAGTCCATCATGCCTGAAGATATCATTTAAAATAGTTTACAAACTCAACATGCATTTGAATCTTAAAAGTGAAAGAAGGACCTTAAAGTTTTTCTCTAAGCATTTATAGGTTTACTATAAAAAATACATATGCATTAGATTATCTTACTTCATCGTTTCTACAGAGAATCACAACTGATGAAATTAACTTGCTTAGATTCTAAACTCTTACTGTTCAAACATAGTACCGACAAAGCTACCCAGTGCTGAAGTTAATTTATAATACATCACCTATTTTAGGCCATTCAGCAGTAACAGGAAAATTTTTAATTTTTACTCTTATTAGGGACATTACAAGTGGTAACAAATCCCATCTACAATACTAAGTGACCTATTGAGCTCGTTACAAACATTCGCTGCAGATACATAGAAATCATGAATATATATTTATAATTTTTATGCACATATGAACTAACAAATTTTATGTTCTTAACATTGTTATGACAAACAAGTACAAACACATTTTGAGTATGTCTACAGAGAAAGACAACAGCATACAGGGGAACTTAAACTCACCACCAAAAGAACAAGAGATAGTGGTGGAGTTAAAATCAGACTTGATGAAATCCATGCAAAATTTACAGGTACAGAATTCCAAATCTTTAGAGATGACAACATACAAGAAAGACGAGCACAACAAGCTATAAATGAGGCTCTGCTTCAGACTTTAACTGGGGAAAAATGCTACGGACAACCCACCTTCTTAGCCAATATTTCTAAAGTGAGATACTGTCACACAAAGAAATCTATTAGTCCAAAAGAAGAGGAACAAGGAGAACACCTACTGGAGTCAATGGAAGAGGACTGTAAGAACTCTTCCGACTATGACGGGTCCCCACCTCCTTGCAAGAAAAGGAGGAAGAGTGATGACAAATTACAGGGAGAATTCAGAAATATGAAAGCCCAAACATATGACAGAGAGATTAATACCGGGGAAAAGGCTGAGGAATGGTTGTTAGGAATGAACAAGTATTTCAAGGTCCACAACTATTCTAGTGAAATGCAAGCCCGACTGGCCATTTACAATCTAGATGGTAAAGCAGCCAGATGGTGGAGAGATTTGAAACACACCAAAGGGAAAGAATTGAGGGACATAACATGGGATTCTTTCAGCAGAATATTCCAAGACAAATTTATGTCTGAAAGATTCTTTGACAAGAAGATCAAGGAATTCCATGAATTTGAAATAGGCTCCCTAACCATGGAAGCATTCATAAATAGATTCTTAGATCTACTGCATTATGTGCCATACATCAAAGACGAAAAAGTCAAGATACAACAATTCTTGGGATGTCTACCACCAAATTTCAGAGAAAAGATTGAATTTGACATGCCCAAAACCTTAGATGTGACTTTACAGAAAGCAAGACTCTGTTATGGACATGGGAATCCAAGGAATGATAACATAAGCAAAAACAGGGAAAGGTTCAGAACCTTTTCAGTCAACCGCAGACCGAGTTTTAGACCACCACCTTACCGGAAACAAAACAATAGTTTCCCTCTCAATAGAGGCTTCAACAGACCTCATACATGACCAAATGCACCCCCACCACATACCAACATACCAACTTTCAACAAAGGGGAAAAGGATTCCCCACCAACCATTACTTGTTGGAAATGCCAAGGGACACACTACTTCATAGATTGCCCCAACAAATAGGACGGAGTGTTACGCAATGTCCAAGCAGACCTTACAGTAGGGGACATGGCAAGAACACCCAGAATTTATACTGCACTATATGGCCGACAAGCAGACTGTCAAGCTACTATGGTTGAAATTGAGGGTAAGGTCTCAAACATAGCCATTTTAGTTCTAATAGATCTCGGTGCATGTCGGAGCTACATCTCCCCTAAGGTTGTTGATACTTGTAAGTTAAATCGAGTAAGTCACGAGAAACCATGGCTTGTATAACTAGCCACTGATACCAAACAGAAAGTCTCCGAACTAGTTAAAACCTGTGAGATAGATTTGAACAGTTTCCCAACTAGGGTAGATTTAAACATCCTACCACTAGGATCCTACGATGTACTTATAGGAATGGACTGGTTAGAAGAACATCATGCCCTACTTGATTGTTTGAACAAATCCCTACTATGCACGGATAACCAAGGGAATCAGAAGACCATTCAAGGTATCCCTAAGAAAGTTTCCGTAAGACAGATATCTTCCTTATAAGCAAAGAAGTGCATAAGGAAGGGTTGTAAACTCTTTGTAGTTAACATTCAAACCACAAAAACCGATAGAGAACAAAATATCGAAGACTTCCTAGTCCTTATAGAATTCAAGGATGTATTTCCCGAGGAAATACCTGGGTTACCACCCAAAGGAGACCTAGATTTCTCCATAGATTTAACACCTAGTTCCGTACCAGTGTCCAAATCCCCTTACTGCATGAGTCTTCCTGAATTGGTGGAACTCAAGCTTCAGTTACAAGAATTAATTGAAAAGAGTTATATCTGACCTAGTGTGTCTCCCTAGGGAGCACCAATACTCTTTGTAAAGAAGAAGGATGGAATGATGCGGATGTGCATCGATTACTGCCAACTCAAAAAATAAACCATAAAGAACTGTTACCCACTCCCTAGAATTGATGACTTGTTTGATCAAGTTGGAGGAGCCAAAATCTTCTCAAAGATCGACCTACGATCTGGATATACCTAGGTGAGAATCTGTGATGAAGACATCACTGAGACCACTTTCTGAACCCGATACGGTCATTACGAGTTTGTGGTCATGCCTTTCGGACTGACCAACGCACCTACCAACTTTATGTACATGATGAACAACATCTTTAGTAAATACCTAGACAAGTTCGTTCTAGTCTTCATCGACGACATCCTGATCTACTCAAAGAAAGAAGAAGAACACGAAGAACACCTCCGGATTGTATTACGAATACTACGAGAACACCAATTATACACTAAGTTTAGCAAGTGTGATTTCTATGAACCCAGATATAGTACCTAGGGAAAATCATCTTGGAGAAGGGGATAGAAGTTGACCTGGAGAATATTAAAGCCATAGAAGAATGGCCTACCCCTACTTGCGTAACCGACATAAGGTCATTCTTAGCATTAGCCGGATACTACCGGAAGTTCATTGAGAACTTCCCTTGAATTTCTTGTCCTATGGAAGCCTTGCAAAAGAAAACAACCAAATTTATTTAGACGACAAAATGCAAAGAAAGTTTCCAAAAGTTAAAACAACTTTTGACTAGTGCACCGATCCTACGGATTGACGACCCCAATGGGGACTTCGTAGTTTTCACAAATGCAAGCAAGGAAGGGATCGGTGGATTCCTTATGCAAAATGGCTTCGCTATGTGTGACGAGTCAAGGAAGTTAAAGGAACACGAACAAAACTACCCCACACACGATCTTGAACTAGCCTCCATTATCCATGCCTTAAAGATGTGGAGGTACTATCTTATGGGAAAGAAGTTCCTATTAAAGATAGACAACATGAGTCTAAAGTATTTGTTTGACCAATCGGACCTAAATTCCAGTCAGGCCAAGTGGCTATCTTTCCTTAGTGAGTACCACTTTGAACTAAAACACATAAAGGGAAAGGAGAACAAGATCACAGATGCTTTAAGACGACGTGCCCATATGATATATGAGGTGACCGTGAGTCAAACCGACTCATATTTACACCACCGAAATGGAACAACATGTCAACATGACCGGTTCTATGTCGAGATCCTTAAGAAGATCCAAGAGGATAGGTTATTCCAACAACAGAAGGAGTATAAGATAGACGAGTCATGATTGCTATGGTCAAAAGAGAGACTTTATGTCCTAGAAGGCGGAGACATTCGACCTAACATCCTCACTAAATTCCATCAGAAACCTTACTCGGAACATCCGGGATATCAAAAGATGATATCGAAAGTGAAGAAACACTTATTTTGGCCTAAACTGAAAGCTGACATAGCTTTATTCATTGCTAAGTGCCAAGAGTGTCAGCTGGTCAAAGAAGAACACCAACACCCTTCAGGACTACTACAATCATTACCCATTCCAGAGTGGAAGTGGGAGGTCATCAATATGGATTTCATAACCGGATTGCTGAAAAGTAAGAGGTAGAATGACTCAATCTTTGTAGTAGTAGACAAGCTGTCCAAAGAAGCTCATTTTATATTGGTCAATTCTACCAACAAATCCGTACACATCGCTGACATCTTCTTGAAGGAGATCTTCCGATTGCATGGGATACCCAAAGCAATCATTTCCGACCAAGACATGAAGTTCACTAGCAACTTCTGGAGGGCATTGTTCTCCAGTTTGGAGACACAATTACAATTCAGTACCGCATACCACCCCCAAACCAATGGAAAAATGGAACGAGTAAAACAAATACTTCAGGACATGCTGAGGATGTATGTCATGAAAAACCCCACAAAGTGGGAAGATTATTTTCACCTCGCAGAGTTTGCTTACAACAACGGATACCAAACCTTGACCAAAATGAGCCCTTTCGAGGTGCTCTATGGCAGGAAGTGTCAGACCCCCGTGACTTGGGACAACCCAGTAGAAAGACTTATGTTAGGCCCCGATTTACTAAAATACTTGGGGCAACTAGTCTCCAAGGTACAACAAAACTTGGATGCACAAGACCACCAAAAGAGTTATGCAGATAAGAAAAGAAAAGACAAAGATTACCAAGTCGGCGAACATGTGTTCCTTAAAGTGAAGGAAAAATGAAGCTCTTTGAGCTTAGGACGATGCGGGAAACGAGCCCCCAAGTTTTATGGACCTTTCGAGATACTAGCCAAGAAGGGCCCAGTAGCATATGAGCTAGCCTTACCAGCTCATGTAAAAGTTCATAATGTTTTTCATGCATCATTATTAAAGAAATATGTATAGGATACTAAACTTATGATTGATTGGTCCTTGTTATAGGTCGAGCCCGAATGGGAGTTCATGCCGGAACCACTCCACATTTTTGACAAGAGAGAGGTGAAACTTAGAAGAAGGACTATTACCCAGCTGAAAGTGTAATGGATGCACTTCGGACCAGATGAAGCTACTTGGAAAAATGAGACAACCATGAAAGAGGCATACCCTGCCTTATTTCGTGACTTTATTTCTAGTCCCTAGAACACCGACACGGTGTTGTTCTAAGTAGGGATGGATGTAATATCCCAAATTTTGATTAACTATTTCTGATGTTATATAATGGGCTTAATGCCCCAACACATATGATTTGTTTTGATTATTGGGCATAAGCCCTAGTGCACATGATTTATTCTTTTATAGACTGACATATTGAGCATGGACCCTGATTGACTTCATTATTGTTATATGTTGGGCAAGAAATCCCTAATGGATTGATTATGTTTTCTTATGATAATTGGGTACAAAACCCTAATATACTGAATTGACCTTTTGTTACATACTGTGCAGAGTAATGATTTACATGATTGACTTATATGGTGTGTTTAGCGTGGAATCAAGAACACACAGATGACCTATGTACTGGGCATAAGCTCCGATGTACCTAGAGGATTTTACTATGTACTAGGCGTAAGCCTCGATGTACATTGAGTGTTGGGTAGGAGCCTTGGAGCAATCCAATCTTGATAAATGAATACCGGATCCGAGGCCACTATACATTCTAGATGTGCTTCACAACCACATTCTAGCTCTAGTGTTGAGCAGGAGGCTCTGGAATTGCACTAGCGTAATGCCCATGTGAAAGTGTTGAGTTAAAAGCTCTGAAGAGCACTCGAGGTAACTAGATCTCAAAAGTGTTGAGTCGAGAAGACTCTGAATAACACTTCTATTTCATCACATTAATTAAATTGGTTAAATGAATTATTTTCTATCTATTATCAAGTCCTGCAAGAACTACCATGTTAAATGAGGGAATCTGACATGCAAGAGAGAGACCTAGAGGTGCCTATCCAAGCCTACCAAAAGACCATCCAAAGAGTTGAACCTTGTCCTTAATTTTAAAAAGAAGTATCATGAGAGATACATAAATAAATAAAAGAAAATTACCATAACTTAAGTATGGTACGACTAAAAATAGTCTTATATGAATGACATGCATAAATGTCTCAAAGTTAATATTATGATTATTAAAAGTATTAGTAATAATGTTATTATTATTATTTATTTATAAAAAGATATATATTGCATAGAGTTTATGCATAGATGGCTATCACATCATCATACTATTAATATGTATTATTAATAGTATTGTTAATATTAGGTCTAATATATAACTACTATTTTTATTAATATGTAAGAAGTAATTTAAGTCACTTCTAGTTAAAACAAATAAAAGTCCTAGTTTGACAAGGACTAGATATTTAGTAAAAAAATATTTTAAAAATATTAATTTAATTAAACAAAATAAATAATTATTCAAACAGCTATATTCCAAGACTCTCCTATAAACAAGAGGGTAGATCCCAAGTGAGGAACCATGATCTTTTTCATTATCATTCTATTATGGTAATAGAAAAGACTTCTTACTACAAGATTTGAAGCAGTTCCATAATATTTTCCAGATCTGATTCAGTAGTTCAACCTAGGGCCTCTATTTCTCTTATTGCATGTTGGAACCAGCTCGGGGGGATCTAGTTGGAACCAGGAACGGTCTAAGGGTCATGGTTGGGAGGAACATGGTAGTCCCAAATTTATCCAGTTAAAAGATCATTCTACAGGTCATCCAGGTCCATAAGTTTTCTGCATTAATTATTGTTTGAGTGTGCAGGTTCTGCAAAGGAGGATCAAGCTTCACGGCATTCAGGTATGAACTACTAATTCTCTATTTCAATTTACATTAGAAACTAGAATTATTAAATTACGATTTATTATACAACACTATTTTCTCTCAAAATTTTTAGTGCCATTTCTTTCATAGAGCAAGGGCCATTGGGCATGGGCCCTCAGGTTTACTATCTAGGATACAAGGATCCCTTAAAACAAAATTATTACTTCTATTAAAACTAAGAATCTGAACTAAAACCAACTAGAGGTCTAGCAGGGCTAGCCTAGCTAGCGTGTGCTAGATATCCATGTCAGCCGAAAACCTAGAGACCTTCTTTTTATTTAATTTGGACAACTGAGTTTTCTTATCAGCATTATATATTTAAATTGCATTTTAAATTCTGAAAATGCATACTCTATTTTTTTTTTAAATTATTATCTACCTAGGGTTTATGTTTCCTTTCTTTTATTTCTTGGAACCATATCAGAACTGAGTTTGCAACTAAATGCAGAACCTAGTATCGACCCCATGAAAACATTTAAATAAACAAGCAGTCGCAGACCCAAACATTTTATACGATTAAACAACTGCAACAATGACCCTCTGCCAAGTTAGAGAAAAACGCATCACGCACTGTCAAACACCATATTTTTGAATGTTTCCCTTCAAAGGTAGTTACCATCATCTTTTAAACATGATAGCTAGGATAGATACCCTTTTCATTCCATAATCAAACAAACACCAAATACAAGTTTTCCTTTCGTAGGATGCAACATTTAAATACATTTCGAATTCATTATTTAACTGTATAAACAATAGAATTCCAGTAAGCAAGAAATGGAGGCCACCAAGATGTAGGGTTCGAGTATCCATAAAGGTAAACAAGGTTTCGTTGAGTTCCATAAACCCCATCCCGAGTAAAAAATTACTATGCAAACAACCCCAAGTCAACATTTACTTATACGCTTTCATTTAAACCCTGGCGAGCTTTACTCTTCAACAACAATCGAACCCATATATAAAAACAAAAACAAATGCAGTATCATTTACAAAACCAAAGGTTACATTATCATTCTAAATAAAAACGTAGAGGGTTGGTGGCACTAAGATTTATCAGGTTCATTCAAATTTTTATCATCCATCCACTAAATACAATAAATGAGAACATATAAACAAACTATCAGCATTGAAGGAAACGCAGAGGTCAAAATAGTATCCATATGTATTTCCAAATGTAGAGGCCCAGTACTTAAAATAACATCCACACATGTTCAATAAAAAAGAAAAATGCAGGCAACTTTTCCAGTAACAATATTTTCCTTCAAAAGCCCAAGTTATGCATTATGGGTATTGTTTTTCCCCTTTGCAAAACCTTAAAATCTCCACAGAGATAAATGGCCAATATTATATATCAAACATGGAAACCCTCAAGAGTGCTATCCACCAAATAACAATTACATTAACCACTCCAAATACCGGTCCAGCCAAAAGGTGACCCTAGAGGAACTCTGAAAAGATTATAGTGAGCCAAGGGCATCACTAGTTCCTTTCGAAAACATTTAGTACTCCTTCCCCGTAGCTGCGATAGGGAAGAGTGAACATGGGCATAAGACTTGGACTTACCAATTGATGCTTAGACCAAGAGTTTCAATTCACCTTCAACAACCAAACGCCGAGCACACCATGACTCACACCTTCCAGGGGAGCATTGAAATGGCCACAAGTTAAATATGAGATAAAAAAAATATATGAAGAACAGTTAAAAGAGATCTCAAAGAGTGGGTTTAGCTTTCACCTGGATAAGAGGCGTGAATAACCTCCCTCGCATTACACCATAGACAATTGGTGCTTCGACCATGAGCAAAGCTTAGGTAGAGAGCAGCTCCAAACCATATGCAGCAGAGAAACCCTCTCCACCAAGACAAGCTACGAAAAGAATAGCATTACAGAGGTGAATACCGAGGTAAAAACCCCCTCCTCCAGTTGTCTAACATTTTCGCCTTCAACATTCAATGCTCCAACTACTTACATTATCA